>JBBGZY010001082.1:0-562124 GCA_037952925.1 Lithobates clamitans | reverse complement strand
ATACCAAGGCAAGAAGAGTGTGTACTTGCCGGGTATTTATACTGCAGCTGCTAATTAAGGTCAGGTGACGCCTGTCTGCAGAGGGGAATACCTGCCTAATACTGCCAGGATTCCTCCGCTGGTGGACGCCCAGTACTGCGGCCCAAAGGTGACAGATTACCAGCAGGAAAAAGCTCTTCTGACAGCTCCAACTACCAGAAGACACCTGCTGGTGGACCTCAGTACTGCACGCCAAATGATCGATATTACCAGTGGAGGGGACCTTTGCTGACAGGATCCCTAGGAGTTTCTTTCTATTGATGGGCCCCCTCACCTCCCTAGTCCATGGTGTGCAGGCAGTGAGGAGATGATGTGCTGTAACCTCTAGCAACCAATCAGTAAGCAGTAATGATGTGCCATAACCTATAGCAATCAATCAGTGAGCAGTATCGATGTGCAGTAATCTCTAGCAACCAATCAACAAGCAGAAATTATGTGCTGTAACTTCTAGCAACCAGTCAGTGAGTGGTAATGATGCACTGTAACCTCTGGCAACCAATCGCTGTCTGATCTGATTCAGTAAACGGACTTTGAATCTAGCTGCTTTTTATTGTATGTCTCAAAGAAGGTGGAGAGCGAAACTGCATGGAGGGTGGGGGGGGGGGCAATTTTTTTTTTGCCCAGGGTCTAATCAATATTAAAGATGGCCCTGGTGGACCCCTTGATTTTACCATGCAATCAAACCTTGTAAACATGTTATTACCAGTGATTACCAGTTCAGAAATTGGCACCATATCTATGAGTGCATTTCTCTGTATTTGCATTTCAATGTACGTAAACATGTTTTTTATGCATCCTTAAATATTTTATTTTCCACCACTCCATTCATTTTGTCACCATGAGCTTCATATAAAGTCTCACTTTCCTTGTTTGCATCTTTGCTGCTCCTTGCTGCATTTTTGCCCTTGTTTGTCATATTGTACATATTGTACATTCACATCAGTCCCTGCCCTCATAAGCTTATAAGCTAACATCCCTACCTCACGTGCATAAATACATATATTAGGGCCAATTTACCTGTCACAAGGAGAACATACAAACTCCATGCAGGTAGTGTCCAGGCTGGGAATCAAACAGGAGACTCCAGCAAAATTTGACATTGCATGTTAGGTTCAACAGGACCTTTCAGTGACTTTACAAGTCTACATAAATAAATTCCTCATACTGTATGTAATTATATGTACTCTTTTATAATTAAAATGCAGTCATGCACCCAAGGAACAAGGTGAGAGACTGTAGCAGGGGGTTGATCTGCGTTAAACATTTTTGAACACAGCCAGGGCTTTTTTTCTCAGAAAATAGGTACAGGAACTCAATCACCCCCCCCCCCCCCCACCGTTCATTACACACACCCTCCAAACCACATCAAATAGTGGGTGTGGTCAAATTTCACTAACAGTGGGAGGGTCTTAACAGGGTCATTAAATACCAGGAGTGCAATATGTACTGAGTGCAGAGTTCAGGGAGGGGGTTACACACAGACTGCTGAGTTCAGGGTGTGCTACGTAAATAGTGCAGAGTTCAGGGGTGCGCTGCATACAGAGTGCAGAGTTTAGCTGTGTGCTACACACAGAGTGCAGAATTCAGCCTTCTTCCACAGCTGCTTACCTCTGCATCCCCCATCCACATCTCACACATACCCCTCTTCAGCTCTGACCTCTACATACAACCCCCCTCTACTGCCCCATCTTCTCCCCATCTCCTTGAAAGCTCCACCATCTTCCACAGGTCTTATTTTTGTTGCTGTATTAATCTGAATCACCCAGCCAGCTCTAGTACCTTCCTGCATACTATAGTTGGCTCCACCTCTCTCACTTGCAGGGAGATCATCCAGTGGTGATGTTGGCATTTGCACTGCACTCCGTGTACCTGCAGCTCCCTTGTCCCCATCCTTTACTCAGTGGGAGCCACTCAGGAGATCTGATCTGTGGGAGCTGTAGGCAAACATGCTGTCACTTGTAGGCATAGAAGCTGGGAGAAGAGAACCTGAGCCAGAGGTGTTGGAACTGACTTCCACCAAGTTCCATCTGAAAAAAAAGCCCTACACAGCCAAGAACTGCACAGGCATTTGGAGTTATATGATTGTGTCCTCTCTGAGCTGGCATCTGGATCCAAGAAGTAGATACTGACCCTGGACGATTCCTGAACAAACATGGCTCTGTGCTTCTGTAGAGAAAAGCAGACAAAGACATTGGTCTCCATTCACAAAGCGGTATCTTACCACATCTGCCTTAGATACAGCACAGCATTTTTCAAAAAGTTTTTTGGGCAGTCACAAAATAACACTACTAAAATAAAGCATGAGTTATTTTTATGAAGTCATGCGATATTTTATTAGTGAAAACATGTGGCAAGTTAATGCCTGGCGGTAGCCAGCGTATTTATTAACATTAATAAATATTCCATCAAAGAGGGGTGTTCGTTTTTTGTCTCATTTATCACCAACCATAAGGAAATAGAGAAGGGATCCTCATAGCGTAAAACAGTTTTTTATTTTTAAGAACAATCCCCCCTTTTAAGAAATATGCTTACATCAAATTAAAAGTAAAATAGCATCTTATAATATATGTGTCATTTGCAACCTTATAACGATACGCGCTCACCAACCAAAGAAGCGCTCGATCGTGGTGATTCCTAGGTGGAGATCATTAACAGCTGATAATTCCAATCCGGCCGTCTGATAGCTATTGAGAAAGACGTAATGACGAAACACATCCCCGCTGACAGCTGAAAGTAAAAAAAACAATTGCCAATTGATGGGGACAAGGGTCTCTTCCCCACAACTCTGGCTGGTGGTTGTGGGGTTCTGCAGGCAAGAGGCTTATCAGAATCTGGAAACCCCCTTTAACAGGAGGGACCCCAGATCCTGCCCCCCCATGTGAATGAGTATGGGGTTCATAGTACCACTACACATTCACCCCAAAAAAAGGCATAAAGTTTTTGCCAAGTCTTCTATGTAAAAAATAAATGTCCCCCCGATGAAGACCCATCGTCAATCACAACGTCCGCCACCACTGCCGACCCAACAAAAAAAAAGGTCAGCTCGCTAATGGCTCTTATTGCTCATAAATAACTAAGGGGTGGGATCACCCGGTGACTAAGTGCCCCCACCCCCTTGTGACATCATCGACCCAGCAAGGCCCTGGCCGATGATATCACCAGGGCGGAATCACCCGGTGACACCACCATGTTGTTTACTGGTCCTTAACAACCAGTACGCATTCCACACATACCGCATGCTTGGACCACTACTGAATTACCGCATGCATTAAATTATTTATTTCCTTCTGTGAATTTAGTTTAACGCCTGTTTATGCTGTATTTACCTAGCATTTTGAGCGTTTTGCGGTAAATACTGCAGAACGGTATAGTGAATTGAGAGTTACAGGATCGCATTTAACATCTAGGCAAAATGTCTCCGGATACCTACATATCACATGCGAATTCCTTTTGTGAATGGAGCCCACAGTCAGTAGAAGTGCTGTGATCTTTGCACGTGCACATTACTTATCATGCATGCATTAACGTAAAAATAATAATAGGTTCAGTTTAATGTATCAATAGACATGCCTTGACTAGGATCTGATCCAGATTGGGCAGCAATATCATGCTCCAGTAGCCTGCTTTTTGTGGGAGAGACTTCCTTCACTGATAAACAGCACAAAACACATAGCTATGAGGAAGTGGGTCATTCCCCCGAAACGAGTCAGCTGGCATTGTCATCCTGTCACCAGTTGGAGAGCAGACTTTCTAATTTTGCGTTTTGTGCATCTACATGGCAGACAGTATAATATGTTTCCCTATACCAGGGATATGCAATTAGCAGACCTCCAGCTGGGACGTGTAGTTCTGCAAGAGCTGGAGGTCTGCTAATTGCATATCTCTGCCCAGAGGCGGCACTAGACTTTGTGAGGCCTTAGGCAACACTTAGACATGAGGCCCCACTCACTCCCATAATGGGAAAAATAATTCAAGGGATGAAAATGAACTGTATTAGGAGGGTACAGTATTGGGGAGTGGACAGTACAGGGGGTAGGTAAGTGGGAATAGTAAAGATATATTTTCCTCAAGCAGAGCTGCACAGGGAAGCTTCCTTCACAGATCCTACCTATTCTGGTAGGCTGTCACAAAGAGAGAAATAAAGGGGGGTAGGTGGAGAAAGAAAGAAAGAAAGAAAGAAAGAAAGAAAGAAAGAAAGAAAGAAAGAAAGAAAGAAAGAAAGAAAGAAAGAAAGAAAGAAAGAAAGAAAGAAAAGGAAAGAAAGAAAAGGAAAGAAAGAAAGAAAGAAAGAAAGAAAGAAAAGAAAGAAAGAAAGAAAGAAAGAAAGAAAGAAAGAAAGAAAGAAAGGAGGAAAGGAAAAAAAGGAAAGAAAGGAAAAAAGGGAAAGAAAGGAAAAAGAAAGAAAGAAAGAAAGAAAGAAAGAAAGAAAGAAAGAAAGAAAGAAAGAAAGAAAGAAAGAAAGAAAGAAAGAAAGGAGGAAAGGAAAAAAAGGAAAGAAAGGAAAAAAGGGAAAGAAAGAAAGAAAGAAAGAAAGAAAGAAAGAAAGAAAGAAAGAAAGAAAGAAAGAAAGAAAGAAAGAAAGAAAGAAAGAAAGAAAGGAAAGAAAGAAAGAAAGAAAGAAAGAAAGAAAGAAAGAAAGAAAGAAAGAAAGAAAGAAAGAAAGAAAGAAAGAAAGAAAGAAAGAAAGAAAGAAAGAAAGAAAGAAAGAAAGGAAAGGAAAGAAAGAAAGAAAGAAAGAAAGAAAGAAAGAAAGAAAGAAAGGAGGAAAGGAAAAAAAGGAAAGAAAGGAAAAAAGGGAAAGAAAGGAAAAAGAAAGAGAGAAAGAAAGAAAAGAAAAAGAAAGAAAGAAAGAAAGAAAGAAAGAAAGAAAGAAAGAAAGAAAAGGAAAGAAAGGAAAAAAGGGAAAGAAAGGAAAAAGAAAGAAAGAAAGAAAGAAAAGAAAGAAAGAAAGAAAGAAAGAAAGAAAGAAAAGAAAAGAAAGAAAGAAAGAAAGAAAAGAGAAGATGGAAGGAGAGAAAGAAAGAAAGAACGAAAGAAAGAAAGAAAGAAAGAAAGAAAGAAAGAAAGAAAGAAAGAAAGAAAGAAAGAAAGAAAGAAAGAAAGAAAGAAAGAAAAAGAATGTAAAGAAAGGAGAAAGAGAAAGAAAGAAAGGGGGTGGAGGAAGTAGGGAAGGAAGAGCATCTCCCACTCAGTGTACTCACTGGGAGGCAGGAGGGACTGGATGAATGGATGGATGGGTGGATCAGACTCCCCTTTTCCTTTTTCTGTTTGCTTCCTTTTCTGTTTTCTTCTTCAGCTTGAATCTTCCCGCCCACACATCCCCTTCTCTGAGGCAGAACAGAGAACACTGCCGAGGAGAGTGGGCGGGGCAGACACAGGAGGAGAGGGCAGGAGGAGGAGGAGCAGAAGCTCTCTCTCCTCTTCTGTCTGGCTGTGCGGGCAGCAGGGGGAGGGGGGGAGATCTGTCAGAGCTCTACTGAGCGGCTCTCCCTATCTGTGATCCGGAGATGTAGGTGAGCTCCAATCACACGTCTCACTCGCAGCCTGTATCTCTCCCTATAGCAGAGCGAGGGGACTCGGGACTGTGTGATGGCGAAGATCTCTGCTGCTGGAAGAAGCGGCTCTCTAATTAGGTGAACTAGCCAGCTGTGCGAGGCCCCTGTGACTGCGAGGCCTGAGGCCACCGCCTATTTTGCCTAATTAGAGAGCCGCCTCTGTCCCTGCCCTATATCCTTTAATAAAGTGTTAACGATAATGTGCTAGGCGTCTGTTAAACACTCTGTGTTTTGTGCAGTGTTGGATTCCTCTGTGGGTGTCTCTACCATTTCTGGGTGCTGAATTTAAGTTTTGCATCTCCTTTTTGTTTTATTTTTTTCAACTGATAAACAGGTTGTATGCTGCTTTGGAAAGTTACAGGATATTATATAAATCTTTTTTTCACACAAAATTTTTTTTTTCAAGATACAGGTAAGGCAGCTTTTTTCTGTATATATAAATTATATTCAGTGCAAATATAGTGCAAATATATTCTCGCACTTTTTTCAAAAAGGGAAGAAAAGTTTATGATGGAATATTGTCAAGGATGATCTAAGACGCTAATGGGTCCAGACCAATGATCTCATTAGTAAATAAACTTTTCTCAGAAAGTTAATAATTTAGTTCTTCAAATCTGGGGAGGTATCCCAATATTTTCACAATGTTAAAATGATTTGGAAATATAATAGACTTAATAAGGTTATACAATTGGCCATAACAACCAGTAAAATTTAGCTTCTTCCAGCAACCAAGCAAAGCAAATAAACACCATGAGTCCCGTAGAAGTGATTGGGTGACTGTACAGCCATCCAGATCACTTTTACTACCATGCCAGGACTGAAAAAAATGCTGCTGTCATCATTTCAAGACAGGCCATAGAGCCAGTAGTGTATTTAGGTTTTGTGCTGCCCTAGGCCTGACTAAACTCGTGCACCCCTAATTTATATATGACCCACCACTTCCTGTCAAGGCCACACCCTTGCTGTTTAAGACCCGCCCTGAAATTTTAGAGTGGGGACACTAGTTCTGAGGACTTGGGGGGAGCAATGGATTCCCTTAATTTGCATAGATTTCCTCTCACTTCCTGTTTGGCTATGGGGCAGGAAGTAAAGGAAAATCTCTGCAATGGGACCGGGATGGTAAAAAATAAACTGACAGGGGCTATAACCCTCCCTTATTCTATCCACAATGAAAAAAAAAAAAGTGTTGCCTGTAGTTCTACTTTAACCACATGCCGACCAGCAGCCGCAGTTGTACTGCGGCAGAATGGCACGGCTGGGCGAAACTACATTATGTAACGTCGCTTCGCTCTGTGGCCACTAGGGGGTGCGTGCGTGCGTGCCTCCTGCTCGCCCCCTGAGCCGATGCGAGTGCCCAGTGGTCTCGATCACTGCTGGGCTCCCGCGATCGCTCGGGGCACACGGAGAACCAGGATCTGTGTGTGTAAACACAGTTTACGGTTCTCTGAGGGGAGAACTGACAGATCCTCTGTTCATATAGAGTATGAACAGACGATCTGTTAGTTTCCCTGCACTGTCCACATTCCCCTTCAGTTAGAACACTTCCTAGGACACACATTAACCCCTAGTGTTAACCCCTTCACTGCCAGTGACATTTTTACAGTAATCAGTGCATTTTCAATTGCACTGATCGCTGTATTAATACCAATGGTCCCAAAAATGTTTCAAAATTGTCCGATGTGTCCGCCATAATGTCGCAGTCACGATAAAAATAAAAAAAAATATTAATAAAAATGCCATCTCCTATTTTGTAGACGCTATAACTTTTGCGCAAACAAATCAATATACGCTTATTGCAGTGTCAAAATTGTCCGACGTGTCCGCCATAATGTCGCAGTCACGATAAAAATCGCTGATCACTGCCATTACTAGTAAAAAAAAAAAATATTAATAAAAATGCCATCTCCTATTTTGTAGACGCTATAACTTTTGCGCAAACAAATCGATATACGCTTATTGCATTTTTTGTTTACCAAAAATATGTAGAATAATACATATCGGCTTAAACTGAGGAAAAAATATGTTTTTTATATATTTTTTGGGGAGATTTATTATAGAAAAAAGTACAAAATAATGCATTTTTTTAAAATTGTCACTTTTTTTTGTTTATAGCGCAAAAAATAAAAACCGCAGAGGTGATCAAATACCACCAAAAGAAAGCTCTATTTGTGGGTCAATTTTGTTTGGGAGCCATGTTGCACGACCGCGCAATTGTCAGTTAAAGCGACACAGTGCTGAATTGCAAAAACTGCTCTGGTCTTTGGCCAGCCAAATGGTGCGGGGCTGAAGCGGTTAAGCACACATTTCTGATAATTTTATGGAGGGGACTAAGAAGATATGGTGCAGCAGAAAACATATGGCACAGTGAGGAAGGTTTGTGGTCCAGGATGATAGGACAGTGAAAATTAGAAGTGGCGCCCCCCCCCCGGAAGCAGTGCGGCCGCTTTATGGGAGGCGCTAGACTTATTTGCCTCTCAGCCCAGTCCGCCACATAAGACTGGCGCTACACTAAGGCCCCTTTCACACTGGGGCGGTAGGGGGCGTCGGCGGTAAAACAGCGCTATTTTTAGCGCTGTTTTATCGCGGTATTCGGCCGCTAGCGGTGCGGTTTTAACCCCCCCGCTGGCGGCCGAAAAAGGGTTAAAACTACTCGTACAGCGCGGATATAGCCGCGCTATTGCCGCGGTATAGCCGCGTTGTCCCATTGATTTCAATGGGCAGGAGCGGTTTAGGAACGGTGAATACACCGCTTCTTCACCGCTCCAAAGATGCGGCTCGCAGGAGATTTTTTCTTCTCCTGCCAGCGCACCGCTTCAGTGTGAAAGCCCTCGGGCTTTCACACTGAACAAACAGCGGAGGCTGTTTAGGGGCGGTTTGCAGGCGGTATTTTTAGCGCAATAACGCCTGCAAACCGCCCCAGTGTGAAAGGGGCCTTACAGAGCAAGCCGGCGGGGACTCTTTCTGTGCTGCTCCCCTGCAAAGTGCTGCCCTAGGCCTGGGCTTTGTCGGCCTAGGCCAGGATACAGAGTTGCATAGAGCATATGTCCACAGTGGTTAAAGCATCTTCAGCCTGAGTAGAAAAGCCTGCCTCCTGCCAGTATTTTGTACAGCAGGGGATGTGTTGGACCTCTTCAGAGAGAACGCAAAGAGCAAGGGTCCCACTCTGCAGCATGCTGGCAGGGGACAAGCTTTTCTACTCAGGCTGTGACTGCTTTTATAGGTGAACAAACCGGTGAACACCTTTTGTTTTCATGCACCTGGAATATATCTAGCTGATTTAAACTGAGAGTTCAATGAGGCTTTAATAGTCGTAGACCAGATTCTGAATGCTCCGGTTTTAGTAAATCTCCCCCATGGTGTCCACCAATTATGCGCCCTTATGCCTGAGCTAGAATACAGCCAAGTCTCCAGCATGAAATGGACCCCTCTGTTCTTTTAGCCAGAAAATGCAGTTTTAACCCTCATGCCCCCTGTATATATTTCATTCAAGAAGCTCCCAGCAAATAAAGTGAGAGAAGCACTGAGAAAACCAGCTTGACAGTGAAAGGGTATATCTTCCTCCCCACTCATGTTGTAAAGTGCTGCGCAAACTGTTGGCACTATATAAATCCTGTATATTAATAATAATAGTGAAATCTGGTCTAATCAAGCCTAATGACGCTATTGTATAGCTGTCATGTTTAGTGGGAGCTAGATGTTCATGCACTAGGGTTGATTTGCTAAAGAAGCAGAGGCTGTACATTTAGCAAAATGAATGTTAACTTACTGTAGTATATAAGGTGAAGCTGTGTTCACTTTGAATACCCAGACAAGCACAAGGGAACTTTGAAGAAATAAAAAAAAAAAGAAATTTAAAAGAAAGACTGTGTGGTTGCAGCCTTTTAAGTACAAAGTCATTGGGGTTGACTTACTAAAACTAGAAAGTGCAAAATCTGGTGCAGGTGTTCATGGTGGCCAAATAGCTTTAACCACTTCCCGACCGGCTCCTATACATATACGGCGGCAGGTTGGCTCTCCTGTGCGAATCGCCGTCCTTTAAGAGCCATAGCAGGCCCGCGTGCTGCACGGTGCGGCAACCCTATGCGCGAGGCCTAGGGTTGCCACCTTTTCTTCAATCCAAACCCGAACACTTTAGCAGCGCACAGCAATTTATTTTAGGGAACGCTGTGGACTCTGGTGTAAAGAGGAATGTAAGGGGGTTTCAGCTCACCAAAGCTCTCACTTACTTTAGAGTTCCCAGCATTTTCCCTAAATCAGGGTTCCCAAAGCCCCCCCCCCCCTTACATCAGAGTCCACAGGGCACCCCTTACATCAGAGTCTCCCTTATTTCGATCACCGGCAGGAGAGAGAAGGAAGGAGGGGGGGAGACTTCAGGCATTGGATGTTGAGCTCACTCACCCGAGGATGGAGGCTCAAGCATTGACACCTTTCATCTACGATGTATCTGCCGGCTGCTGAGCTTCAAATTTCCAGCCCATGCATTCCCTTTCCCTGAGCATTGAACGCCGGGGAATGGAGTGTGGGTGGGCAGACACAGGGGTAAGTGCAGAAGAAACACGAGGAAACCAAGCTCTCTCTCCTCTCCTGTCCATGTATGGGGGTGGGGCCCGTGTGCAGTCCCGATTGTGGTACTCAGTTACTTGGGGAACTGCAGTTCATTCTCAATAATGTGCCCGGGTTTCAGGAGGTCTGAAACCCGGACACAAGATTCGAAACTCGGACTGTCCAGGTGAATCCTGGACGGGTGGCAACCCTAGTGTGGCCGGTGGGCGCAATCGCCACCAGCCACCCGCGATCGCAGGCACAAGAGCCAGAACGGGGATGTGTGTGTGCAAACACACACATCCCTGTTCTGACAGTGGAGGAGAGACAGATTGTATGTTCCTATTATGTAGGAACAGCCATCTGGCTTCTCCTCTTGTCAGTCCAATCCCCTCACAGTTAGAAACACACCTAGGGAACACACGTAACCCTTGATCGCCCCCTAGTGTTAACCTCTTCCCTGCCAGTGACATTTATAGAGTAATCAGTGCATTTTTATAGCACTGATCGCTATATAAATGTCAATAGTCCCAAAAATGTGTCAAAAGTGTCCAATCTGTCCCCCGCAATGTCGCAGTCCCGCTAAAAATCGCAGATCGCTGCCATTACTAGTAAAAAATAAATAAATAAATAATAAAAATAGCATTAAAATGCCATAAATCTATTCCCTATTTTGTAGACGCTGTAACTTTTCTGCAAACCAATCAATATACGCTTATTGCATATTTTTTTACTAAAAATATGTACAAGAATGCATTTCAGCCTAAACTGATGAAGAAATTTGTTTTTTACAATTTTTTTGGATACTTATTATAGCAAAAAGTAAAAAATATTGCTTTTTTCCAAAATTGTCGCTTTTTTTGTTTATAGCGCAAAAAATAAAAACCGCAGAGATGAGCAGATACCTCCAAAAGAAAGCTCTATTTGTGAGAAAAAAAAGGACGTCAATTTTGACTGGGTGCAATGTCGCACGATCGCGCATATTGTCAGTTAAAGCGACGCGATGCCATATCGCAAAATATGGCCTGGTCATTAAGGGGGCTGAAATGGTTAAAGTTCAGCTTGTTGAATTAATCGCTTTCCGCCCACGCTATACCGAAAGATGGCTACAGCTCAGGCTTCCAGTGCTGGGATGGCACACTCTGAGATCGCTGAGTCCTTTGAACATCGGTCCCCAATCTGTGCCCACCAATGCTGTGAATTAAAGCCAACCAGTGCCACCTATCAGTGTCCACCAGTGCTGCTAATTAGTGCCCACCAGTGCCACCTATAAGTGCCCACCAGTGTCACCTATCAGTGCCCATCAGTACTGCCAATCAGTGCCTCATCATCAGTGTCACCTGCTATCAGTGCCACCTACCAGTGCCTATCAGTGACCATCAGTGCCACCCATCAGTGTCGCCTATCAGTGCCCATCAGCACCACCTTTCATTGCCCTTCAGTGCCACCTACCAGTAACAATCAGTGCCACCTATCAGTGCCGCCTCATCAGTGCATATCAGTGCCCATCAGTGCAGTCTCATCAGCGCACATCAGTGAAGGAGAAAAATTACCTGTTTGCAAAATTTTATAACAAACTATGAAAACTGTTTTTGTTTTTTTCTAAATTGTCTGTATTTTTTTGTTTCTTTAGCGAAAAATAAAAAACCCAGTGGTGATTAAATAACACCAAAAGAAAGCTCTATTTGTGTGAAAAAAATGTTTGGGTACAGTGTTACATGACTGCGCAATTGTCATTCAAAGCGTAACAGCGCTGAAAGCTGAAAATTGACCTGGTCAAGAAGAGGGTATCAGTGCCCAGTAAGCAAGTGGTTAGGCTTTGACAAAAAAAAAAAAAAAAACAACCTGAAAACTGATTGGTTTCTTTGCAGAACTGCTCCAGATTTTGCACTCTCCAGTTTTAGTAAATCAGCCCCATTTTTTTTATATAGCTGGGCCTTTGATTCTGTCCTTTTTTTTCTTTTTTTTTTACAGAGAGAATATACATACAAATAGCTTACAAGAAATATGTTACATTCCTTGTGAGGTGTAAAGCATCAAGGCTGTAATTCGGAACAATGCAACAAGGAATGGTACAGAGGGTTACTTTAATGAGTGCAGTAGGTCCTTAGCTTGTATACTGGTGTGCATATACACGATATCAAGTCAGAATATGACTCTCAAAACTGGTGAACAAAAATTCCACCAATTTAACCTGTCTCAGATGGCCTTCCCCAAATCCCATCAGGATTGTAAGAGATTACCTTCCATATCAGTCCAGGATGTGCTCTTGTCCGACTCTTCTGCAAACACTGAAGCTTGAAGCATCAATGCCATTCATTAGCCATCGGAAAATGTAGCAAACAACTGCAATTGCAAAGGGGCTGTTCCTGTCCATCAATTATATCGAGCTTACTGCATGCTCAGCATGACTTTGTTATCCTGTGAGCAAGAAAGAGTGTGTCCTCCCGAAACGGACTTCCTCAGAGGCAGTGTGGTGAGACTGCTTCTGAGGAAGTCCCTTCGGAGAGGAAATGCATCATCATTCCTTCCATTATGTAACAATGCTTGGGCCTAGTGGCTAGGTAGGTCATATATGGCCCCACATCCGAAAATACCAAAGGATTGTCAACAGTGGTTGAACAAATTCAGATCATAGCAGGCACCATGTGCCATGAGATACTGCTCTTTTAATTCCCTGTTTCATTAACAGCTCTCAAGCTCCCCGTAAATGTACTTCCAGTTGTAGGGAGAAAGGCACATCCCCACCCACCTCATGTTGCAGTGCAAATCTCTGTATCTGAGTAACTTACCACCAGGCTCAAGCATTGTCCTCTAGGTGGTGGGAGGGTCCTCCACCTGTAAATTCTTGCTCTAAGTCAGTCATTATTTGAATAGGCTGCAGGGGTTCCATAGAGTGCCGGGACAAGGTCCAAGGCAAAGATGCCAAATTGCATCCCCCTCACCCTTATGTGGGGGCCCTTGATTGACTTCTGTAGCTAGGATCTATGTACTAGCTCTACAACCAACAGTTCCAACAATGAATGGTAGAAGGGGCTGCCCCCCCCCCCCCCCACAGAGTACCAGTGCCCAGTGTCCCCTTATGTATACTACTGGTGTAGACAATGGACCTCGCCACTGGAGGCATGCTCCCCCTGTCAGGTAGGGAAGCCCCCATGCAGTAGGGCCAGTCAGTAAAGGATGGACAGGGGTAAGGGTGGGCTCTCAGCTTGCTTGAATGTACTCTATGGGCTGCTGCCTCACATCGCCTTTCCCTACCAACACATAAAGACATTATGCCCAGGGCAGCTGCCCCTCCTGCTCCCCCTCAGTCACAGCCATGGCTCAATGGATGGATGGGAACCTAAAGTATCAGTATGCCATATAGTGCTTGCATTTATGTTTACATGTCATTTCTGTTTGACTTTGATAGCTTGCTACCACCAAGATCAAACCTGCGATAAAGAAGACAGCAATGTTGCAACTTTAAATAAAATAGGAGTGACTCCTGTGCTATCAAGATGTGACTGGAGGTGATGCATGCGGAACCGCATCCTGGTACCTCGGAGCGTTTTTTCAATGTATTTTTACAAGTTTTACCATTGTGAGTGTCATTATTCTTTTAATAAAGCATACGTTAGTTACACACAACATTATGGGAGGCTTTCTTTGATCTTTTCCCTTAAATGAGCTGACAGTTAACTAGGTGGACATTTTAAAGGAGCCTGGCCCCATATACCACTGGAATCTGGGAGAACGATCTGGAGAGCCCCTAGTGGGGAGGAGATGTTGGAACACCTTGGAATTGATGAGACCTGGATCAATTACCATACTTATGTGTCATTACATCTAAAAGAGGGTAGAGTTCTGTGAGCACAGAGGTGGCATGAGTTGTTTGAAAGTTAAAAGGCATCTTGGGAACTTTGGTGTTGGACGACATTGTGGCACTGAAGATGATATCCATTTATAGTCACTGATTAGTTGAAAGGACTTGAGAGACTTTTGTCACATTTTATTTAATATTAGTGTGTGAGTCACCATCACTGGTATATACACTATATTACCAGAAGTATTGGGACACCTGCCTTTACACGCACGTGAACTTTAATGGCATCCCAGTCTTAGTCCGTAGGGTTCAATATTGAGTTGGTGCACCCTTTGCAACTATAACAGCTCCAACTCTTCTGGGAAGGCTGTCCACAAGGTTTAGGAGTGTGTCTATGGAAATGTTTGACCATTCTTCCAGAAGCACATTTGTGAGGTCAGACACTGATGTGGACGAGAAGGCCTGGCTCGCAGTCTCCGCTCTTATTGATCCCAAAGGTGTTCCATCGGGTTAAGGTCAGGACTCTGTGCAGGTCAGTCAAGTTCCTCCACCGCAAACTCACTCATCCATGTCTTTATGGACCTTGCTTTGTGCACTGGTCCAAATCATTTGATGGAGGGGGGATTATGGTGTGGGGTTGTTTTTCAGGGGTGGGGCTTGGTTTCTTAGTTCCAGTAAAAGGAGCTCTTAAGGCGTCAGCATACCAAGACATTTTGCACAATTTCATGCACCCAAGTTTGTGGGAACAGTTTGGAGATGGCTCCTTCCTGTTCCAACATGAGTGCGCACCAGTGCACAAAGCAAGGTCCATAAAGACATAGATCAGTGGCTCAAGCATAGATCAGCCGCTCATGCAGGGCGCAGGACTGACCCCTAATCCATGCCCCCGGCCCCTAATCTACACGCAGGGCGCCGGATGCATGGATTTCAATGGGTTTTTTTTTTAGAAGCACATGCTTAGAGCTAGAGGCTCTAATTGACTTCAAAAAGGGTGGGCTCAGGTGCAGGCCCGGATTTACTCCCTTTGCCGCCCCAAGGCCGGGTCCTTCAATGCCGCCCCCCCCCCCCCCACACACACACCATCATTCTCGTCCTTTATCGATGACTGCTACAATAGATCAATTAAAAACATATCTCCACACACGAGAACACTGAAAATAACTGGCTTTAATTGTACAGACTGAAAATACTCTGTAATGCAGAAAATGCCCCTCACCTAAACACACCTCACACCTAAACATATCTCATGAAATTACACTGTTAAATGTTTTATGCAGAATTAAGTTCCAAAAATAAATATCAACAACAACTTTAACAATATCAACATAAAGCATATCAGTACCCATCAGGGCAGCCTCATCAGTGCCCATCAGTACAGCCTTATCAGGGGCCACCAGTGCAGCCTATCAGTGCCCATCAGTGCAGCTTATCACTGCAGCATATCAGTGCAGCTTAAGATTTCCGCCTCATCTGTGCCTAACAGTGCAGCCTTATCAATGCCCATCAGTGCAGTCTGATCCGGGGCTACCAGTGCAGCCTATCAGTTGCCATCAGTGCGTCCTCATCAGCCTCATCAGTGCTGCCTCATCTCTCTCCAACAGTGCAGCCTTATCAGTGCCCATCAGTATAGTCCCATCAGTGCTGCCTTTATCAGTGCCCATCAGTGCCGCCTACCAGTGCCCATCAGTGCAGCCTACCAGTGCTCATCAGTGCCGCCTATCAGTGCCCATCAGTGCCCATCAGTGCCGCCTATCGGTGCTCATCAGTGCAGCCTACCAGTGCCGCCTATTAGTGCCCATCAGTGCCGCCTATCAGTGCTCATTAGTGCAGCCTATCAGTGCAGCCTACCAGTGCCCATCAGTGCCGCCTATCAATGCTCATCAGTGCAGCCTACCAGTGCCCATCAGTGCCGCCTATCAGTGCTCATCAGTGCAGCCTACCAGTGCCACATATTAGTGCCTATCAGTGCAGCCTACCAGTGCCCATCAGTGCCGCCTATCAGTGCTCATCAGTGCAGCCTACCAGTGCCGCATATTAGTGCCCATCAGTGCCGCCTATCAGTGCTCATCATTGCAGCCTATCAGTGCCGTCAATTAGTGCCCATCAGTGCCGCCTATCAGTGCTCATTAGTGCAGCCTACCAGTGCCCATCAGTGCAGCCTACCAGTGCCGCCTATCAGTGCTCATTAGTGCAGCCCATCAGTGCAGCCTACCAGTGCCCATCAGTGCAGCCTACCAGTGCCGCCTATCAGTGCTCATTAGTGCAGCCCATCAGTAGCCATCAGTGCAGCTCACCAGTGCTGCCTATCAGTGCCGCCTATCAGTGTTCACCAGTGCAGCCTACCAGTGCCCATCAGTGCCGCCTATCAGTGCATATCAGTGCAGCCTACCAATGCCGCCTATCAGTGCTGCCTAGGAGTACCGCCTCATCAGTGGCAATCAGTGCAGCCTTGTCGGTTATATCACAGCTCTTACTATTGTATATTAATTGTGTTTTGATTATAGCATGGAGCAGTTTGCAGTGCATGATTTTTCACTGAATGTGGATTGTTTAATGGGTTTGCATTGATTTCAGCATGGAGCACTTTGCATATGCTGGAATCTATGCAAAATTATTAGACAGTCCACATTCAGTGAAAAATCATGTACTGCAAAGTGCTCTATGCATGCTGGAAGCTATGCAAACCTTTTAAACAGTCCACATTCAGTGAAAGTTTATGTACTGCAAAGTTTGCAGTACATGAACTTTCACTGAATGTGGACTGTTTAATGAGTATGAGCATGCATGGAGCACTTTATTGCAATATGCTCTGAAAATTTGCATTCAATCCATGCTGAGCAGTGAGCACTGTCACTTACAAAAATAAATGCAACTCACCTGCTGTCCTGGCCACCACTTGCGGGGGTTCCCATCCTCCTCCTCTCTCTTTTCCTCCTACAGTGACAGAGAGACCCCACCCCCCCACCCCCGGACAAGGAGAACATGCATAGGGATGTGCCGCGCGAAGGAGGATAGGTGGAGCATTAGGCTCCGCCTCTGTCACTGGAATGACATGCACCCGGTCTGGCCAGTCACCGCCGGGCGTTTAATGGGGGCGTCATTTGCTCCCTCCCCCTGGCCAAGTCCACCCCGTACTTAGATTGGCAAGTGCACGCTATCTACAGGCCGCGGCGCCGGGGGCTATATTTGTGCAGGGAGGCAGCCGTTGGAGCCGGGACTCGTGGGGACAGATGGGGGGGGGGTTTCATGAGGGGGGGTTTTCATGAGGCGGGGAAGGCGGCTTTCATGCGGCGGGGGGGCGGCGGCTTTGGCACCGCCCCTGCACCACTGCCGCCCCGAGGCCTGGCCTCGGTGGCCTTGTCGGGAATCCGGCCTTCTCAGGTGGCTTGCTGCCTCCACAAGAAAATTTACCACCAGCCGCCATTAACATGGATAAGTGAGTTTGGGATGGAGGAATTTGACTGGCCTGCACAGAGCCCTGATCTTAACCTGATAGAACACCTTTGGGATAAATTAGAATGGAGACTGCAAGCTTCTTGTCTACATCAGTGCCTCACCTCACAAATGCTCTTCTGGAAGAATGGTCAAACATTCCCATAGACACACTCCTAAACCTTGTGGACAGCCTTCCCAGAAGAGTTGAAGCTGTTATAGCTGTAAAGGGTGGGCCAACTCAATATTGAACCCTGCATAAGACTGGGATGTCATTAAAGTTCATGTATGTGTAAAAGCAGGCGTCCCTATACTTTTAGTAATATAGTGTATATTTGTTTGATGAGTATTTAGTTTTACTTTATTTGGATTTCACAATGTTACACATTTTTTATAAGTGTGCATTCACTGTCATATAAGGGTAGATTCATTTTTTGATATTGCTTTTAGGCAACTATTGGATATTGGTGTGTTTATTCTTTAGAGCTTGTGGGCTATTGTCGTTAACATTTTCTGTTTTTTATTATTGTTATAATTTGTGTATGGTGGGTAGCGCAGCATCACCACATCACATAATGCATAGCTCCCAACTGTCCCTGATTTCGAGGGGCTGTCCCTGATTTGAATGTCCCTCATTTGTCCCTCATTTTGTTCTGATCTATATAAATGTATATAAAATGCACTTTTTATCTATCAAAATGTGTTTCCCAGCACTAAACCTTTCATATGATTTCTAAATTGCTGCATTTGTAAATTCCAAAAGCCAATATAAAGGAATAGTAGTGGTAAAAAAAGCACTTGTGGGTTTAACCAATCTTTTTTTTTTTTTGTACAATTCCCCTGTAAGGGGTGTGGCAAGGGGTGTGTCCTATGCCTGCATACTTTTGCTGATAGGTGTCCCTCATTCCCATCTCAAAAAGTTGGGAGGTATGCATAAGGTTGTAACTTTCTCCCTTTCCCATGTTTGTTTAGTACATCCTTTCCTTTACAGTAGGGGCTCCTTATAAAAGGCAACATTTTAATTTGCTATTTATTTTGATCCTAAAGCTGAACTCCAGGTATGATCTTTACTTACATACTTACACTGGTCCAGATTGGCACAATGTAAGCATGTACAGTATATCTCCTACATGAGGGGCCATTGGGAAGCTGATAATCACTGTAGTAGTCAGCACTGTGTCCTGTGCCACAAGTGGTCGCTTGCTTGGTTCTTTTGCCATTCAGAGAACGCCTTGAATTATTTTCAATGAATACTGTTCTCTGATTGTACAAACTGGAGATTGTGACATCACCACCCTTTGTCTTCACCTCATCCAATCAGATAATGCATTGCATTCATTGAAAAAAAAAAAAAAATACAAAGTGAGTGATCCCCTGTGGTCAGTGTGCAGTGGGGTAGCCGCTTGTCACAGGACCTGGAAGATTGCGGCGATCACTGTACAGCAATTTCTAGATCCATACTTAAATTTTGCCAAACTAGACCAATGTAAGTATGCAATTAAGATCATGCCTGGAGTCCAACATTAATGCTCCCATCACAGAGAAACGCGATAACATCAGCACGCGCTGCGACCCATGCGGCCGTTCTACAATTCCAGGACATCCATAGAACAAATCACTTTCCCCTGAAAGCCAAATGGACAATTCACTAAGTAATTAGAAGTGAAAATAGTGCCCGTGAACCACTGAACCTCCGATATTCTAATCTGTCCATCAATAACAACTGACGTCAATCTAGATCAATAACGCTTTTCTTTCAGTATAATGTGGAAGTTACTGGATGATGGAGAAGAATCTGATGAGATTCAGCCTATTTCCTCCACACAGGGTATATATAGCCGCTGTGTTTTACAGATCTGTCTAAATTTATCTCTGCTCCCTGGACCCCTCCACGCAGCTCCCCAAATACGCTCAGTGTTGGCGTCAGCAGCAAGATGAAAGGATGAGATGTATTTCACCTCTCCTCCTCACCTTATGTTCCACAGCGGAGGCTCACTCACTCTTATCTATATCCACAAGGCCCCAGCTGCTCGGCTTCCTTGGGATTTTTATGGGGGGAACAGGAAGATGTAGTGGACAGCAAGGTGCTATGTATCAACGTAATGTCAGGGTTTAGGGAATAAATGGAGCATTGAAGAAACACTAAGCAACTAAACTAAGCAATGCCTCCATCTGTAACCATAGAAGTGCTACATATATTATCTGCATGAACTTTGCATGAGCTTCCTGCAATCGCATGGGCTTCCTCAAGGCACACTGAGCACTCCACACTCCAAAGACATTAGGAAGGTCAATTGGCTCCTGGTTAAATTGGCCCTTGTGTGTTTGTATGTGAAATAGGGACCTTAGATTGCAATCCCCTTGGGGGTAGGGACTGATATGATTGTACGGTATGTAAAGTAATATGTAAATTGGCAGCAGTTTCAGGGGAAGGTCACCCTGCACCCAGGGCAAAGATACCAAACTGCACCCCCCCCCCCTCTTCCCTTAGAGTTAGGGTTAGCAGTGATCTTGCTGTCACTACTCCTGTCAGCAACTGGCACATGGCGCCCCCCATTCCTGCAATAAACCATTACGCCCAGGGCAGCTTCCCCTCCTGCCCTCCCCTTGTCCCAGCCCTGATTGGAAGTGCTATATAAATACCTGTGATCAATAAATAGTACTGTTAAGATACAGAATATCTGGAGTCCGAAGTTCCCCCTTTTATTGAACTTTAGTAATATGTTCTCAGGAGTCCGAAGTTCCCCCTTATATTGAACTTTAGTAATATGTTCTCAGGAGTCCGAAGTTCCCCCTTTTATTGAACTTTAGTAATATGTTCTCAGGAGTCCGAAGTTCCCCCTTTTATTGAACTTTAGTAATATGTTCTCAGGAGTCCGAAGTTCCCCCTTTTATTGAACTTTAGTAATATGTTCTCAGGAGTCCGAAGTTCCTCCTTATATTGAACTTTAGTAATATATTCCGTATGTACTATTATTATTCTCAAGTAAACTCGTACTTGTAAAGAATGCTATAGGATTGTGGGTGTCCTTAATTTCAAAGGCAATCTTAACAGTACTGTATTTTGAGGTCTGGTTCACACCTCCTGCATGATAAAGAGCTGCGTTTTAGGCCGGGTTCAAACTGGTGCACTGCGGTTTGGGTGTATTCGGTGTTTTCATGCATTTCACCCTCGGTTTTAGCCGCAGTCCCATGGACTCCTATTGTGCATTTTTGCCTTGTTTTCTGAAAGCACCCCAAAAGTCCTACATGCTGTATCTCTTTCAGAAAATGCAGCAAAAACGTGCAACCTGATAGAGGTCTTTGGGAGGTAAAACGCACAAAACTGTAAATACGCCCACGCTGCAGCTAAATGGCAGCATGCCAGTGTGAACCCGGCCTTACTGTGCAGAAAGTATTGGTTCTGGCCTGCAATGTCTTGCACTTTTAATACACTGTTTACATTTGTTTTTAACTTTATTGAAATGCAACATTTCATTCATTTCTAGGCCCTACAGCTGAGCTGCAGGGCATAGAAACGCAGACAGAGCTGAGGGTGGTCTGTGCTACCAGACGGAATAATGCAGACATGTTGCAATTTTTTGTACCACACTGCAACTCACCTGAAGGCTGTTTAAGTGTGAACGGGGCACATAGGAAACAATTGTTTCCTGTGTGCACTTGTGGGGATTGGCATTTTTCGAATGCAGTGAATGTGCCCCGGTTAATCATGGATTCTCCCAGGACCCTCCTGTATTGGATAGGATTGTAAATGTACTTCCCCCCTTAGGGCTCATTCGTGTCTGCAGCTATACTGCCACCCTTCTAAAAAGTGATCCGCGGTGGATCCCGTTTCAGAGGGCTTTTGACATGCCATTGTAGTGTTGCTGTGTCATTTCTTGCTTTAACCCTTAAAATGCTGCACCACCATAAAGTAACCACTGCTTGCTGAACGCAAAACGTTTAATTCTTTTCCATTGCATGGGTGCAGCCCTGAGCAGATGCATCACTGTAAATAGGGGTGGTCGGGGGGGGGGGGGGGGGCAGGAAAACTGCAGAAAGATTTCCTGCTTTTGCCCCCCAATTTTACGCTGCCTAAACTGTTGGCTATAGGAATCCTGTATATATAATGCAACACATAGGGGGTTATTTACTAATACAGAGGAATGCAAAATCAGGTTCAACTCTGCATAGAAACCAATCAGATTCCAGGTTTTATTACTAAAGCTTAAATGAACAAGCTGGATTTAGAAGCTGATTGGCTACCATACACAGCTATACAAGATTCTGAGTGCACCAGTTTTATTAAATCTCCCCCATAGACATATCAGATGACTTACTAAGCATTCAGTTAGCTTTAATCTCATGTAATCCATAATTCACTACATTTGTTTATTTTGTTACATGAAGGTGAAGCCAGGCATTATCTGTGATATATACATATCATATCAAAATAATGATATATGACATATATATAACCATATATATCATATCATATGCACGCTTCCAGGAGGCATTTAAATGGTTAACTCATCACTTTCAGGTCTTTTGCTGTGGAGGCGCAGTTCCAAAGCCTTCCGCTAGATGGCGCGCTTGTTATAGGTGTAATAGAGCCGGTGCTGGAAACAATGCAGCCCCCCTTCTCAGCTGGCACAGCGCAGAATAGAAGCGGGCAGGTCGGCGGAGGAGAGGATGGAGCATGGTGGACGACTCTGGACCGGCACCTCGGCTCTCACACACCACTGAACCCGCCATCGACAACGGTATGCCATGCTGTTTATTAAGTTATTGGATCACCTGGGTGCCAGCCATCGCTGGAGGCGGGCAGGAGAGAATAT
The DNA here is from genome assembly GCA_037952925.1 of Lithobates clamitans. Lineage (NCBI taxonomy): Eukaryota > Metazoa > Chordata > Amphibia > Anura > Ranidae > Lithobates > Lithobates clamitans. The sequence goes on along the minus strand of JBBGZY010001082.1, from coordinate 539,934 downwards.
ACCGGGGAGGGGGGCACTGAACTCTGGGGAACCCCCCACTGTGGTTATGGATATGTGTTCTGGGGGGGCACATTGATCGGGCGATGGATTATTGAGTACAAGGATTAGTGTGAGTGGTTGTTGTATGACAGATCTATAGATACATACATACATCGATCTGTATTATCCATGACATGTACATCTCACCCACCATGTATCTGCAATCAACAATCTATGATGGATACATGGAGCAGTGTATGGGGGGATTGGAGGCTTTCCTATTATAAGACTAATCATATATCTATAGGTGAGTGATGTCCTCCATACATAGGTGACCCTTCCATCATCTGACATCCCAGGTGTGTGTCTACATGTCCCCATATGTCATCTGTATCATAGCACTGTGTGTACCTATCTACTGGGGCTGATCAGATCATCTACCGATCGAACTATCTCTCCATCTTCTAATCGATCTATCTATCTATCTATCTATCTATCTATCTATCTATCTATCTATCTATCTATCTATCTATCTATCTATCTATCTATCTATCTATCTATTCATCTTATCTATCTTCAGTGGGAAGGATGTCCCTTACATTGGTAGTCAGTGGGAAGAATGTCCCTTACATTGGTAGTCAGTGGGAAGAATGTCCCTTACATTGGTGATCAGTGGGAAGAATGTTCCTTACATTGGGGGTCATGGTGAAGAATGTTCCTTACATTTGTGGTCGGTGGGAAGAATGTTCCTTATATTGATAGTCAGTGAGAAGAATGTTCCTTACATTTGTGGTCAGGGGTAAAAAATGTTCCTTACATTGGTAGTCAATGGGAAGAATGTTCGTTATACTGGTGGTCAGTGTGAAGAATGTTCCTTACATTGGTGGTCAGTGTGAAGAATACTCCTTACATTGGTGATCAGTGTGAAGAATGTTCCTTTCATTGGTAGTTAATAGGAAGAATGTCCCTTACATTGGTAGTCAGTAGGAAGGATGTCCCTAACATTGGTAGTCAGTGGAAAGGATGTCCCTAACATTGGTAGTCAGTGGGAAGAATGTCCCTTACATTGGTAGTCAATGGGAAGAATGTTCGTTATACTGGTGGTCAGTGTGAAGAATACTCCTTACATTGGTGATCAGTGAGAAGAATGTTCCTTTCATTGGTAGTTAATAGGAAGAATGCTCCTTACATTGGTGGTCAGTGGTAAGAATGTTCCTTACATTGGTGGTCAGTGGTAAGAATGTTCCTTACATTGGTGGTCAGTGAGAAGAATGCTCCTTACATTGGTGGTCAGTGAGAAGAATGCTCCTTACATTGGTGGTCAGTGAGAAGAATGCTCCTTACATTGGTAGTCAGTGAGAAGAATGTTCCTTACATTGGTGGTCAGTGGGAAGAATGTTTTTTACATTGGTGATCAGTGGGAAGAATGCTCCTTACATTGGTAGTCAGTGGGAAGAATGCTCCTTACATTGGTAGTCAGTGAGAAGAATGTTCCTTACATTGGTGATCAGTGGGAAGAATGCTCCTTACATTGGTAGTCAGTGAGAAGAATGTTCCTTACATTGGTGGACAGTGGGAAGAAAGTTCCTTACATTGGTGGTCAGTGAGAAGAATGTTCCTTACATTGGTGGACAGTGGGAAGAAAGTTCCTTACATTGGTGGTCAGTGAGAAGAATGCTCCTTACATTGGTGGTCAGTGGGAAGAATGCTCCTTACATTGGTGGTCAGTGGGAAGAATGTTCCTTACATTGGTGATCAGTGAGAAGAATGTCCCTTACATTGGTGGTCAGTGAGAAGAATGTTCCTTACATTGGTGGTCAGTGGGAAGAATGTTCCTCACATTGGTAGTCAGTGGGAAGAATGTTCCTTACATTGGTAGTCAGTGGGAAGAATGTTCCTTACATTGGTAGTCAGTGGGAAGAATGTTCCTTACATTGGTAGTCAGTGGGAAGAATGTTCCTCACATTGGTAGTCAGTGGGAAGAATGTTCCTTACATTGGTAGTCAGTGGGAAGAATGGTCCCTAAATTAATGGTTAATAGGAATAATGTGCCTTACATTGGTGGTCAGTGTGAAGAATGTTCCTTACATTGATGGCCAGTGGAATAATGTTGTTTTCAGTGGCGGTCAGCGTGAAAAATGCTACTTTGGTGATTAGTAGGAAGAATGCCCCAATGAATGCAATGTACCCAGATAGGTGCTAATTATATTCAGTTAAGACAGCATCTGTGCTAAAATACAAAAATGTTTTGATGTCCTGTATTAAAAAAAAAATCTATCTATCTATCTATCTATCTATCTATCTATCTATCTATCTATCTATCTATCTATCTATCTATCTATCTATCTATCTATCATGTTAGACATGTATGATGGGGGCCATACACGTTTCAATTAATGATCAATTTATTTTCTGATCGATCTCTCCCGATAAGAATAATCAATAACACATTGATTAATATGCCACACACAGGGAAATAGAATTTAACCGATAGAAGAGTACTAAGTTATTGATCATATCTCTGTTTCCACCATGCAACCTCATAATCTGATTGAATATATGACCGAATAATTTCACACCTCTGATTGATGCAAAACAGTCAATCATTTTCTGTCCTGGCAAATCGACTCAGTTTGATCGAATCCAATGTAATCCAAGTCTAAATACAATAGTATTCAAAAAATAATAAAAGAGTATGGGACTTTAAATGAGACAGGCTCAAACACAACACAAGAGTAAAAATTTTATTGTACATGAATGTCAAATTGCATAACGTTGTATTTGACAAATAATTGCTCAATGCCCTATGCAGACATCTAGGAGAATACATAGCATACATATAAACAGGATGTAAAACATGATTACCATAACAGGGGAACAATTGTACATATTTCATAAGATGATGAAGATAGAACTAGTAATATACAGTTAAATTCATAAAAATATTGATGGAAATGTGAGGGGTTACATCCTCAAAAGCTTGACGCGTTTCGTCAGTATGCTGAATGCCTACACCTTATTTTGCACCTCAATGTCACTCTCTTTAATCTTCTTTCCTCTGTGTATTCTAATCTCCTCTGCGCTTGACAGTGCTGCCGGGTTTATCATATACAATACTTTTTACAATAGGCACAATACTCAATATACTATATTTGTTCTCTGGTTGGGGACTTCTCAGTGTGGGCCTGTTGTTCCGGGTGGACCTTTCCACCTCAGCTCCCGGGCAGGCTTGACGTGGTGACTCCTGCATACCAGGATTATTTGAGTTCAACATTCCAATGGGATGTACGTTTGTGGACTTGACCATCTCTCTCTTTTATATAAACCTCTTTACATATAATACTTTCCATATCATGGGGTTTTTGATTTAGAACACCTATTACTTACAGACATTCAGCAGAGTCGGTTTAACGGCGAAACGCGTCAAGATTTTGAGGATGTAACCCCTTACATTTCCATCGATATTTTTATGAATTTAACTATATATTACTAGTTCTATCTTCATCATACTTATGAAATATGTACAATTGTTCCCCTGTTATGGTAATCATGTTTTACATCCTGTTTATATGTATGCTATGTATTCTCCTAGATGTCTGCATATGCATTGAGCAATTATTTGTCATATACAACGTTACACAATTTGACATTCATGTACAATAAAATTTTTACTCTTACGTTGTGTTTGAGCCTGTCTCATTTAAAGTCCCATACTCTTTTATTATTTTTTTGAATTTAGATTAGGGATGGAGGCGCACTACCCCCTTTCCTTGTGCGCTTCATTTAAAGTCCCAGTATATGGAGATATACATTCCCCCCCTTTGTTGCAAATACAATGTTATGGACGTCATGGCTATTCAATCAGTTTGCAGTTTAGTTATTTTGTTCAAATAGCACATTGACCCGATAAAAAAAAACAACGCATGTATGGCCACCATAGGGCATATGCGTTGACATCTCTCAACCTAAATGATATAATAGATACATATGAGGTACATATGTGTACATGCAGGGGCGTTGCTAGGTCTACAAAAGATCTGGGGCTAGAGCCTATAGCAGCGTAGTAAAGAAAGTCATACGCTTGGGCGGACATACACATGTATATACAGTAATATACGTGTGTGTGTGTAATATATATCCCCAGAAAGCCCCCCCCTTGCATCAGGGTCCCCAGAGAGCTCCCCACTTGCATCAGAGTTCCCAGAGAGCCCCCCCTTACATTAGGGTCCCCAGAGGGCCTCCCCCTTAAATCAGGGTCTCCAGAGAGCCTCCCCCTTAAAATCAGGGTCCCCAGAGAGCCCCCCACTTACATCAGCCTCCCCTCCCCTTGGGGACCCCTGCAGAGACTCGGGGCTATGGGCCCCAGATTCGGGGCTAAAGCCCCAAAAGCCACCCCCTAGCAACGCCCCTGTGTACATGTATTTATTTATCTGTTCATATATAAATTATGTATATGATGTTACTATGTATACTTTATGGAGTCCTAGTTTTATTTATATACTGTATGTAAGTTGTATAGAACTTGTATACTGTATATGATGGTGAATACTGTTGAATTAGTGTGATCTATATGTGTAGCGGTGTGCTTATTCAACCAGTTAAGTAACTGCATGTATAATAACCCAGATCAACTTATAAGAGTTTATCTTCCATGGATCTGAGTTCTGTAAGGTCAGATCTGATCAGTTAACATTGCTGTTTGCTTTACTTGCTAAATGGGACAGTGTGTGTGATAAGTGTGATAATTGCAAATTGTCTTGTTGCCCATAGCAACCAATCAAGACATGGAGTGTAGAAATGACAGTTGGCGTGGTTGCTGTGGGCAACAATGCCATTTTGCTGTGGCACCATTATATAGATCAGGCCCATTTTGTTTAGTGTGCGCTGGCAGCTGTATACATTTGAGAATGCGTGACCTGATTTGTTGCTGACGCACTTCTGATGTGCTGAAATAACGCTGATCATACACAGTAAATGATGGTGTGTTGTAAGTAGTGATTTCACCAATGAAACGATATTTTTCTGGGAATCTGTCATGCACAGCCACAGACTCCATAAGGCATTTTCAGTAAAAGCAAAGACTAGTGTGCTAAATGCAGTATCTCACACCAAGCAATCCAATATTATCTCAGCAGGGCTGACTTCAGTAAACGAAATTGTGGTTGGTTGTCATGCATTGCTGCACTTCACCATTATAAATTGTACTATTTTAAATACATGAATGCCTTGTATACATTGGCCACGCACCACCCATACTGCAATTGACAGAGAAGAACAGCGGAGATGTGGGGTTCCCCAAAGTTGCCAGGAGCTCAGTTCATGAGAACCAACCTAGTTCAGCCGTTCTCAGATTTTTACACCAGAGGAACCCTTGAAATAATTTCCAGGTCTCAGGGAGTCCTTTCTGGTCAGTGTGAAGAATGCCTCTTACACCAATGGTCAGTGTGAGAAGACTGCTCTTTACATTGATGGTCAGTGTGAAGACTGCCTCTTACATTAATGGTCAGTGTAAAAAATGCCCCTTACATTGCTGGTTAGAGGGAAGAATGCCCCTTACATTGGTGGCCAATGTGAAGAATGCCACTTACATTGATGGTCAGTGAGAAGAATACCATTATATTGATGGTCAGTGAGAAAAATGCCCCCTTACATTGGTGGCCAGTGAAAAAAATGTCCCTTCCAGTGGTGATCAGTGGGAAAATGTCCCTTGCATTGGCGGTCTGTGTGAAGAATGCCCCCTTCCATTGGCGACTAGTGTGAAGAATGCCCCTTAGATTGGTGGTCAGTGGGAAGATGTCCCTAACATTGGTGGTCAGTGGGAAGATGGCCCTAACATTGGTGGTCAGTGGAAAGATGTCCCTTACATTGGTGGTCAGTGGGAAGATGTCTCTTACATTGGCAGTCAGTGGGAAGATGTCCCTTATATTGGTGGTCAGAGGGAAGAATGCCCTTTGTGTTGGTGGTTAGTCAGAAGAATGTCCCTTACATTGGTGGTTAGTTGGAAGATGTCCCTTACATTGGTGGTCTGTGGGAAGATTGCCCCCTACATTGGTGACCAGTGGGAAGATAGCCCTTACATTGATCGTCAGTGGGAAGAGCGCCCTTTAAATTGGTGGTCAGTTAGAAGAATGTCCATTTATTGGTGGTCAGTGGGAAGATGTCCCTTACGTTGGTGGTCTGTGGGCAGAGGGCCCCTTATTTAGGTGGTCATTGGGAAGCTTGCCCCTTACGTTGATCATCAGTGGGAAGAATACCCCCTGTGCCGCGTACACATGGTCTGACTTTTCGTCTACAAAAGTCCGACGGAGGCCGACGGACCAAAGCCGGCTGACAATCCGATCGTGTGTGGGCTTCCCCGGACTTTCAGCGGACTTTTCCAGCCGCAAATCTGACGGACTTTAGATTTGGAACATGCTTCAAATCTTTACGTCGTAACTACGCCGGACCCAGAAATCCGCTCGTCTGTATGCTAGTCCGACGGACAAAAACCCACGCTAGGGCAGCTATTGGCTACTGGCTATCAACTTCCTTATTTTAGTCCGGTGTACGTCATCACATACGAATCCGTCGGACTTTTGCGTGATCGTATGTAGGCAAGTCCGTTTGTTAGAAAGTCTGTCGCAAGTCTGTCGCAAGTCCGCCAAAAGTCAGTCGAAAGTCTGTCGGATGGGCTGTCGGACTTTTGTAGCCGAAAAGTCCGACCGTGTGTAGGCGGCATTACATTGGTCGTCAATAAGAAGAATGCCCCTTACATTGGTGGTCAGTGGGAAGAAAGGCCCTTACATTAGAGGTCATTGGGAAGAATGCCCCTTACATTGGTGCTCAGCGGGAAGAATGCTCACTCTTACAGTGATGGTTAAAATGCCACCCTATACAAAAAAGATAATTGGGGTCATGCTGCTGACTCTGCCAGGTGGCGTTGGAACCAGAACTATGCAAAGGTCAGTAGATCAGAAGTCAATCAGCCATAGCTCAAGCAACCCCTAGAAACTTCTTGAGGAACCTTAGGGTACCACCAAGCCCTGGTTAAACATGGGTGCCCTAGCTACTGATACTTTGACACAGTAAAGGGAAGTCTTTTCCTCTCCAGTGTCACCATTGACAACCTGATGAATATGCAGGAAATTGTCATGATTAGGCAGGGGCGGACTGATAACTCATGGGGCCCCCGGGCAATAGGAGATTATGGGGCCCCAAGGCAATCAGAGATTATCGGGCCACACAGTATACACACACACAGTATAGAATCACACAGTATACACATACATGTACACACAGTATACACAGACAGATGTAAAAAAAACACAGATTTATACATACTGTCCCTGGTTTTACTGAGGCTGGCAACCCTGATGGGGCCCCCTAGTGGCCCAGGGCCCTCGGGCAGTGCCCTAATCGCTCAATGGTCAGTCCGCCCCTGTGATTAGGGCAACTGCTTCACCCTCTGGTCGCCCGCTGACACCAACGTATGCAATGTAACCAGATAGCTAATAAATATATCTAGTAAAAACAAAACAATAAAAAACACTTAATTTACTTTAAGCTGCATTGTCTACTTTTCTACTGAATAAGCACACAGGTAGTCGGGGTGTACTTCCTGAAGCCTGTTCCATATTATCCCCTTTCTCTGCCTCTTACATCAGTCACATTCAGACTTCCAGGGCAGCTTTAAATCTGATTAGGGGTGATTAACTTACCGTATATACTCGAGTATAAGTCGTTCCGAGTATAAGTCGAGGCCCTAATTTACCACAAAAAAATGGGAAAAACTTATTGACCCGAGTATAAGATGAGGGTAAGAAATGCACAGCTACTATAAGTGGAAAAGAGGGTCAACAATGCCCATTTGCATGCCTCACTGTACCCATTTGCAGCCATAGGTCCCCCAAACTTCAAACTCGGTAGTTAAGTGTTCCTAGATGCCCCCTAGCTGCAGCCGAAATGTGGGGTCTCTGAACCCAAATGGTCCTGAAATGACATTGCTGCAGATGGACACAGTTGACCGATTTTGGGGCCCCGTATCTCGGGGCCACTTAGTGCTAGGAACCCCAAATTTGGTGTGCAAACTCAGTGGAACCAGCACCATAAAATATACAAAGCTGGGGTTTCTAGCACCAAGTGTCCCCGAGATACAGGGCCCCAAAAATCGGTTCAGAAAATGTCAAGCACTTTTCTGCAGCAGAGAATGACATTTTCTGAACCAAATTTGGGGCCCCGTATCTCGGGGCCACTTAGTGCTAGGAACCCCTTGGATATGTTGTGGTACCAGTTCCACTGGGTTTGCACACCAAATTTGGGGTTTCTAGCACAAAGTGGCCCTGAGATACGGGGCCCCAAAGTCGGTTCAGAAAATGAAATTCTCTGCTGCAGAAAAGTGCTTGACTCGAGTATAAGTCGAGGGAGGCACTTTCAGCACAAAAAAATGTGCTGAAAAACTCGACTTATACTCGAGTATATACGGTACTTGGGAACTTCTGTAAAGCAGCTGGCCTAAGAATGGGGGTGGGGAAGGGGGCATAGCTGTTAGTAGCATGTATAGCATGCCAAGCCAAAATGTGTTTAAAAGGTGCAGCATGTGCTGAAATAGTGCCAGTGGTTGAGGAAATATGTCCCTGAGTTGGTGATGTCACTTGAAGAAAAAAATGCCCCTATCTTTGGGAGAAAAAAAACTGCATTGGTGTCAGTGGGATAAAGGAGGAGAGCTGGGAGTCTTGGTTGAATAGCTTTTTGGGGTGCACTGAGCTAATATTGCCCATGGGTGATCAGAAGAAGGGATTTTATGATGCCAATTATAAGACCTGGCATCCAGAGACATGAATCCTGGGACTGTCCCTAGACATCATGGAACAACTTCAGTACAGTTTTAGCCCACTGGTACAGTGGAAGTGTCTGAGGCACTGTGGGTGGTATATAGGGGTACCACGCCATGTAAGGTCCCCTGTTGTCTGCCAGGTGGAGGGAGGGTTGGAATTGAAAGGAGATCCCACTACTGTAAAACTAGCCATACACTGATCCAAATTTGCCCGGTTCAACAGGGACTTTTGAGTGAGGCTATCCCTGATCAACTTCTGTTGAGGGGACATGCTGGAATACCTTTCTTGATCAGCTGTTGCAGCTGCTGATCAGTGTATTTTGATAGCGACGAGTCCCGCTGTCAGAATACAATGCCCCCACAGGGAGAAATCCTCCATCTACCGTCCAGCTTAACAATCCCTGAGATCATAAGTGAAGGCGCATGAATTTGGGTCAAGAACAGGATATATATATATTTTGGCCTCAAAATACCCAAATGAATATATTATGACTTTTAGTATCATAGCGAGTGTAAAATCTTGAGACAACTATTCAGACCTTTGCTTTAAAATTCATTTTTTTCACACCTAAACCTGTGTTAACATGGCGCTCTAGTTCCAAGTCTTCTCTCCTCTTGTGTTTACATCTGGCAGGGTCGTTTTTCAGAAGTCCATGTCACCGCATGGGAGAGAGGAGAACTTATTTGGCTGGAGAGGAACATTAACATGCCCTGTTTTAAGTGGCTAACCTGTATGATCTTATATTATATATGGTCCTATATTATTACAGATTCATTGAAATGGATTAATCTAGTGACTGATTTGAGCTTTTGTACCTTTTGACATACTCTATGATCATTGTGTAGATCCGCAGTGTTGATGGACAGTATTGTCTCTAGGACCCCCTACAGTCCCCTCCTTAGAGATATGAGATGGTTTTTACAAAGGTGGTGACAAGCAGGGTTGCCAACCTCCGCAGCATTTTTTACTGACAAAACATGGGAAATTTACTGGCGGAGCACATTTTTTTACTGGCAACCTGAAAAATGACAGAACTCCTATTGAAAGCTAACACAGTGAATATTTAAACAGTATAAACATGATATAGAAACACTGACAATACCAAAGTAATTTGCTTGATTTACATTTAAAAAGTCAACACAGAATGAAATTATTAGCCCCTGATATTTACTGGCAGTTGTAAAAAAATCTCTAATTTTTACAAACTGTCAGTAAATTTACTGGCGGTTGGCAACCCTGGTGACAAGTTTTAAAATATTGAAATCTCATATTGCTTAACCAGCAAAGGGAGCGATCATACTACGTTTTTAACCCCAGGATCCCTCCAGTTCTATCAGTCCAGTACACACTATGTTCAACAGTACCAAGCCCTGATGAAGGGGGACCAACCCCCAAAAATCACTGGCTTTATGTGATAGAAGGATCTGAATAAAACTGAATTTGGACTTTATATGTTTTATTTTAGTGTATTCCTCCTTGTATACCTAGTCCCTATTCAAGCCAAGAGCCAGCCTTCGGCCCCCACTCCTGAAAGAGCTTTCTAAAGATAATTCCGCTATACTGCCTAAAAGTGTTACTAAACCCAGGACCCTGCATTCACTATATCTGGTCTCCAATAGTACACAGAACATGCAAATGCAATTATTTTAGTTAATATAAACGGCTAATTACCTTTTCTCATCAGCAGTATATAGCAGTCTTGTGACTTCTATCAGTGCCTGGGTAAAGCTTGTAGGAGGAGTTTTCATTCAGTCCTATGAGGCTGTAGGACCCCTGATGCTCTTTCTGTACAGTGCTGATTGGCCCTGTGCTGATCAAATGCACCCTCCCAAGAAAAACTCTCTAGCCAAATACACCAAACTGAGCATGTGCAGAGTGCCCCCAAGGCTCTATTCTATCAGGAGATGGATTGGGGAAGTGGAAGGGGTGGATCAGAGAAGACAGGATCAAACAACCTTTTTACACAATGCGCAGGATTAACCCCTTAGGTTCCACATTGATTGTAACAAGCATGCTTTACTGCATATACAGACTGATTTTACTGTTGTGGTTTAGTAACACTTTAAAGCGGACCTTCAGTCATTTTTTTCAACTTTCTATCTATTAAATCTTCTGCCCTTGTGGTTTTAACTTTGTATAGTATAACATTTTTTTCTGCCAGTAAATACCTTACACAGGCAACTTCCTGTTTCTTGTCTGGTCATTAGCCTAGGCTTATGGCATCATGTACAGCTCTCTCTCTCACAAGAGTTTGCCAGAAAGGGAGGGGGGTGAGTCATAAGAGGGCCAATGAGAGCTGCGGGGCTGCAGAGCTGGAGGTGTGTGTCTGTGTAAATCCAGGAAGTGAACAGGCAGCAGCTTCAGCTGCCCACAGTTAAAATGGTTGCAGCCAGACTCAGTGGAGGAAGATTTCTGCAGCATATTTGACAAGTACAGAATTATAGTATATATAAAATAATATGCAAAGTGTTTGGAGGAAAGCTTCAGAATGGCAAAGATGTTTTTATTACAAATTATGTGAGCAGTCTGCAGTTCCTCTTTAACCGGTTCAATACCGGGCATTTTCACCCCCTTCCCTCCCAGACCAATTTTTAGTTTTCAGCGCTGTCGCACTTTAAACGACAATTGCGCGGTCGTGCGACGTTGTACCTAAGCAAAATTGACGTCCTTTTTTCCCCACAAATAGAGCTTTCTTTTGGTGGTATTTGATCACCTCTGCGGTTTTTATTTTTTGCGCTATAAACAAGCGACAATTTTGAAAAAACACAATATTTTTTACTTTTTGCTATAATAAATATCCTAATTTTTTAAAAAAAAAACAAATTTTTTTCCTCAGTTTCGGCCGATACGTATTCTTCTACATATTTTTTGTAAAAAAAAAAATCGCAATAAGCGTATATTGATTGGTTTGCGCAAAAGTTATAGCATCTATAAAATACGGGATAGATTTATGGCATTTTTAAAAAAAAATTATTTATTTATTTTTTTTACTAGTAATAGCGGCGATCGCGATTTTTTTTCGTGACTGCGACATTATGGCGGACACATCGGACACTTTTGACACATTTTTGGGACCATTCACATTTATACAGCGATCAATGCCATAAAATTGCATTGATTACTGTGTAAATGTACAGGCAGTAAAGGGGTTAACCACTAGGGGGCAGGGAGGGGTTAAATGTGTTTCCTAGGGAGTGTTTCTAACTGTAGGGGGAGGGGACGTACAAAGGGAGAAGACCGATCAGTGTTCCTCCGTTCTGGGAACACAGATCGCTCTCCTCTGAGCTGACAGGATGTGGATCTGTGTGTTTACACACACAGATCCACGGTCCGGCCTGGGTAACGGGCAATCGCGGGAGCCCGGCGGACATCGCGGCCGCCGGGCACAAGCACCGGGTCCCGAGCAACGCGGCGGGCGCGCGCGCGCCCCCTAGGCGGCCGGGAACCCGAGGCCGTCATATGACGTCCACTTAGGATGGGAGATCCCATCTGTGGACGTCATTTGACTATAGGCGGGTATCGGAATTTCACTCAGGTCTGAAAAAAGTCAGCAGAAAAGTACTTTAGTGGCTAAGGTGTAAAAAACACAGACTTACCTAAGAAATCCAGCAATTTCTTTCTTCAAACTGAAGTGTCCAGCCCTGTCTTTGGTGCCAGGCCACCATCTTGGATGCACCGACTGGATGATGTGTGGCGTGATCCCTGGAACCAAGGGGGCAGCAAACCCACCAAAAGTCATCCTTGCTGAGGCACTGGATAAGTAAGTGGGAGCTTATAAAAGTACTTGCCCAACACCCACCCCACAAATATGATAAAGGGGGAGGGGAAGGATTATGCAACATGTAATGGAGCGTGAAGGTGCGCTGAAGAGGCACCCCTCCCCTTTCTTCTATTTCCCATTAGTAAATCGGGCATTGCAAATACATGATTTTCATTCCAACAAAGGATCAAATGTATTAATTTCAGTTTTCAAGAACACTTGAGTTATCTGGGAATTGTCAGCAATTTCATAAATATAGGGGGAAAGAACAGTGATAAATATACCCACTGATTCTGTCAGCTCTGCAACAATGTAATTGGGATTCACAAGTGACAAATGTTTAACGCCCCGGAAGACACCTTCCTGACCAGAGCACTTTTTGCGATTCGGCACTGCGTCGCTTTAACTGACAATTGCGCGGTCGTGCGATGTTGCACCCGAACAATATTGACGTCTTTTTTTCCCACAAATAGAGCTTTCTTTTGGTGATATTTGATCACCTCTGCGGTTTTTATTTTTTGCGCTATAAACAAAAAAAGAGCGACAAATTTAAAAACAGCAAATTTTTTTTTGCTATAATAAATATCCCCCAAAAATATATCCTCAGTTTAGGCCGATATTAATTCTTCTACATATTTTTGGCAAAAAAAAATCACAATAAGCGTATATTGATTGGTTTGCGCAAAAGTTTTAGCGTCTACAAAATAGGGGATAGATGTATGACATTTTTATTATTATTTTTTTTTATTAGTAATGTCAGTATCTGCGATTTTTATCAGGACTGCAACATTATGGCGGACACTTTTGACACTATTTTGGACCATTGTCATTTATACAGCAATCAGTGCTATAAGGCAGGGATTGGGTTTAGCTCCGCCGCTTCGTCTCCCGTGATCAGCGTGCGTTCCAAGCCTCGATCTGGTATAGGTTAGGACAGGAAGTAACGTCGGTGGTTACCCAGAAGCCTCTACGCGTTTCACATACATACATGCATCATCAGGAAGCTGGGTAAGCCACGTGGCGGAGCTAAACCCAAAAACACACTGCTGGAAGGCACCTGAATTGTGAGTGGACGTTTTATACATTTTGGATGTTTATTTTATTGGTTAAAATAAATTTGATAAAAGCATGTTGCGCAATGATGGATGTTTACTTCTTATGAGATATCAAGATTGACATGGAGATATGAGGAGTAACTAGTGGCAACCTAGTTGGAGGAACGCCAGGAAAGTGGAGTGGTTATCCCAATATAAACCAAAGGCAAAGTTTTTTCTAGGTTCTGGTGAGTGCCCGCTTCAGAAGGTGGTGGGGGCACATGAAGTGGTGAAAAGGCTTTTTATTGAACACGGATGTAAACTGGTGCACACTATGCACATGGGATTTAAATGATAAAATTGTGAAGTGGACTTTGGGGATCATTGTAAAAAAAACCTATGCACTGGGGTTTTGATATCTAGCACTTGATAATTTGCACTATAGATTGATATATTGTTACTTTGCATTTTACAGTCATATAGCTTTGAGGTTTGTGCACATGTTGCAGACGCCGTTTTAGTAGTAATATTGTATAAGCACCTTTAGATCAGCGCAGTTACATTTCATGCAATATTAATTTTTTTTCCTAGCCTATGGTATAGGATTTTTAACTGCAGCACATCATATTTTAATTTTTATATAATATTATAATTTTTGCACCGGTGACACGCTTTTTCACTTTTATACACTTCAACAGGTTGTACTTAATCAGCTGATTTAATAATTTTCTAAGTATGCAGCTTTTGTTTTTAAAATGAATTTGAAGCATAGACATGGACAGGCATTCCCAGGACTTCTTTACTTAATCACACACAGGAATACAGGAACCATAGATGCTTCATACATAGCTCTACCAGAACATATTTACAAGTGAACATATTTACAATGCTTCCCCCTACTGGATGGAGAGCAGTATAACACACTAATACATAACAGCAGCTTGTATACCTTTTCATCCTTGCCTATGTTCCAGTTAAAGCCGGTGCCATGGCCACTCCCCCAGGCTTCCTGTTTCAGGGGGGCTTGTATCTTTTGCAGCATCCTATAGAGCCACCCTTCCATGCAGGGACTAGAGTTGTGTCTCCCTACACTGGGTATATCAATGGAAACACACTGCCCTGTCACTGCCATGGCACTCCCCTGCCCTTCTTCCTCCCCACTGCACTGTCCACTGTTAACTTTTTCCTGTGAAGACCAGAAGTTCAGGGAAGCAGCACTGAGAGAGCAGGGGCCAGCAGTATTGAAAGCTGTAAACTGCAAGTGCAGGTATAAGAATGTTAACAAATAGTTTACCAGGTAATGTTTATTTTATTGTGCTCAATGTGTTAAACTAAGTTAGGTCAATGCACACTAGAAGCTCAAAATCTCGAAAAAAAAAAACTCTGGATAAAAAAACGCTAATATTTAGCAGTCTTTATCAACGTTTTTGTAGTGTTTAGGAGTGTTTTTAAAAGTGTTTAGGAGCGGTAGTGTTTGTTAAGGAGCTGGCAGCTGCCGGTGTACTTAACCACTCGCCGTCCGCGCTATAGCCAAATGACGGCCACAGCGCGGACCTGAATTCCCGGGAGGCCATCAAATGACGGCCTCCCCTTTGCATGCGCCCCCTTCAGGGCGCATGCGGCGCGCTCTGTGATCACCGAGTCTCTGAGACTCGGGTGATCACAGGTCCGAGTAAGGGGACAATCCCGGCCCCTTACCACGTGATCAGCTGTCAGCCAATGACAGCTGATCACATGATGTAAACAAAAGCTCACGCTGACAGCGTGAGGAGAAAAAAAAAGCAGATCACCGGCTTATCTGCAAGGGACATCGGTCCCGAAGAGGAAGAGGCAATTATGCCTCATCTGTGCCCACCAGTACCCCCTGCCATTGCCACCTGCCATTGCCACCTGCCAGTGCCCACCAGTGCCACCTATCAATGCCCACAAGTGTCACCTATCAATGACCACCAGTGGTGCAATCAGTGCCACCTAGCAGTGCTGCCTATCAGTGTAACTGATCAGTGCCCATTATTGCCACCCATCAGTGCCCATCACTACCACCCATCAGTGCCCATCACTGTCAACAATCGTGCCCATCAGTGCCATCTCATCAGCGTACATCAATGAAGGAGAAAATTTTATAACAAAATCTAAAAAAAAAAAAAAAAAAAAAAATTAAAAATCTGGTCTTTTTAAATTTTTTTAACAAAAAATAAAATCCACAGAGGTGATCAAATACCACCAAAAGAAAGCTCTATTTGTGGGAAAAAAATGATAAAAATGTCATTTGGGTACAGTGTAGCATGACCGCGCAATTGTCATTCAAAGTGCATCAGCGCTGAAAGCTGAAAATTGGACTGGGCAGGAGGGGGGTTTAAGTGCCCATTAAGCAAGTGGTTAACAACTACTAAATAGTTGTTTGTTAAGGAACAGGCTGAAAAGCCGACCTCCCCATCCTTAACAAACAGATGACTCATTATCCGAGCATGCAACCCACCAAGCCAGAAAAGGGGGGGCAAACGACTGCCCCCCTCCGAACCATACCGGGCCACATGCCCTCAATGTAGGGGCAGTGCTTTGGGGTAGGGGGACCCTGAAGCACCTCATCCCCATGTTGATGAGCACAAGGGCCTCTTCCCCACAACCCTGGCCTGGTGGTTGTGGAGGTGTGGGGGGTAACTTATCGAAATCTAGCAGCCCCCTTTAACAAAGGGACCCCAGACCCCACCCCCCTATCCCTATGTGAATGATGTCACAAGGAGTGGTCATCCGGTGGTCCCCCCCCCTTCGTTTATTTAGCGACGAAGCAGCTGTCAGATGACTGGAGTCCTCGTCATGTACAAACCTTTTTTTTTTTACATGGGTTGGCGGCCGGCGTTTAGTGTGATTGCCGATGGATCTACGCCGAGGGACATTTTTTTTCTTTTTGTTTTAATAAAGGTTTTTTATTACTTTTTGACACTTTTTTGGTGAATGAGTAGGAGGACAATGACCCCATACTCATTTACATAGGGGGAGTGGTATCTGGGGGGGCCCTCTTCTTAAAGGGGGCTTGCAGATTTTAATAAGTCACCCCCCCGCACCCCCACAACCGCTGGGGTAGGGTTGTGGGGAAGAGACCCTTGTTCTCATCAACATGGGGACAAGGTGCTTTGGGGGAGCCCCCCTACCCCCAAAGCACCCCCCATGTTGAGTATGATGGTTCAGGAGGGGGGGGGCGCTTGTTTCGTTCGTTCACCCCCCCCCCCCTTTCCTGGCCTGCCAGGCTGCATGCTCGGATAAGGGCCTGGTATGGATTGGGCTGTTTTCCCAATTTTTTGGGCTTAAAAAAAAAATGCTTAGCAGAGGTTAAGAGCATTTAGGAGCTGTCAGCTTTTTTTTCTTCTGGAAAATCGCTCTCAAAAAATGCAAAAAAGCTTTTTTCGGCTCCTAGAAGCTGAAGCTGATAGCCTAAAATAGTGTGCATGGACACATAGGATAACACTATTTGCTTCTAGGGACAGACAAAAAAAAAAAAACACTCAAAGCGGCTGCTAGGAGCAGAAAAACAAGCTAGTGTGCCTAAAAAACCTTGAAGTTTTACTATTTTTACTGCCTTTAATGGATTGAATGGTGAACTATAGAATAAATGAAATGTAGCATGTGGGAATGCAATATAACACATTGGTGTAAAGAGGTTCTGCATTGAATCCAGAGATGAGCTTTCAAGTGATCACTTTTACTGGGCTCTGAAGTTACTGCTGTCGTCTGCAACGGTTCATAGACTCTCCCTTTACTCCCAGGAACCCAGGACCATGGTAACCAGCAGTGAGAACAGGAGGAGATCAGGGAATGTGCATTCCCAGGCGACTAATGAACCCAGATTTCACGAGGATTTCATCATTTCCAGGTTCAGAGCAGTCATTACCTGGCTACGGTATCTAGGGAAACAGCTAATCAAGAGTTATCTGTGCTTGATTGAGTGCAATGGAGAGCAGGGGAGACATTGAGAATCTAAGAGACCCCTGATGTCTTCATAAAGAGGACTTGTCAACTGCCAATGCTATCACATAATGAAGTAAAAAAAAAAAAATGTACACGTGTATGTAAACATAAATTGTGCCACATGTGAGGTATCACTGCAACTGTGGGGGTGAGAGCAATAATTCTAGGGTCATAATTCACTGTTCATTCTAAACTGATAAGCTGGACTTTTTTGCGTGTGCAATTTTAAGGCTTGATGTGTTTGGTATCTATTTACTTGACCCAATCCCATTTTTCTTATATTTTACCAAAAATTGGGTATGATATTGTTTGTTTGCACTAAAACTCTTTTTTTTTTTTTTTTTTGCACTAAAACTTTATTTTATTTTTTGTCTTGAAATTGCGTGTTTGATTAACAGTTGTGCATAAAAAATATTTCAGCTGCCAATAATTTATTCTCCAGGGCCTCTGCTTTCAGAAAATACATAATTGTTTGGGGGTTTAAAGTGATTTCTAGCAAAAGATTAAAATTTTAACGTGTGCGAGAAATAGAATCAAAAGTTGCCACAGTAGGCAAGTGCTTAAAGTCTGGTTTGCTGTTTTTTTTGTTTTCATTGCATTTTTTTGTAGTGTTTTCTATCTTGTAGTATTTTCTTCTTTTTGTTTTTTGTAGTATTTCTGATATTTGTTTCCCGGTCTCTAACATCTGCAATGTTCCAGAGCTGCATGATTAATCGTCAAGAATCGTTATCATGATTTTTTTCCCCGTTGCGATCTTGACAAAAGTGTTTCCCAATTCTTTCTATGCAGAGAATTCTCTCTGCTCTGCTGAAGTCACAGCCATTAAAAGAAAGGGAGAAAAAAAAAAACGGGCAGTCTGCCAAGAATCACAACATTCTTTACCAGTGGAATTTAAGTATAAACATTGTAACAATTTGTCAAAGGAATACACTTCATGTAAATGAGGAAAGTTTAAGCACTTAAACACTAAACCTTTTTCTGACATTTGTTGGTTTCAAGTTAAAAATCATTTTTTTTTTTTTTTGCTAGAAAATTACTTAGAACTCCTAAACATTATATATATATTTTTAGTAGAGACCCTAGAGAATAAAATGGTGGTTGTTGCATTATTTTATGTCACACTGTATTTGCGCAGTGGTCTTTCAAATGCAATTTTTTTGGAAAAAATTACTTTAATAAATAAAAAAAAAAACAAAAAACTAACCAGTAAAGTTAGCCCAATTTTTTTCTTGTATAATGTGAATCGTTATCGTGATTTTCCATTGCGATCTTGACAAAAGTGTTTCCCAATTCCCTCTATGCAGAGAATTCTCTCTGCTCTACTGAAGCCACAGCCATTAAAAGAAAGGAAGAAAAAAAAGGGGGCAGTCTGCCAAGAATCACAACATTCTTTACCAGTGGAACTTAAAGAGGAGTTCCACCCAGGGGGTCCATTAAAAAAAAAAAAAAAATTAAAAGTCAGCATCTACAAATACTGCAGCTGCTGACTTTTAATTGGACACTTACCTCTCCCAGGGTCCAGCAATGCGAGGGATCGAAGCCCCGCTCGTCTCCCCCTCTGCTCGGCGGCGCCGGCATTGCAACTGTGGGCGCCGGGCTGTGGCTTCACAGCCTGGCACCCACTGCACATGCGCGAGCGGCGCCGCACGCCGTGATTGGCCGCTCAGTCAGCTGGGACCTGTAATGGGTCCCAGATGATTGACAGGAGGGAGGGAGCAGAGCTGAGCCCTTCCTGTGCTGAGGGGAAAGTGATGTCACCAGCCCAGGCACTGGAAGAGGCAGACTACGAGGGACCACCTAGCAACAGGCATTTAGAGGTAAGTAACAAAAAAATTATCCAAATGTTTTTTTGTATTTTTTTTTAGGATTTTTCATGTATTTTTTTTTTTTGGGTGGAACCCCACTTTAAGTATAAACATTGTAACAATTTGTCAAAGGAATACACTTCGTGTAAATGAGGAAAGTTTAACCACTTAAACGCTAAACCTTTTTCTGACATTTGTTGGTTTCAAGTTTAAAATCTTTTTTTTTTTTTGTTTGCTAGAAAATTACTTAGAACTCCCAAACATTATATATATATTTTTAGTAGAGACCCTAGAGAATAAAATGGTGGTTGTTGCAATATTTTATGTCACACTGTATTTGTGCAGCAGTCTTTCAAATGCAATTTTTTTTAGAAAAATTACTTTAATGAATAAAAAAAAAACAAAAAAAACTAACCAGTAAAGTTAGCCCAATTTTTTTTGTATAATGTGAAAGATTTTACATTGCGAGAATCGTAATCTTTTTATTCTAAGCAAAAAAATTGTGATTCTCATTTTGGCCAGAATCATGCAGCTCTACTATGTACTAATAATGTGTGGGGGTGCAGATTCTAACTGACGGTAACACAAATTTGGAAACTGCTGCAGATGTGCCAAAAGCCATAACAACATTTTATACGGACAGTTAGATTTCTAAGCAGATGCTTATATATACATGTTTTGCCTTACCTAAGGCACAGTCCCACACATTCCTATACCATGGTTAACATGGCATAAAAACAATTATAATAAATAATGCATCGTGGCCTTGGGGTCTTGATGCATTTTGGTTTTGGTGAACACTTTACCATGAAACGCGTCATCGAGTATTCAACTGCAGCTTGAATGTAAATTGATGTTTTAGGATGTACAATGTTTATGCTGCATGGACAGGATGATACATCTTCCCATAATTATCCAGCCCATGGTTAGGGAATTCCCCGATGTTCAGGGAGATCTCATAGCTTGTTGTAGCTGCGGGAAGCACTCGGGGACTGGAACTTTGAAGCTGCAGATTGGGAGCAGCGAGGTGAGTGTAATTTACACAGTGCATTCACCTCCCTTGATATGTACTTTGTGGAGTTGAACGGTGAACTATTTTTAGACATACGGCACGTGAGGAAGAGTGTATGGTGTTCGGCAATGAAAAATGAATTATTAAAAGCAGCATTTAAAGATTTGCTATTAATGGGTTTTCATGTTTGTTGTGTATACTGTGGTTGTGTTATATATGTATATACGTGAGTATATTTTACATTTGTGAGAGATGCGGTTTGTATGGGGTTGACATGAAATGGCCTCATCCTACTCAAGGCTCCGTTCACGTATATGCAAATTGGACGTGTTTTGAACCGCATCCGATTCGCATGACATGTGAATCAAGCCGGCTTTCTATGGAGTCGGTTCACAAATGTCCGGTGCAGCGGCAGTGCAAATTTGCTGCAAATTTAAAAAGAGTCCTGTGCATTTTTTGAGCACTGCTATGAGGTTCAGATGCGAATTTCAGGCTCATTGCCTTCTATGGGAGCGCATCGGGATCACACATCAGATCAGTTTTGAACACAAATTGGATCCGAAGGAAAAACAGCTTGGGGGTCCCCCACAATCTATACTAGGCCCTTTCGGGTCTGGTACGGATTTTAAGAAAACCCCACGGCAAAATGTAAAAAAGAAATGACGTGGTGTCCCCCCCTAATCCATACCAGACCCTTAGATCTAGTATGGAATTTAAGGGGAACCTCCACGTCAAAAAAAATTAAAAAATGGCGTGGGGTCCCCCTAAAATTCATACCAGACCCTTATCTGAGCATGCAGCCAGGTAAGGGCTGCTTTTATTTTTGGTGTGGGGGTTCCCCTCAAAATGTATACCAGAGCTAAGGGTCTGGTATGAATTCTTGGGGGGGGCAGGCAATTTTTTTTTCTTATTTTGGCATGGGGGTTCCCTAAGGGTCTGGTATGGATTCTTGGGGGGGGGGCAGGCAATTTTTTTTTCTTATTTTGGCGTGGGGTTTCCCTAAGGGTCTGGTATGGATTTGAGGGGAGGCCCCCCACACCATTTTTTTCACGATTTGTTATTGTCGGCAATATTTTATTTTTTTTACATTCAGCTGATGAGTCATCCGTTGTTAAGGACGCGGCGGCCTGCTTCCTGGGCCGCTCCTTAACAACCAGCTAAAGTTAAAGACGTTGGTGGCCGCCGGCTCCAAAAATTAGTATCTGAACCGCATCTAAAATCTCAGCTGAACCACTGAATAGCTGTTTAGGAAATTCACTGTGAAAACAAAGGGGAACTTCGCACCGGACATGTGTGAACCTAGCCATAAAGTGGTTCTAAAGGCAGAAGGTTTTTTATCTTTCATTGTATGCATTAGGATAAAAAACCTTCTGTGTGTAGCAGCCCCCCTCAGCCCCCCCAATACTTACCTGAGCCCCATCTCTGTCTAGTGATGTGCACAAGTGCCTCGGCCGTCCTGGACTCTCCCTTCTGATTGGCGGAGACACAGCCGCGGCGCCATTGGCTCCCTCTGCTGTCAATAAAAGTCAGTTAGCCAATCGGGAGAGAGAGGGGTGGGTCCGATCTGCAGCTCTGTGTCTGAATGGACACACGGAGTTGTGACTTGGCTCGGGTGCTTGCTGTGGGGGCACTCGACAGGAGGGAGGGGCCAGGAGCACCAAAGAGGGACCCGAGAAGCGGAGGATCCAGGCTGCTCTGTGCAAATCCACTACACAGAGCAGGTAAGTATAACATGTTTGTTATTTTTAAAGAAAAAAAAACGAGACTTTATTAGTATTACTTTAAGCGACATTAAATCCATAAACACAAATGTTATGGCACGAGTCACCAGGCTCTGTGTAGAAGGCTCAAAACGGCTAGAAACTGAAACAGGAAGTGCCAGTAACCATCCTGGAGTGCAGAGGGGAGTAGGTGTGGAGGTGATGTACTCCCCTCTGCACTCCAGGATGGCTACTGGCACTTCCTGTTTCAGTTTCTAGCCGTTTTAAGCCTTCTACACAGAGCCTGGTGGATGCAAAAGCAGGATGAGACATCAGTGGAGCTAACAGCGGTATTCTTGTGGATATATTTCATGTATCTGTTAACTCAGTACTGACTCGTGCCAGGACCGTTGAAAAACACTTTTACCAATTATAGGGTTTGATGACCTGCTACTGATCCATCTGATATCGAGGCCCCCAACTTTTCAACACTATCAGCTATCTGGTTTTTGATGGTGGTCCGGAGTGATTATTCCTTAACAGCTTACCCAGACCCTCTGTAGCGGGGGGGTCATGGGTCTCTGGTAAGTGGCCAGTCTTTAGATTTGGTGACGGTGGATCTGACACTTCATATTATCAACAAACCTTCAATATTCTTCAGCACTTTGGGTGGTCATCGCATTCATTATATGGACTTTTAATATGTCTTAAAGACGTGCACTGATGCACATGAATATGCACTTCTGCACATGCGTTTAATACATATTTTTTATGAGTAATTATATATGCTCCATATATTCACATGGCCTTTTTTTGCACTATATAATGGTCAATTGTCATTTATATTCATTAGCGCAGTTTCACATTTTCTTATTTGGTTCAATTTATGTCTGTTATACATAGGAACTGCAGCTTTCTAATTTGTTTATATATTTACCTATGCGCAGTTTTATCTCTTTTCTTTTGATCCAACCAGTAACACACTTCCTGTCTTAAAGTGTCTCCACCCTGGATGGAAGACCAACGGAGACACCCTTAAATAGCAGCATTGCTAATCTGGGGAGAGGGTAGTGTTAAATGTACTAGCAGATTTAGATGGACTCAACTAACAAATTATAGCTGAACCCCACTAACACTTTTTAAGCAGTTACAGAAGCAGCTATTTTTTTTCTTTTGGGATAAAGAATTATGATAAAAATAATAAAAACTTACCATTGTAAGCATCCGTCTGTCAATGTGTTAACCACTTCAATACAGGGCATTTACCCCCTTCCTGCCCAGGCCAATTTTCAGTTTTCAGCGCTGTCACATTTTGAATGACAATTGCGCGGTCATACAACACTGTACCCATTTTATTCCCCACAAATAGAGCTTTCTTTTGGTGGCATTTGATCACCTCTGCGGTTTTTATTTCTTGCACTATAAACAAAAGAAGAGTGACAAGTTTGAAAAAAAACACAATATTTTTTACTTTTTGCTATAATAAATATCCCAATTAAAAAAAAATTAAAAATGTCCTCAGTTTAGGCCAATATATATTCTTCTACATATTTTTGGTAACAAAAATTGCAATAAGCGTATATTGATTGGTTTGCACAAAAGTTTATTGCGTCTACAAAATAGGGGATAGGTTTATGACATTTTTATTATTATTTTTCTTTTACTAGTAATGGCAGCGATCTGTAGTTTTTATCGTGACAGTGACATTGCAGCGGACAGATAGGACACTTTTGAGACCATTCACATTTATACAGTGATCAGTGCTATAAAAATGCACTGATTACCGTATAATTGTCACTGGCAGGGAAGGGGTTAAATGTGTTACCTAGGAAGTGATTCTAACTGTAGGGGGAGGGGACTCATAAGGGGAGGAGACCGATTGGTGTTCCTCTGTACTGGGAACACATGATCGGTCTCCTCTCACCTGACAGGACGTGGCTCTGTGTGTCCCCTAGACAGCCGGGAAGCCCAGGACGTCAATTGACACCCCGCCCAGGATGGGAGATCCCTCCTGCAGACGTCATTTGACAATAGCCAGGATGTGAAGTGGTTAAATGGTTTGTTTTTAACCCCCTAACTGCCACTTTTGCTGGACAGCTTTGTTTATTAAAGGAAGCTGAAAAATTACAGATGTACTGGCAGGATCACCAGGTGAAAATAAAGGAGAAAAGCCTATGAAACAAATGCAGCCACCACATCTAAGGATTGGGAAGCTGCAATTTAATATTATTTTTGAGGGGGGGGGGGTTAATTAAATTGATTGTAAAGGTTTTGGATTTAAAAAAACAAACAAAAAACAAACATGTTATACTTACCTGCTCTGTGCAAGGGTTTTGCATAGAGCAGCCCCGATCCTCCCGGCTCCTCCCCTTCATTGGGTGCCCCCAGAGAAAGCCGCTTTTCTTGGGGGCACTCCTGTGGGCGCGCTCTCGAGTCCTGCTGCTGCGTCCATTGACACAGGCAGGGGGACTCAGCCCCGCCCCCCCGCTCCTGTGTCACTGGATTTGATTGACAGCAGCAGGAGCCAATGGCTCCCGCTGCTATCAATCTGTCCAATGAGATGATAGCCAGCGGCTGGTGCCACTGGGCTAGTGCATGGCGCTGGAATGAATGGGCTTAGGTAAGAAAAATGTGGGGGGGGGGGAATGGGGTGCTGCAGCAAAGAAGGTTTTTCACCTTAATGCATAGAATGCATTAAGGTGAAAAATGTTGAGACTTTACAGTCCCTTTAATACTGCTTTTACACCCAATTGAACCTTCACTTTAAATCAACATTCCAGGAGCATCAAAACAAAACTTGTTCAATATTTTTCTTTTTATTTCTAAAGCAGCCACAGCCTAAGTAAAAAAAAAGTGGCAGAGTTGGACTCCTTTTGGGGAAACAGTGATCTTCCTGCAGAGGGACACGCCCCCTGCTGAGTCAGCAGGAAGAATGAGTTTTGCTGATTGGAGAGCTCTTGCTCTGAATCAGCAGAGGGGGTGTGTCAGAAGCAAGGGTCCTTTTCTGCGGCATTTTGAGGCTTTTCTATTCAGGCTGTGGCTGGTTTTTATTAAATGAAACAAACTGTAGGCTTTGCAAACCTTTTTTTTAATGCACTTAGAATTTATTCATCTAATTTAAACCGTAAGTTCAAATGGGCTTTTGTTTTTGCATCTTTGTTTTCGCATATCTCTAACTACAACATTGTTCTGAATAACTGACATATGGAAAAATGTACCTATTATCTCTCATAGACTTCAAGCATTACTGCCAGGATAACTCCTATTGTTGGAGAATTATCTCCTTTTCTCTATACCTCCGCTCGAAGCTTCCTTGACCAAAGTACAATGAGAAAAATTGTGGTTCTCTATTGCAAGGAGCTCAATAAAAATAGCTTCTCTAGAAAACACATATAAAGTACTGGTCCGGGGATGTTTCGGTGATGCTTAACCCCTGCTAGAATATTCCGATATATACCAGCTTATCCTCTCTACTGCTTCTGAGGACAACAGACTCATTTCTGCGGCAATCGCGGGTCCAGGCAGGGCTAAAACAGACCGCGGTTGCCACTAACCTCCCCCCGTGTCAACTCTCCCGGCACTCCCGTTGGAGAATATGCACAGAGATTGATACTTACCACTACAGGGCGGCAGCTGTGCGCTGGATCATGTATATATATATGTGATTCCGGACCTTCGCCTGCAGGGGGGCGCGCGTGAATTCTGTGTGAATTATCACAGCAGAAGCCGATCTGCGGGTGTTGGGCACTCAATGTCTTCCGGCACCCGCCGATTGTCGGTAAAGTACACAGAACGGGGATCTACCTATGTAAACAAGGCAGATCCCTGTGGGGTAAAGGATGGACTACGTGTTCCTGCGAAGCAGGAACCAGAATCAATCTCTTGCCTTAGTAAAAGCAGTGCATATAAAAACAGGCTAGGCACTCATTTAACCCTTTGATCGCTTAGATGTTTAACCCCTTCCCAGCCAGTGTCATTAGTACAGTGACAGTGCATATTTTTAGCACTGATTACAGTATTAGTGTCACTGGTTCCTGAAAAGTGTCAGTTAGTGCCAGAATGTCCGCCGCACTATCGCAGTCCCGGCACTGAGCGCCGCCATTACTAAAAAAAAAAAAAAAAAAAATCCATAATCGTATCACATAGTTTGTAGTAGAGCTGCACGATTCTGGCCAAAATGAGAATCACAATTTTTTTGCTTACAATAAAAGGATCACGATTCTCTCACGATTCTCGCAACGTAAAATCTTTCACATTAAATCTTTCATTAATTTTTAATTCATTAAAGTAATTTAAAAAAAAATGCATTTGAAAGACCTCTGCGCAAATACAGTGTGACATAAAATATTGCAACAACCACCATTTTATTCTCTAGAGTGTCTACTAAAATATATAATCTATCTATCTATCTATCTATCTATCTATCTATCTATCTATCTATCTATCTATCTATCTATCTATCTATCTATCTATCTATCTATCTATCTATCTATCTCTACATATATTTGGGGGTTCTAAGTAATTTTCTAGCAAAAAAATGATTTTAACTTGAAACCAACAAATGTCAGAAAAAGGTTTAGTGTTTAAGTGGTTAAACTTTTTTCACTTACACACACACAGTCTATTCCATTGACAAATTGTTACAATGTTTATACTTAAGTTCAACTGATAAAAAACATTTTTTGATTCTTGGCAGACTGCCCAGTATTTCTCTCCCTTTCTTTTGAAGGCTGTAGCTTTAGGCTCGGTTCACACTGGGGCGACTTGTCAGGCAAGTTGACAAGTCGCCTCCCGTTCTGTGCTATGGAACCGTTCTAATCGGAGCGACGCAAGTCGCTCCGACTTAGAAAAAGGTTCCTGTATTACTTTGGGGGCGACTTGGGGCGACTTGCATAGACTTCTATGCAGAAGTCGTCTCGCAAGTCGCCCAGGCAGTTGTTTGCAGGTCGCCTCGCTGAGGCGACCTGCAAGTCGTGCCGCCCGTGTGTGAACCGGGCTTAAGAAGAGCTGAGAGAATCCTTTGCATAGAAAGAATTGTGAAACACTTTATTCAAGATCGCGATAACGATTCTTGACGATTAATCGTGCAGCTCTACTGCCTTCCACCCGACATCCCTCAATTGAAAAACTGAAGGAGCTGGGCTGAAAAAAAAATCTGTATCTTTATGGCCAGCTTAAAGTGGTTGTAAAGGCTTCTATCCATTAAGATAACAAGCCTTCTGTGTGCATCAGACCCCTAATACTTACCTGAGCCTCATTTTGATCCAGCGCTGTTGAACAAGAGGCTTGGCTGTTCAGGACTCTCCCTCCTCATTGGCTGAGACAGCAGTGAAGCGCCATTGGCTTCCGCTGCTGTCAATCAATGTCAGTGAGCCAATTAGGAGAGAGAGAGGGGGCGGGGCCAGGCCACGGCTCCGTGTCTGAATGGACACAAGGAGCTGCGGCTCAGCTCGGGTGCCCCCATAGCAAACTGCTTGCTGCGGGGGCACTCAACAGGAGGGAGGGGCCAGGAGCATCAGTGAGGGACCCGAGAAGAGGAGGATCTGTACTGTTCTGTGCAAAACCACTGCAAAGAGCAGGTAAGTATGGCATGTTTGTTATTTTTAACAAAAAAAACGAGACTTTAGTATCACTTTAAGTTTATGTGGAAGAAAGACATAAGGATTGATTTACTAAAACTGGAGAGTGCAAAATCTGGCGCAGTTCTGCATAGAAAACAATCAGCTTCTACTTTTCTTTTGTCAGAGCTTAATTGAACAAACTGAAATTAGAACCTTTTGGCTACCATGCGCAGCTGCACCTTGCCATCTCCAATTTTAGTAAATTAACCTCATACTCTTTGAGATCAGTCTTACTGCTTCTAATGCCATGTACACATGGCCGGACTTTCCGACAGAAAACTTTTTCTGTCAGCATGTCTGACGGACTCAGATATAGAACATGTTCTAAATCTTTCAGTCGGAAATGCCGACAGAGTTTAGCCCGTTTGCAAGTCCGCTCGTGTGTACGTGGCATTAGGACAGCTTCCACTGATCAGGAGGGTGGATCTGGTGAAGTCAGTGCTAGGAAAGGTCACCCAGTGCACAGGGCAAAGATACCCCTCCCATACACAACCCCTTTGAACACAGTATTATTGAACCCCCCCTTAAGGGTGGTCAGTGATAATTATCCCCTTTTTCCCTGCATTAGTGGTCAGTGTCAGTGCTGTTAACCCCCTCCACACACATTGTTCTTTATTGGTGGTTAATTATCCCCCCCCCCCCGTGCATTGGTAATCAGAAACAGTGTTCATTAGTCCCCCTGTGCATGATTGGTGGTCAGTGGCAGTGATAATTAGTCCCCTATATGAGTTGATGGTCAGTGGTAGTGGTAATCAGCTCCCCTGTATTAGTGGTCAGTGGCAATGTTAATTAATTCTCTGTATGAATTTGAGGTCAGTGTCAGTGATGGTATTAATTAGTTCCCCATGTGAATTGGTAATCAGTGTCACTGTTAATTGGTTTCCCCGTGTATCAATGGTCAGTGGCAGTGTTTATTACTTCCCCGTGTGAATATGTGGTCAGTGATGGTAATAATTAGTCCCCCCTGTGAATTGGTAGTCAGTGGCAGTGTTAATTAGCTCCCCCTGTGTATTAATGGTCAGTGGCAGTGTTAATTAGTCCCCCCCTGTGAATTGGTGGTCAGTGTCAGTGTTAACTAGTTCCCCGTGTGTATTAATGGTCAGTGGCAGTGTTAATTAGACCCCCCTGTGAATTGGTGGTCAGTGGCAGTGTTAACTAGTTCCCCGTGTGTATTAATGGTCAGTGGCAGTGTTAATTAGACCCCCCTGTGAATTGGTCGTCAGTGGCAGTGTTAATTAGCTTCCCCAGTGTATTAATGGTCAGTGGCAGTGTTAATTAGTCCCCCCCTGTGAATTGGTGGTCAGTGTCAGTGTTAACTAGTTCCCCGTGTGTATTAATGGTCAGTGGCAGTGTTAATTAGACCCCCCTGTGAATTGGTCGTCAGTGGCAGTGTTAATTAGCTTCCCAAGTGTATTAATGGTCAGTGGCAGTGTTAATTAGTCCCCCTGTGAATTGGTGGTCAGTGGCAGTGTTAATTAGCTCCCCCTGTGTATTAATGGTCAGTGGCAGTGTTAATTAGTCCCCCCCTGTGAATTGGTGGTCAGTGTCAGTGTTAACTAGTTCCCCGTGTGTATT
This sequence comes from Lithobates clamitans, assembly GCA_037952925.1. Taxonomy (NCBI): domain Eukaryota; kingdom Metazoa; phylum Chordata; class Amphibia; order Anura; family Ranidae; genus Lithobates; species Lithobates clamitans. The sequence goes on along the minus strand of JBBGZY010001082.1, from coordinate 510,669 downwards.
AATGGTCAGTGGCAGTGTTAATTAGTCCCCCCTGTGAATTGGTGGTCAGTGGCAGTGTTAATTAGCTTCCCCAGTGTATTAATGGTCAGTGGCAGTGTTAATTAGTCCCCCTGTGAATTGGTGGTCAGTGTCAGTGTTAATTAGTTTCCCGTGTGTATTAATGGTCAGTGGCAGTGCTAATTAGTCCTCCCCTGTGAATTGGTGGTCAGTGGCAGTGTTAATTAGTTCCCACTGTAAATTGGTGGTCAGTGATGTTGGTAACTATCTCCCCATGTGCATTGATGGTCGGTGGCCCTTGTTGTTAGCTCCCCCATACATTGGTGGTCATGGACGGTGTTAGTTAGCTTCCCCTGCATTAATGATCAGTAACAGTGCTGTTAATTCCCCCCCTCCTCATATTCACATGCTCAGTCAGTAAAAATGCTAAAATCATATAAAATAAACACAAATCCCTGAAGTCCTAGAATAATGTTTATCATCATAAATCATTGTGCACTGCCTGGCATACATTTAGTAAACTCTTCCAAGGCAGCTTAATACTCACATGTTGGTGCATCCCCAGTAAGTCTCCCCCTCAGCCTGCTGGCACAGCTGCTCATCACTGTTTGTTTGCCTACCTGCCCACTCCTATGTGGCACCGCTCTCTCTCCCTGGCAGCCTTGCTGAATGATGACACCAGATATGCCTACTGTTGGGTGTAGATCTCTCCACCTAACAGTAGTGTGATTCAATCTAGTGCCTGGTACAAAAATGCAGAGATCATCCTATCACCTTAATGACACTCTCATACTGCATACTCTCATGTTTCACGTGTCTGGCTGTGCAGTGTAAAAAATATGTGTCAGCCGCAACATTGGGTATGCAGAATTAAAATGACAGGACTACAAATTTTTGGCAGTTAAACTAAACATATGTATTAATCAAATGTTCTTTAACTCATAAGGTCAAACGGTCTGAAGGCTATTTTCCTCTTAGGGTCGAATGCTAGTGAATATTACATTCGCACTGGGAAAGGTAACAAATAGACACTGTCATTATACACATATTACAAACATTATGGGTATCATTTGTGATTTTTATGCAAATATAAGTGTAGCCGGTAGCGGACTACGGTAACCTGATTAAGCAGACCTAATCCCCACTTCTTCAGACTGTGCCTTTTTCCCCCTAGTGCTTGACTCAGATCAGATTGTATCACACTCCTGAGCCAGTGAGGAGAGTATCGTGGGAATTGTAGTCCTCTGCACAGCCACCACTGTACTGCTGAATCCTTAGCAGACTACATACGACTGAATCCATCGCATCCAGATCCCACTGACCAGTATACCGACTCTGCACCGCTTCCTGTGTGTGTGTGTCAGCCGTCTCCAGGGTCTGGAGAGCGCCTCCATGCCCAAATCATTTCCAGTCTGTCAGTAACAAACATTATATGAACACCGCATGTAGACATCATAACTTGGATTATCAATGGAACTGATGCACTGCCATACCTAGTATTTGCTGATTATAGACCCCATATGTTATATACTGAGCATTCTCTGTTCACATCTGAGCTCCAACGCTGCCGGTGAAGACAACTCTCAGGCCTGACATTAGGACTACTACCACTTTCTTACCTACAAAGGGTAGAGTGACTGGCTCCAACATAACTCAATCTCTCATTAGGATCAGTCTTTTTTGGGCCAGCCCTCTTCCCTTTTAGTGGTATCATAATCAGTTAAAGTCGCTCTGGTAATCTTATTGCTAAGTGTCTATATTACTTTGTACATTGGAGTGTTGCTGTTATTCATTGTTATTGTTATTTGTACATATCAGTCTGCTGCAATGGCGACCGCTTCATTAGGGGCGCAGGGGCACTACCCCCCTAATCCATCTGCCCGACCTCTAATCTACATGCAGAGTGCCGGACGCATGGATTTCAATGGGGTTTTTTATTTTTGTTAAGCACATGAATAGAGCCTGTGGGTCTAATTGGCTTCAAAAAACAGTGGGCTGGGAGCACAGAGCGCTGCGCCCTGAGACCACCCAGTCGTGTGACAATAGTGAATGAATATTCGCTATTGTCTTCCTGCATCTCCTCCCGGCTAATCAGGAGGCGGGTCTTAAGACCCGATTGGCCGAGAGGAGAAGCGACCATATTGGCTGCCAGGAAGAAGCCGCGAGGAGGAGGAGGAGACGTAGGGGGAAACCTCTGATGAGGGGATGCAGGGGGATACTGCTGAGGAGGAGGAGATGCAGGGGGAAACCTCTGAGGAGGGGATGCAGGGGGATACTGCTAAAGAGGAGGAGACGCAGGGGGAAACCTCTGAGGAGGGGATGTAGGGGGATACTGCCGAAGACGAGGAGACGTAGGGGGAAACCTCTGAGGAGGGAATGCAGGGGGATACTGCCGAGGAGGAGGAGACGTGGGGGGAAACCTCTGAGGAGGGGATTCAGGGGGATACTGCCAAGGAGGAGGAGACGCAGGGAGAAACCTCTGAGGAGGGGATGCAGGGGGATACTGCTGAGGAGGAGGAGACGCAGGGGGAAACCTCTGAGGAGGGGATGCAGGGGGATACTGCCGAGGAGGAGGAGACGTGGGGGGAAACCTCTGAGGAGGGGATTCAGGGGGATACTGCCAAGGAGGAGGAGACGCAGGGAGAAACCTCTGAGGAGGGGATGCAGGGGGATACTGCTGAGGAGGAGGAGACGCAGGGGGAAACCTCTGAGGAGGGGATGCAGGGGGATACTGCCGAGGAGGAGGAGATGTGGGGGGGAAACCTCTGAGGAGGGGATGCAGGGGGATACTGCTGAGGAGTAGGAGACGCAGGGAGAAACCTCTGAGGAGGGGATGCAGGGGGATACTGTTGAGGAGGAGGAGATGTGGGGGGGAAACCTCTGAGGATGGGATGCAGGGGTATACTGCCGAGGAGGAGGAGACGTGGGGGGGAAACCTCTGAGGAGGGGATGCAGGGGGATACTGCCGAGGAGGAGGAGACGCAGGGGGAAGCCACCAAAGCTGCCCGTGACCTAGATGGGGTAAGTGCAGGACTGGTAGGCGGATGGGGCGAGCGACGGGGGGCTTTTGGCTCCGGTGGTTTGACTGATGGACGGACCAACTGAACTGGGGGGGATGGTTGTTTTGTTTGCCGCCCCTCCCAAAAAATGGAGCACCAGCTGCCATTGGTCTGCTGAGTGTTCAATTCAACCTGGTTTTGGGGTGTTTTCCCAGGATTTGGGTGATTGACGCTCCTATATACCCTTTTTTGCTATCTGGTAAATACAAAATACTGTTGAACTCAGTTTGCATTGTGTCTGTGCTTCATTTAAAGGGGTATACACCATGTCAGAACCTAGAGTAGTAGAAGGGCTGGGAAGTTCCCAGGGTCAGGACAGCGCAGGAGGACAAGAATTAACTATGGGGGTGGTGCCACATAAGACATTTACAAAGCAAATCTTTTTATACGTAGACCCTTAAATCAGTTAGGATTTCCTATACTGTATACTTTAGACTGTCCTCTCAGCATCTCACCCTGCAAAAATACACATCTCTGTTTGTTTCTGAGTTGCCTATTTACATTGATGAATTCCTGGAGGTGTGGACCAGAGGTCAATGTCGAAGGACTCATTAAGGGAGTCTGGAAGTGTATGTGGGGATTTCTGGGGTGAATGCACACAAAATGCTTTGCAGCAAAATGAAGGTACATATGGTCCCATTGCCTGCAGTGTCTGGTGGTGGTTAGACAGGCAAATCTCTAATCAGTGGCAAAGGTAAATCCGAGATATGAGAATAAATTCCGAAACTGCTGCACCACTGTGCATTTTCTTCATGATTCAAGTGATGCTGAGCTCTGCTACACCTGCAGTAAAAGCCTAGTTTTGTTTTCCACTGAGACAATTCAATGATCCGAAAAAACATTTCAACATGTTGACAAGCAGTTCTGACACTTGCATATGCTTGTTAGCATCCAGTCCCTAACCCCTACTCTGCCAGTTTGTTACAGGAGATGCTCATATTGGCGGTAATGCGTAGTTTTCATGTAGAGCTCACCTTTTCATAAAAATGCTAATATTAATCCTATCTGTAACATAATCCCCCTACCCTCAGCCCCCCTCAGGAGTAGGGATGAGGGAACTGGGCAAAGTTCGGTCCTCGAACGTAGCGCTGAACCCTATGGAAGGCTATAGAAAATAATTGTGCTTTTCTTCTCTGCCATTTTCAAGCATAATTTGCATGCTGTTATTAAAAAAGGGTATCAGTAGCTGGGCACTGCCATAGGGAACATGTACCAAGGAGAGGGGTAACCCTGAAAATACACAAATCCTTTAAACAACATGCTTGTGAGATGCCTTAAATCTGAACAGGAAGTTACAAACCATTATGATTTAGTCCTTTAAAAAATTATATTCACAAAAAAAGAAAAGAAAAAAAAGCAGAAAACGTCACTGAGTTTCCCTGAAAATACCTACCTTGCCCTTTTCTAGGCATACAGACTGGGTGGCCAGGAAATGGAGGTCAGCGAGTGTACGGCCCCTATTTCTGTAGCATACCAGGCCACGTGCCTTTGAATTTTGAAAGGGTCCATTGCAGGGGAAGGGGTGGCAAAGCCCCCCCCCCCCCCAATGGTATAAAGTCAAGATCCTCATCCCCACGTTCTGCCCCCCAGAAGGGGGTTTATGGTGAGGTTGGGGAAGCTTATCAGCATATGGATGCTTTGTCCCTGCTTGGTAGCCTCCCAATAATAAAAGGCATGTGGCCTAGGTGGTTCAAGAGGGTAGGAGGCCCTCTTCCACACATTTCCTGGCTACCTAAGCATGCATGGATAAAGGCCTTGTATGAGTATTAAGGTAAACCCCACCCCTTTTTTCTTGAAACAGATAGTACACATGTAAAGAATTTAAAAATGAGAAATGTCTCTCAACATTAAGAGGGTATATTCAACATAGGGATGCAACCCCCCCCCCCCCCTGCACGGCACATTACCCCCATTCAATATCTATTCCCAGGAAAATTATCACATGGTACATTAGTACCCCTTATTACTCATTCCCCAATGCCCACATTTTAAAAAACTCCTTTTTGCAAAAATAAAAATAGCACCAGTCATGATGTTTTCTCACTTCCTTGACAGCCCAAAATAATAGGATTGCCGACGCTGCTGGAAACAGCAGCTGCCGTCACAGGTGACACCATTGAACAAATATGGCACATTCTAGCAGTGGGGGATTTGAGTAGATGAACTGGGCAAATGTAAGCAGTTTGTTCAGCCATCTGCCAAACCACGAAAAGCCTGGGTTAGATGATTGACCCAAACCTGAAGATTATCCCTTCATAGGAGAGAGGCTAACAGTAAAGAGGATGAGAATATGGAAATCAGGTAATTGTGACATGATTAGGGCAAGCATTAATGTCATTATGGGTGTCCCATGTCTCACAATAAAGTGCAGTTACAAGTCTTATATTTATCTATTCCTGACCTAGCAAGAACTTCACCGTGGGGCCAACTTGGTGCTTCACAGCACTCTCCTATAAATCCTATGGAGAGCTTATCCTCGAACAGTCCACAGTACTCAATTTCTGTAGGATTAAATTGCGTGGGCCTGGCAGAAAAGATTTTAACATGGGGCTGTGCGGTGCCAAAGAGGCCAAGGAAGCCTGGATTTCTCAGAATTAGGAACAATAAGGCACCTTTCACACGAGAGGTGCGATCGGGTTGTCAGAATGTTTATACTGAAATATTAAAACAGTATTATATTTATGGAATTATGCAAAATCTGTGTTTTAGGAGAGTTTCACATGTTTTCACAATACAACCAATTAGTTCAAGTTGGTTTGTCCGTGCTATTTTGAAGACAAGTGAGTTCTACAATGTGCTAAAAATATAAATTTATTAACTAAAAATTCTGTGTAAAATAATATCAGATATAATTGGTGATAATACAAAAAGATAATATATACTTTCAAATATCAACTATATATTGGAAATACAGATAATAAATTTTACGGCAAGCTCTTATTACAAAATGTCATATTTCAACACTTCATGTTTTAGTAAACGTAAACCTAGTAACAAGTGTAACCCTCTATATTCCTCTAGAATGTGGGTGTGGAACTGCTTTTCCCGTCACAAGAGATGTCAAAACATACGTAATTTCCTGGATAATCCTATAGGAAAATTGTAGTTCCCTACACATAGTTTCTAGTAGGGGCCGTATAGGATAAGAATTATATTGAAAATGATTTTAGTTTGTTCAAAATCAATCTTCATGTAACCTTTAACTTTAAGCTTAACAGAAAGTCATGAATCAGACTGAACCGTCATTTATGTGTCAAACCACACAGACCTGGTTGAGACTTCCTAAGATCTATTATTTAAGAAAATATCCCCCCACTAATTACCTTATCTTTAAATTCCATAAACTAGGTAATATGGAATTTAACCCTATGTATTTAACTAGAAGTATAATGGCTTATTCTTAAACATCCCCGCTAATAGAAATTCTAGACATCACATTCATATACAATATTTACCTCATAGGAATAATATGAAGACTAATTAGTGAATACATCAAACATTATATATAAATTTAACATATTTATATAATTTTAACAAACATATATATAAAATTAGGGTTGCACCGATACCAGTATCGGTATCGGTCCTGATACTGATACTGGTATCGGTCCCGATACTAGGCACTCGCACGAGTATCGGTACTCGTGCAAATGCGAGATACCTGAAACCGATACCTTCAGGTTCGCCTCTTTCATCTGTTCCCCCGATGACAGATGAAATGTGGAATTAGTTGTTAAGGAGCGGGGCCGCCGTGTTCTTAACAACCAATGACGTTTCAGCTGTCACTGGGGATTTCCCTTCCTCGCAGTGGACGCGCCCGGTTTCCGCCCACTCTCGCGCCTAATCCTCCCCCTCTCACGCCAGCTCCGCCCCCCCCCCGCGCACTGGCTCTGTTTTTTGTGTCCTCTGGCGATGTGCTTCTCCTCAGGCTTCTCTGTAGGCGGCTGCAGGGTGACAGATCTGCCTGCCTGGTGAGTAGTGTGTCCTGCACTGAGCCAGGCTTTTCTGCTGCAGAACTTCTTGGAGGGGGGGGCAGGTATGCTGGGTGTTGTAGTGCAGTGATTCCTGCCCCTCCATTCTAAACAATAACCCCCCTCCACCCTAAACATTAACACCCCTCCCCCTCTCCGCCTAAAACAATAACCCCCTCCCCGACCATCCACCCTAAACAATAACCCTCCCCCCTCTCCACCCAAAACAATAACCTCCCGCCCCTCCACCCTAAACAATAACCCCCTCTCCACCCTAAATAACCCCCCTCCCCACTTCTCCACCCTACATAACCCCCTCCCCACCTCTACACCCTAAACAATAAACTCCTCCCCACCTCTCCACCCTGAACAATAACTTCCTTCCCACCTCTCCACCCTACATAACCCCCTCCCCACCTCTACACCCTAAACAATAACCTCCTCCCCACCTCTCCACCCTAAACAATAACCTCCTCCCCTCCTCTCCACCCTAAACAATAACCTCCTCCCCACCTCTCCACGATAAACAATAACCCCCTCCACCCTAAACAATAACCTCCTCCCCACCTCTCCACCCTAAACAATAACCTCCTCCCCGCCTCTCCACCCTAAACAATAACCTCCTCTCCACCCTAAACAGTAACCTCCTCCTCTCCACCCTAAACAATAACCTCCTCCCCACCTCTCCACCCTAAACAGTAACCTCCTCCCCACCTCTCCACCCTAAACAATAACCTCCTCCCCTCCTCTCCACCCTATACAGTAACCTCCTCCCCACCTCTCCACCCTAAACAATAACCTCCTCCTCTCCACCCTAAACAATAACCTCCTCCCCACCTCTCCACCCTAAACAATAACCCCCTCTCCACCCTAAACAATAACACACCTCTCCACCCTAAACAATAACCCCACCTCTCCACTATAAACAATAGCACCCCTCCCCACCTCTCCACCCTAAACAATAACCTCCTCCCCACCTCTCCACCCTAAACAATAACCCCCTTCCCCACCCTAAACAACAACCCCCTCCACCCTAAACAATAACCCCACCTCTCCACCCTAAACAATAACCCCACCTCTCCACCCTAAACAATAATCCCCCTCCCCACCCTAAACAATAACCCTCTCTCCACCCTAAACAATAACACACCTCTCCACCATAAACAATAACCCCCCTCCCCACCCTAAACAACAACCCCCTCTCCACCCTAAATAATAACACACCTCTCCACCCTAAACAATAACCCCACCTCTCCACCATAAACAAAAACACCCCTCCAAACCTCTCCACCCTAAACAATAACCTCCTCCCCACCTCTCCACCCTAAACAATAACCTCCTCCCCACCTCTCCACCCTAAACAATAACCTCCTCCCCGCCTCTCCACCCTAAACAATAACCTCCTCCCCACCTCTCCACCCTAAACAGTAACCTCCTCCCCACCTCTCCACCCTAAACAATAACCTCCTCCCCTCCTCTCCACCCTATACAGTAACCTCCTCCCCACCTCTCCACCCTAAACAATAACCTCCTCCTCTCCACCCTAAACAATAACCTCCTCCCCACCTCTCCACCCTAAACAATAACCCCCTCTCCACCCTAAACAATAACACACCTCTCCACCCTAAACAATAACCCCACCTCTCCACTATAAACAATAGCACCCCTCCCCACTTCTCCACCCTAAACAATAACCTCCTCCCCACCTCTCCACCCTAAAAAATAACCTCCTCCCCACCTCTCCACCCTAAACAATAACCCCCTCCCCACCCTAAACAACAACCCCCTCTCCACCCTAAACAATAACCCCCTCTCCAACCTAAACAAAAACCTCCTCCCCACCTCTCCACCCTAAACAATAACCTCCTCCCCACCTCTCCACCCTAAACAATAACCCCCCTCCCCACCCTAAACAACAACCCCCTCCACCCTAAACAATAACCCCACCTCTCCACCCTAAACAATAACCCCACCTCTCCACCCTAAACAATAATCCCCCTCCCCACCCTAAACAACAACCCCCTCTCCACCCTAAATAACAACACACCTCTCCACCCTAAACAATAACCCCACCTCTCCACCATAAACAAAAACACCCCTCCAAACCTCTCCACCCTAAACAATAACCTCCTCCTCACCTCTCCACCCTAAACAATAACCTCCTCCCCACCTCTCCACCCTAAAAAATAACCTCCTCCCCACCTCTCCACCCTAAACAATAACCTCCTCCCCACTTCTCCACCCTAAACAATAACCCCCCTCCCCACCCTAAACAACAACCCCCTCTCCACCCTAAACAATAACACACCTCTCCACCCTAAACAATAACCCCCCTCCCCACCCTAAACAACAACCCCCTCTCCACCCTAAACAATAACACACCTCTCCACCCTAAACAATAACCCAATCTCCACCCTAAACAATAACACACCTCTCCACCCTAAACAATAACACCCCTCCCCACCCTAAACAATAACACCCCTCCCCACCTCTCCACCCTAAATAACCCCCTCCCCACCTCTCCACCCTAAACAATAACCCCCCTCCGCCCTCTCCACCCTAAACAATAACCTCCTCCCCACCTCTCCAACCTAAACAATAACCTCCTCCCCACTTCTCCATCCTAAACAATAACTTCCTCCCCACCTCTCCACCCTAAACAATAACCTCCTCCCCTCCTCTCCACCCTAAACAATAACCTCCTCCCCACCTCTCCACCATAAACAAGAACACCCCTCCCCACCTCTCCACCCTAAACAATAACCTCCTCCCCACCGCTCCATCCTAAACAATAACCTCCTCCCCACCTCTCCATCCTAAACAATAACCTCCTCCCCACCTCTCCACCCTAAAAAATAACCTCCTCCCCACCTCTCCACCCTAAACAATAACCTCCTCCCCACCTCTCCACCCTAAACAATAACCCCCCTCTCCACCCTAAACAATAACCCCCTCTCCACCCTAAACAATAACACACCTCTCCGCCCTAAACAATAACACCCCTCCCCACCCCAAACAATAACCCCCTCTCCACCCTAAACAATAACACCCCTCCCCACCTCTCCACACTAAATAACCCCCTCCCCACCTCTCCACCCTAAACAATAGCCTCCTCCCCACCTCTCCATCCTAAACAATAACCTCCTCCCCACCTCTCCACCCTAAACAATAACCTCCTCCCCACCTCTCCACCCTAAACAATAACCCCCCTCCGCCCTCTCCACCCTAAACAATAGCCTCCTCCCCACCTCTCCATCCTAAACAATAACCTCCTCCCCACCTCTCCACCCTAAACAATAACCTCCTCCCCACCTCTCCACCCTAAACAATAACCCCCTCCCCACCCTAAACAACAACCCCCTCTCCACCCTAAACAATAACCCGACCTCTCCACCCTAAACAATAATGCCCCTCCCCACCCTAAACAATAACCCTCTCTCCACCCTAAACAATAACACACCTCTCCACCCTAAACAATAACCCCACCTCTCCACCATAAACAATAACACCCCTCCCCACCTCTCCACCCTAAACAATAACCCCCTCTCCACCCTAAACAATAACACACCTCTCCACCTTAACAATAACCCCACCTCTCCACCATAAACAATAACACCCCTCCCCACCTCTCCACCCTAAACAATAACCCCCTCCCCACCTCTCCACCCTAAACAATAACCTCCTCCTCACCTCTCCACCCTAAAAAATAACCTCCTCCCCACCTTTCCACCCTAAACAATAACCTCCTCTCCACCCTAAACAATAACCTCCTCCCCACCTCTCCACCATAAACAATAACACCCCCTCCCCACCTCTCCACCCTAAACAATAACCTCCTCCCCACCTCTCCACCCTAAACAATAACCTCCTCCCCACCTCTCCACCCTAAACAATAACCCCCTCCCCACCCTAAACAATAATACACCTCTCCACCCTAAACAATAACACCCCTCCCCACCCTAAACAATAACCCCCTCTCCACCCTAAACAATAACCCCACCTCTCCACCATAAACAATAACACCCCTCCCCACCCTAAACAATAACCTCCTCCCCACCTCTCCACCCTAAAAAATAACCTCCTCCCCACCTCTCCACCCTAAACAATAACCCCCCTCCCCACCCTAAACAACAACCCCCTCTCCACCCTAAACAATAACCCCCTCTCCACCCTAAACAATAACCCCCTCTCCACCCTAAACAATAACACACCTCTCCACCCTAAACAATAACCCCACCTCTCCACCATAAACAATAACACCCCTCCCCACCTCTCCACCCTAAAAAATAACCTCCTCCCCACCTCTCCACCCTAAACAATAACCCCCCTCCCCACCCTAAACAACAACCCCCTCTCCACCCTAAACAATAACCCCACCTCTCCACCCTAAACAATAACCCCCCTCCCCACCCTAAACAACAACCCCCTCTCCACCCTAAACAATAACCCCCTCCCCACCCTAAACAATAACACACCTCTCCACCCTAAACAATAACCCTGTCTCCACCCTAAACAATAACCCCCCTCCGCACTCTCCACCCTAAACAATAACCTCCTCCCCACCTCTCCAACCTAAACAATAACCTCCTCCCCACCTCTCCACCCTAAACAATAACCTCCTCTCCACCCTAAACAATAACCTCCTCCCCACCTCTCCACCCTAAACATCAACCTCCTCCCCTCCTCTCCACCCTAAACAATAACCTCCTCCCCACCCTAAACAATAACCTCCTCCCCACCTCTACACCCTAAACAATAATCTCCTCCCCACCTCTCCATCCTAAACAATAACCTCCTCCCCACCTCTCCACCCTAAACAATAACTTCCTCCCCACCTCTCCACCCTAAACAATAATCCCCCTCCCCACCCTAAACAATAGCCCCCTCTCCACCCTAAACAATAACACACCTCTCCACCCTAAACAATAACCCCACCTCTCCACCATAAACAATAACACCCCTCCCCACCCTAAACAATAACCCCCTCTCAACCCTAAATAATAACACCCCTCCCCACCTCTCCACCCTAAACAATAACCCCCTCTCCACCCTAAACAATAACACACCTCTCCACCCTAAACAATAACCCCACCTCTCCACCATAAACAATAACACCCCTCCCCACCCTAAACAATAACCCTGTCTCCACCCTAAATAATAACCCCACCTCTCCACCATAAACAATAACACCCCTCCCCACCCTAAACAATAACCCCCTCTCCACCCTAAATAATAACACCCCTCCCCACTTCTCCACCCTAAACAATAACCCCCCTCCCCCCAAAACAATAACCCCACCTCTCCACCCTAAACAATAACCCACTCCCTGCCTCTCCACCAAAAAAAGGTAAAGTTATAAAAATGTAAATTAAAAAAAATTAAAAATGTAAAAATAGGTATCAGTAATCGGTATCGGCGAGTCCTTGAGGAAAAGTATTGGTACTTGTACTCGGTCTTAACCTCTTCAATACAGGGCACTTTTGCACATTCTTGCCCAGGCCAATTTTCAGCTTTCATCGCTGTCACTTTTTAAATGACAATTGCGCGGTCATGCTACACTGTACCCAAACAAAATTTGTATCATTTTGTTCCCACAAATAGAGCTTTCTTTTGGTTGTATTTGATCTCCTCTGTGGTTTTTATTCCTTGCTAAACAAATAAAAAAGACAGAAAATTTTGTAAATAAGTATGTTTTCTACTTCACTGATGGGCACTGATAAGCTGCACTGATGGGCACTGATAAGGTGGTACCAATGAGGCGGCACCGATGAGGTGGCACTGATGGGCACTGACGATGGGCACTGATAGGCGGCACTGATGGGCACTGATAGGCAGCACTGATAGGTGGCACTATGTGGCACTGATGGGCATTGATAGGCCGCACTGATGGGCACTCATAGGTGGCACTGGTGGGCACTGATAGGCAACACTGACGGGCACTGAAAGGCTGCACTGATAGGTACTTATGGCTGGCACTGATAGACGGCACTGATGGGCACTGATAGGCGGCACTGATGGGCACTGAAAGGAGGCACTGATGGGCATTGATGGGCACTAATGGCTGGCGCTGATAGATTTAACTGATAGGCATCACTGGCGGCACTGAAACTGGCAGGCTTTTTGATTTGGCACTGATTGGCAGCTGCCTTGGCACTGATTGGCATTTCCCTGGTGGTCTAGGGTGGCATACCTGGTGGTCCAGTGTGGTGGCCATCCCTGGTGGTCCTGGCGGCATCCTGGTGGTTCTGGGCGGGCATCCAAGGGGGGGCTGCGCTGATAAACAATCAGCACAGACCCCCCCCTGTCAGGAGAGAAGCCGATCGGCTCTCCTACTCGCGTCTGTCAGACGCGAGTGAGGAAAAGCCAATCAACGGCTCTTCCTGTTTACATCGTGATCAGCCGTGATTGGACAAGGCTGATCACGTGGTAAAGAGTCTCTGTCAGAGACTCTTTACCTAGATCGTAGTTGCGGTGTGTCGGACTGACACGCCGTAACAACGATCGCCACGATGCGGGGGCGCGCAGCGGCTTGATATCCTGAAAGACGCCATACGACGTCCGGTCAGGATATCGCAACCACTTTGCCGATGTCATTTTGTTATATGGCGGGCGGCAAGTCATTAAAATACTGGTATCGGTGCAACCCTATACATACTTATGTAAAAATGCACAAACCAAAATATGTGACATTGTTCAGTTAATCATGCCTATAACTACTCCAATATAATTTACTAATATATCGGGGATTATTATTATTAATTTGTATATTTGCTGTAATTAATATAATATGTTTCATTTGTGAATAAGCCCTATCTCTTTTCTCATTCCTGGAAAAAGAAAAAAAATTAGGTCTGTGAGCTCATTTGAAATATGAGACTCTAGTCTAAACACTAGCCATGGCCTTCTTCTTATCTTTTAACCACTTGAGCCCCGGACCATTATGCTGCCTAAGGACCAGAGGTCTTTTTCCAATTTGGCACTGCGTCGCTTTAACTGCTAATTGCGCGGTCATGCAATGCTGTACCCAAACGAAATTTGCGTCCTTTTCTTCCCACAAATAGAGCTTTCTTTTGATGGTATTTGATCACCTCTGCCGTTTTTATTTTTTGCGCTATAAACGGAAAAAGACCGAAAATTTTGAAAAAAAATGATATTTTCTACTTTTTGTTATAAAAAAAATCCAATAAACTCAATTTTAGTCATACATTTAGGCCAAAATTTATTCGGCCACATGTCTTTGGTAAAAAAAAAGTTAATAAGCGTATATTTATTGGTTTGCGCAAAAGTTATAGCGTCTACAAACTAGGGTACATTTTCTGGAATTTACACAGCTTTTAGTTTATGACTGCCTATGTCATTTCATGAGCTGCTAAAATGGCAGGGCAGTACAAAACCCCCCCAAATGACCCCATTTTGGAAAGTAGACACCCCAAGGAAATTGCTGAGAGGCATGTAGAACCCATTGAATATTTATTTTTTTTGTCCCAAGTGATTGAATAATGACAAAAAAAAAAAAAAAAAAAAAATATTTACAAAAAGTTGTCACTAAATGATATATTGCTCACACAGGCCATGGGCCTATGTGGAATTGCACCCCAAAATACATTCAGCTGCTTCTCCTGAGTATGGGGATACCACATGTGTGGGACTTTTTGGGAGCCTAGCCACGTACGGGGCCCCGAAAACCAATCACCGCCTTCAGGATTTCTAAGGGCATAAATTTTTGATTTCATTCCTCACTACCTATCACAGTTTTGAAGGCCATAAAATGCCCAGATGGCACAAAACCCCCCCAAATGACCCCATTTTGGAAAGTAGACACTCCAAGCTATTTGCTGAGAGGCATGTTGAGTCCATGGAATACTTTCTTTTTTGACACAAGTTGCGGGAAAGTGACGATTTTTTTTTTTTTTGCACAAAGTTGTCACTAAATGATATATTTCTCACACAGGCCATGGGCATATGTGGAATTGCACCCCAAAATACATTTAGCTGCTTCTCCTGAGTATGGGAATACCACATGTGTGGGACTTTTTGGGAGCCTAGCCGCATACGGGGCCCCGAAAACCAAGCACCGCCTTCAGGATTTCTAAGGGCATAATGTTGTGATTTGACTCCTCACTACCTATCACAGTTTTGAAGGCCATAAAATGCCAAGATGGCACAAAACCCCCCCAAATGACCCCATTTTGGAAAGTAGACACCCCAAACTATTTGCTGAGAGGCATGTTGAGTCCATGGAATATTTTATATTTTGACACAAGTTGCGGGAAAGTAACACTTTTTTTTTTTTTTTGCACAAAGTTGTCACTAAATGATATATTGCTCAAACATGCCATGGGCATATGTGGAATTACACCCCAAAATACATTCTGCTGCTTCTCCTGAGTATGGGGATACCACATGTTTAGGACTTTTTGGGAGCCTAGCCGCGTACGGGGCCCCGAAAACCAATCACCGCCTTCAGGATTTCTAAGGGCATAAATTTTTGATTTCATTCCTCACTACCTATCACAGTTTTGAAGGCCATAAAATGCCCAGATGGCACAAAACCCCCCCAAATGACCCCATTTTGGAAAGTAGACACTCCAAGCTATTTGCTGAGAGGCATGTTGAGTCCATGGAATACTTTCTTTTTTGACACAAGTTGCGGGAAAGTGACAATTTTTTTTTTTTTTGCACAAAGTTGTCACTAAATGATATATTTCTCACACAGGCCATGGGCATATGTGGAATTGCACCCCAAAATACATTTAGCTGCTTCTCCTGAGTATGGGAATACCACATGTGTGGGACTTTTTGGGAGCCTAGCCGCATACGGGGCCCCGAAAACCAAGCACCGCCTTCAGGATTTCCAAGGGCATAATGTTGTGATTTGACTCCTCACTACCTATCACAGTTTTGAAGGCCATAAAATGCCAAGATGGCACAAAACCCCCCCAAATGACCCCATTTTGGAAAGTAGACACCCCAAACTATTTGCTGAGAGGCATGTTGAGTCCATGGAATATTTTATTTTTTGACACAAGTTGCAGGAAAGTGACAATTTTTTTTTTTTTTTTTGCACAAAGTTGTCACTAAATGATATATTGCTCAAACATGCCATGGGCATGTTTCTCCTGAGTATGGGGATACCACATGTGTGGGACTTTTTGGGAGCCTAGCCGCATACGGGGCCCCGAAAACCAAGCACCGGCTTCAGGATTTCTAAGGGCGTTAAGTTGTGATTCCACTCCTCACTACCTATCACAGTTTTGAAGGCCATAAAATGCCAAGATGGCAAAACCCCCCCCAAATGACCCCATTTTGGAAAGTAGACACCCCAAGCTATTTGCTGAGAGGCATGGTGAGTATTTTGCAGCTCTCATTTGTTTTTGAAAATGAAGAAAGACAAGAAAAATGTATTTTTTTTTTCTTTTTTCAATTTTCGAAAGTTTGTGACAAAAAGTGAGGTCTGCAAAATACTCACTATACCTCTCAGCAAATAGCTTGGGGTGTCTATTTTCCAAAATGGGGTCATTTGGGGGGGGGGTTGTGCCATCTGGGCATTCCATGGCCTCCGAAACTGTGCTAGGCAGTGAAGAGTGAAATCAAAAATTTACGCCCTTAGAAAGCCTGAAGGCGGGGCTTGGTTTTCGGGGTCCCGTGCGCGGCTAGGCTCCCAAAAAGTCCCACACATGTGGTATCCCCATACTCAGGAGAAGCAACAGAATGTATTTTGGGGTGTAATTTCACATATTCCCATGGCATGTTTGAGCAATATATCATTTAGTGACATCTTTGTGCAAAAAAAAAAAAAAAAAAAAAAAAGATTTGTCTCTTTCCCGCAACTTGTGTCACAATATAAAATATTCCATGGACTCGACATGCCTCTCAGCAAATAGCTTGGGGTGTCTACTTTCCAAAATGGGGTCATTTGGGGGGGGGGTTTGAACTGTCCTGGCATTTTATGCACAACATTTAGAAGCTTATGTCACACATCACCCACTCTTCTAACCACTTGAAGACAAAGCCCTTTCTGACACTTTTTGATTACATGAAAAAAATAATTTTTTTTTGCAAGTAAATTACTTTGAACCCCCAAACATTATATATTTTTTTTAAAGCAAATGCCCTACAGATTAAAATGGTGGGTGTTTCATATTTTTTTTTCACACAGTATTTGCGCAGCGATTTTTCAAACGCATTTTTGGGGGAAAAAACACACTTTTTAAAATTTTAATGCACTAAAACACACTATATTGCCCAAATGTTTGATGAAATAAAAAAGATGATCTTAGGCCGAGTACATGGATACCAAACATGACATGCTTTAAAATTGCGCACAAACGCGCAGCGGCGACAAAATAAATACATTTTTAAAAGCCTTTAAAAGCCTTTACAGGTTACCACTTTAGATTTACAGAGGAGGTCTACTGCAAAAATTACTGCCCTCGTTCTGTCCTTCGCGGTGATACCTCACATGCATGGTGCAATTGCTGTTTACATTTGACGCCAGACCGACGCTTGCGTTCGCCTTTGCGCGAGAGCAGGGGGGGACAGGGGTGCTTTTTTTTTTTTTTTTTTTTTTTTTCTTTATTATTTTTTTGCTTTTTTATCTTATTTTTAAACTGTTCCTTTCATTTTTATTTTTTTTAATTAATTTTATTGTTATCTCAGGGAATGTAAATATCCCCTATGATAGCAATAGGTAGTGACAGGTACTCTTTTTTTAAAAAATTGGGCTCTATTAGACCCTAGATCTCTCCTCTGCCCTCAAAGCATCTGACCACACCAAGATCGGTGTGATAAAATGCTTTCCCAATTTCCCAATGGCGCTGTTTACATTCGGCGAAATCTAAGTCATGAAATGCTCGTAGCTTCCGGTTTCTTAGGCCATAGAGATGTTTGGAGCCATTCTGGTCTCTGATCAGCTCTATGGTCAGCTGGCTGAATCACCGGCTGCATTCTCAGGTTCCCTGTTGGGACAGGAAAGCCAGAGAAAAACATGGAAGACGGTGGGGGAGGGGGGGCATTCCTTCCCACTGCTTGCAAAAGCAGTCTAGAGGCTAATTAGCCGCTAGGATTGCTTTTACATGAAAGCCGACCGCTGGCTGAAAAGAATGATACCAAGATGATACCTAAACCTGCAGGCATCATTCTGGTATAACCACTCAAAGTCCAGCAACATACCAGTACGTTGCTGGTCCTTGTTAGGCATATATTGTAAACTTTTTTTTCATGCAGCCTGTGGGCTGAACGAAAAAAAGATATTGATCGGTGGGTATGCCCACCATTAGAATACCTCCCTTCATCCACCCACTTCTAATGATGGGCATACATGCACCATTTATATATGCCGAAGCATGGGGGCATCCTCCCGCAAAAGGCAGGAGCAAATCGCTCCTCCACCCACTACTGCCCCCACGCTTCGGCATATATGCTGAAGTATGTACCTGTGGTGGTGAAATCACCTCCGACAGCGTTGGAGTCACGGCTTTATATATCGTGGGAGCAAACGCTGTTGCTGTCAAGATAAATAAATCCGCGCTGCAACTGAATGGCGTACCTGCTAAGCAAATGATGGTTAACAATAAAACAAAGCAACATTACAGTATAACAGTAAGACTTACCATACCTGCAAAGCAAATACAAAAAAAAAAATAGTAAAAAATAAAACATTTAACGCAACCTGTGCCTAAAATATATATATGCCGAAGCATGGGGGCATCCTCCCGCAAAAGGCAGGAGCAAATCGCTCCTCCACCCACTTCTGCCCCCACGCTTCGGCATATATGCTGAAGTATGTAACTGTGGTGGTGAAATCACCTCCGACAGCGTTGGAGTCACGGCTTTATATATCGTGGGAGCAAACGCTGTTGCTGTCAAGATAAATAAATCCGCGCTGCAACTGAATGGCGTACCTGCTAAGCAAATGATGGTTAACAATAAAACAAAGCAACATTACAGTATAACAGTAAGACTTACCATACCTGCAAAGCAAATACAAAAAAAAAAATAGTAAAAAATAAAACATTTAACGCAACCTGTGCCTAAAATATATATATGCCGAAGCATGGGGGCATCCTCCCGCAAAAGGCAGGAGCAAATCGCTCCTCCACCCACTTCTGCCCCCACGCTTCGGCATATATGCTGAAGTATGTAACTGTGGTGGTGAAATCACCTCCGACAGCGTTGGAGTCACGGCTTTATATATCGTGGGAGCAAACGCTGTTGCTGTCAAGATAAATAAATCCGCGCTGCAACTGAATGGCGTACCTGAAAACAATAAAATGGTTACCAACAAAACACAGTAAACGGTAAAGTATGAAAAATCTGAAAAGGAAACATGGTAAAACATAATAACAATAAAACATTGCAGAATAGAATAGAGTAAAAAAGAGAAGAACAATAGAGAGAGAATAGAGAGAGAGAGAACAATAAAACAACAACTATTTTTGGTTTTTTTATTTTATATTTTTTTTTGTGTTTTTATTTTTTTTAATTTTTTTTTAATTTTTTTTTTTTTACACTTTTTTTTAGTAACTTTTAACTTTTGTAACTTTTGTTCCAGGTTTGGGTCTCTCAAAATGCAATGGCATCTTGGGAGACCCTGTGTTAGTGTGCCTAGTCTGTGCAGTGCTGAACCCTACGCTAATACTCAACTAATGTATGGTAGCGTTCAAAGCATTCACCCATGCAAAGACCAGGATTGCCAGGACAGGAGGGACAATAAGACCGGGTGTCACGCCTAAATCCGCGCTTGCTGCAGACACGACATCTTTTTTGGGGGGCTCGTTGGGTAGGGGTACTCGGGATGGCATAAGGAAAATGCCGCTCATGCAGCCGGCTTACTGCATTTGGTTGGGGAAGGTGAGGTAGAGCACCGTCTGGAAACAGAAGGGCTCTGACGATCTCTTCCTGGAATTTAAGGAAGGATCCAGTCTGTCCTGAAGCTCTGTATAGCACATGAGCATTCAGCAAAGCCAATTGAAATAAGTATACAGACACTTTTTTGTACCAGCGTCTGGCCTTACGGGCAACTAAGTACGGCGCCAACAACTGGTCGTTGAGGTCCACCCCTCCCATATTAAGGTTGTATTCGTGGACACAGAGGGGTTTCTCCACAACACCAGTCGCCGTAGAAATTTGGGTCGTCGTGTCTGCATGAAGGGAGGTGAGAACGAAAACATTCTTCTTATCCCTCCACTTCATAGCGAGCAAATTATTATACTTCAAGCAGGCTCTCTCCCCCAGCCTAAGACGGGAATCTACAAGCCGCTGTGGAAAGCCCCGGCGATTAGGTCGCCTGGTGCCACATGCTCCAATCTGCTGATCAAACAAGTGACTAAAAAGTGGCACGCTCGTATAATAATTGTCCACGTACAAGTGGTACCCCTTTCCGAATAAGGGTGACACCAAGTCCCACACTATCTTGCCAGCGCTTCCTATGTAGTCAGGGCAGTTTGTCGGCTCTACGTGACTATCTTTTCCCTCGTAAACCATAAATCTACATGTATAGCCTGTGGCCCTGTCACAGAGCTTATACATCTTGACCCCGTATCTGGCACGCTTGCTGGGAAGGTACTGTTTGAAGGACAAGCGGCCAGAAAACTTAATCAGGGACTCATCAACGCAGACAACTTGATGGGGGGTAAACAAGTCTGCAAAACGTTGGTTGAAGTGGTTTACGAGGGGCCGAATTTTGTAGAGCCGATCGTATGCAGGGTCTCCACGAGGACGACAGAGTTCATTGTCGTTGAAGTGCATGAACTGCAAAATCTGCTCGTATCGTGCCCTGGCCATGGAAGCAGAGAACAAGGGTGAATGGTAAATTGGGTCAGTGGACCAATATGACCGCAACTTACTCTTTTTATTCAACCCCATGAGGAGGGAAAGGCCCAGAAAGGTCTTAAATTCGGAGACCGTAATTGGTCTCCAATCTCTGGCAAGGGTGGACTGGGGCATAGTGGCGATGTATTGACCAGCGTATAAATTGCTTTGGTCCACAATAGATCTATGGAGATCTTCGGTGAAAAACAGTGAATAAAAATCCAGTGGCATAAAGTCAACTGTTTCCACCTGAATTCCGGGTTGGCCAGTGAAAGGGGGAAGTACGGGTGCTGCAGAAGTGGAAGGTTCCCAATTCGGATTGGCCAATGCAGCAGGAAGGGCACTATGGGCACGACGGGCCTGTCTTTGTCTTCTTGGTGGCAGCGGGACACTACTAGTGCTTGCCACCTCGCCAGCTTGAACTGCACTTATGGGACTCGCCACGTCACCACGTGATACTGCAGTGCTGGATGTACGACCAGGGTGTACTAGGCCGCTGGTGCTTGCCAGTTCACCAGAAGGAGTAGCGGCGCTAGTACTTCTCTGCTCCATACGAGAGCCCTGCGGTTCTTGCACTTCAAGGACAGAAGAAGATTGGGGTCTGGTACGCCTGACCCTAGCAGGGACCACAACTCTGTCGTCAGAGCTATCTGTCATGGAGCCGCTGTCCTCTACAGGATCGTATTCTGAGCCTGAACTTGACAGATGAGTGACTTCCTCTTCACTATCTGTCATACTCAGAAACGTGTAGGCCTCTTCACTAGTGTACCTTCTATTTGCCATTTTGGGCTCTAAATTTAGGGGTACACTAGTGAGACTCACAGGCAAAAAAGCTCCTGACTGTTGGCGAATGTATCAAAACGCTACCAAAAAACTGTTAGCGATCGCAGGGATCAGGCCTGACTCTGCGAACGCTGCAGTTATGTGTGCTTAGTGTTTTGTAAGTGTCAGTTATCGATCGATACTGCACTTGGGTGGGCTGGGCAGGGCTGGGCCGAGGAGCAAAACGCAGGTGCTAGCAGGTATCTGGGCTGATCCCGCTAACACTGCGTTTCAGGGAACCCTAAACTGCTGGGGAGTATAGATCTGATCGGATCAGATATCGATCCGTTCAGATACTATAGCACTAAGGGAGGTGTATGCTGCGTGCGTGGGTTTTAGCTGTACTGGCGCTAACCTGACGCTGCCTGGGGCGACGCAGACCTTATCTGATCCTAAAAACTTAACTTCTATCACCGCCGGGCAATTAGGGGGTTAAACCTTTATAGGGTAATAAACGGCGGGTGCCCTAAAACTATAATAAACTATAATAAACTGTAATAAACTGTAATAAACTACAGAAAACAAACTAGCTAACCAGCGTCACCCGTAACACTTATACGGTGATCGCTGGTGAAAGGGTTAACTAGGGGGCAATCAGGGGGTTAAAACCTTTAGCAGGTAGTATATGGGGGTCCCTGTCGCTATAAAACACTGACAGCGAACCTATATACTTACCTCCCTAACTAGCGTCACCTGTGTCACTAATACAGCGATCAGAAAAACGATCGCTTAGCGACACTGGTGACGGGGGGTAATCAAGGGGTTAACTTTTATTAGGGGGGGTTAGGGGGGTACCCTGGACCTAAGGGGGGGTACCCTAGACCTAAAGGGGGCTAACCTAACTGCCCTAAAACTTTTAACTGACACAAACTGACACCAATGCAAAAAAAAAAAAAAATGCTATTGGTGTCAGAGTGACAGTGGGTACAGGGGGGTGATCAGGGGGTGATCGGGGGGTGATGGGGGGTGACAAGTGTGCCTGGCGTGTTCTACTGAATGTGTAGTGTTGTGCAGACTTACTTGGATGTCTTCTCTCCTCGGCGCGGCGACGAAAAGACCGGCTCGAGGAGAGATGACATCACTTCCTTTCCCTCTGTTTACATTACAGAGGGAAAGGAAGCATTTCATTCGCCGGGAGCGATCGGGAGGGGGTGGCCAACAATGGATGGCCGCCCCCTCACCTCTCATTGCCCGGGAAGAAATGGCGACCGCCTCGGGCACCGGGGGGGGGACCGATCGGACCCCC
The DNA here is from genome assembly GCA_037952925.1 of Lithobates clamitans. Taxonomy (NCBI): domain Eukaryota; kingdom Metazoa; phylum Chordata; class Amphibia; order Anura; family Ranidae; genus Lithobates; species Lithobates clamitans. The sequence continues at coordinate 487,762 of JBBGZY010001082.1, read as the reverse complement.
CACCCGCGGAAGGCAAATCACGTACATGTACGTGATTTTGCCTGTCCGTGCCACCTTGCCGACGTACATCGGCGTGAGGCGGTCGTCAAGTGGTTAAGTGTCTAAGGCTCTTAATTTATGACAAGGGCCTTAGAATCTCTTACAAAAAAAATCTCTTCTCTAAAGACAGTGAACTTAGTTTCAACTTTAGAGAGAGGGAAAAAATAAAATAAAATGGCTTCTCTCATGTTCACAAATAGGGGTACCAATTATGTGATATGGATAGGCCTTCTATATTCTTTTAACCTCAATAGTTCTGACAGGGTCCACCTGTCCATTTTTCAGGCGGACCCGATCGGACCCTCCATTCTCATCTATGGGCGGCAGTTGTATTTAAACAGATTTGTTTCTGTTTACACTCAGCTACCTCCAATCCGGCAAACAGAAGAGGAAGGGGATCCATTCCCCTCCATCTGGCCGGATTGTCCGTTTACATCCTACTGCTCATAGTGCAGAGCGGGCTGTGTCCGTGATCTCTGTGCATAAGCGGAGCAGACATGGACCTGTCATTCAGCTGCTCTGCTCAGCCCCTGCTGAGAAAAACTTGTGAAAGGGGGCTAAGACTGAATAAAACTAGGCTAAATAAGAAGACTGGTTACTTTTCTGTAAGTTATTGCTATCAAGGAATACATTAAAAAACAGTCAACCAAAATAGTTTACTAAATACAATAGTTTTGACATATTAAACATGCAAAACCCTCAAGAGATAGAAGAAAAGAAGAAAGCATTTCAAAGTATATGTGCTGTAGATGCTTCAGTACTCTTTACTGTTACAACTAGGGGTGCAACGGATCAAAAAAATCACGGTTCGGATCGTTCCTCGGATCAGAGTCACGGATCGGATCATTTTCGGATCATTTTCGGATCAACAAAAAAAATATATATCCACATCTCCCCCACTGTAATATATCCACATGTTCCCCACTGTAATATATCCACATCTCCCCCACTGTAATATATCCACATCTCCCCCACTGTAATACATCCACATGTCCCCCCCACTGTAATACATCCACATGTCCCCCCCCCCACTGTAATACATCCACATGTCCCCCCACTGTAATACATCCACATGTCCCCCCCCCCACTGTAATACACCCACATGTCCCCCCACTGTAATACATCCACATGCCCCCCCCACTGTAATACATTCACATGTCCCCCCACTGTAATACATCCACATGTCCCCCCCACTGTAATACATCCACATGTCCCCCCCACTGTAATACATCCACATGTCCCCCCACTGTAATACATCCACATGCCCCCCCCACTGTAATACATCCACATGTCCCCCCACTGTAATACATCCACATGTCCCCCCCACTGTAATACAGCCACACGCCCCCCCCCCCCTCCACTGTAATACAGCCACACGCCCCCCCTCCACTGTAATACAGCCACACGCCCCCCCTCCACTGTAATAAAGCCACACGCCCCCCCTCCACTGTAATACAGCCACACGCCCCCCCGCACTGTATACATTACAGTGCTGTTAGTCTGACCTGTCAAGAGAAGCCGGCGCCGCCAAGCCAGCCGCCGGACCCACGAGTTGAGGCATGCAGCTGAGCGCCGCCGGGTGTACCAAGATGGCCGCGGCTCCGGAGCTAGGCCGAAGCCGCGGCCTTTCCTAAAACCCGAGGCCGTGGAGCGCTCCGCGGATCGCGGGTGTGCCGATCCGAATAGCCTGGCCCGTTCGGATCACGGATCGGTGACGATCCGTTGCACCCCTAGTTACAACCACAGCTCTGAATTCGGAAACTTTTGACCAAGTTGTCTTTAAACTACAGCCAGCAGGACAAATGCGTTCCACTATAGGATTGAATCCCACCCAAAGCTAGGGGTGGATTCTACCCGCTGTGCTGTTTTTCTTCAACTCAGTTAAATGCTAGGACTGTCATCTGTCCTATCATCTGATGATGTGCATGCTCCAGCAAGAGGATGGAACTTTCCCTGTCCATACCTGGTCCGCCTCTCGACTCCTGCCCTGCTGCTACACTGACTATAGACATGCTGTAAGCATGGTAGTAATGGACCACTGATAGCAAATATGATTTAAGCGAGGCTCTGATGGGGACCCTGATGTAAGGGAGGCTGAAGGGGACCCTGATGTAAGGGAGGCTGATGGGGACCCTGATGTAAGGGAGGCTGATGGGGACCCTGATGTAAGGAGGGCTGATGGGGACCTTGATGTAGGGCAGGGTTCTGATGTAAGGGGGACTCTGATGGAAACCCTGATGTAAAAGGGGCAGTAATGGGAACTCTGATAAAAGGGGGGCTCTGATGGAGACTCTGACGTAAGGGGACTCCTAAGGAGGACTCTGATGTAATGGAGGCTCTGATGGACACTCTGGTGTACATGGGGCCTTATGGGGACTCTGATGTAAGGAGGGGGGCTACTAGAACAGGTTCTGATGTAAGGGAGGCTCTGATGGGGACCCTGATTTAAATGTGATGCCTAAGGCGAGATCTGATGGGAACCCTGATGTTAGGGAGGGCTCTGATGTAATGGGGGGCTTTGCTTTATTAACTATAGTTTTTTTCTCTTTTGTCCTGAATCATATCATGCTAAAGAAAGGGAAAAAAACAATTAAAATGTTTTCACTACTTTAATATTCATTGTAGAACTGATGTTTTTCAGCCAACAAATATTTGTAAAATAGAGGATGTGGCCCTAGACAAAGAGCTATGGGGTTTGTTTTACGTGCAGATGAATTTATATTTCTGTTTATCCATTTCTGAACTTTACACAGCCTTGTTAGACAGCACAACCAAGTTGGTGATTTTAATTTTTTGCACACATAGATGAGTTAGCGCTTGCATCAAGCTTGGTGTTAGCACACCAGTCTGTTGGACATCATCGGGAATGGGGATAATCAAGAGAAGCTTAAATTGTCTAATGAAAAGTCCATATAGTCCATGCCATAGCACCTGGAGAGGCAGCCCAGTGAAAAGCAAGAAGCAACTTCTGGAATAGCTGGAGATAAAGCACAGGCGCCAATCTGAGTGTAGTATTAGAGTACATTTATTACACATGTAGATGTAGGTACTCACAAAGGTGAAGTGACAATAGGCATTGGGCACAAAATGCAGGGCGTCCATGGAGAGGGTACATTCGGAAGGCTTCTATGGTGAATGCTCAGAGGTAGCCGACACTTCCTGGAGTCTGGAACGCACAGGGAGCCAGGGATGACGTTACTTCTGGGACGTGGCCAACCAAGAGGCGACGTGTGCATGTGCTCCTTCTTCAGGCCTACCTGGGGCCACGTTGGATGTGGGCTTTTAAGCTATTTCCCCGCTGCTGCTGGGTCTTAAAGTCCCGCAGCTTTTAAACGTTATGTGTATATCGCTGACCATGACGGTATGTACAATAATCACAGAGCTACCTTACTAATGCGGCATAAATATGGATTAAAAAACTGGAATAAACTGAATAAAAATACATTACAAATGCATAAAAAACATACAATTGATCATAAAGAATATGGATAGAAAATGAATAGAGAATTAGTTAAAGAATAGAAAAATTTATATGAGTGTATGATAGTGGTAATGGTAAGGGGATCATAAATTAACGGTGAATGCAAGCAAAAAAAATATATTTAAAAAAATAATTAAATAAAATAAAAATATAATAATATTGAAAAATAAATAAATAATAAAAATAGAAAAATTGGAAAAATTATACATTTTGGGAAATGATGACGGAGTGGACCACAACCAAGTGGGAGACATTCTACGTTTTTGAGTATGATGTTATAACGTTTTACTGTTGATTAATACTAAAACTATGGGTACTCACTTTAGTTGATGAACTTAGAGTATAATGTGTAAACTGAAAAAGGGGATTCATGGATAAAAAATGTATTATATATTGATTATTATAATGATATCTGATAAAAAGTGTGATGTCCAATGGAAACCAAAATGTTGAAATCGCACATACAGTCATGTCCATAAATATTGGGACATTAACACAATTCTAATCTTTTTGGCTCTGTACACCACCACAATGGATTTGAAATTAAACAAACAAGATGTGCTTTAACTGCAGACTTTCAGCTTTTATTTTTAGAGTATTTGCATCCAAATCAGGTGAACGGTGTAGGAATTACAACAGTTTGTATATGTGCCTCCCACTTTTTAGGGGCCAAAAGTAATGGGACAATTGGCTGCTCAGCTGTTTCATGGCCAGGTTTGTGTTATTCCCTCATTATCCCATTTACAAGGAGCAAATAAAAGGTCCAGAGTTAATTTCAAGTGTGCTATTTGCATTTGGAATCGGTTGCTGTCAACTCTCAATATAAGATCCAAAGAGCTGTCACTATGAGTGAAGCAAGCCATCATTAGGCTGAAAAAACAAAATAAACCCATCAGAGAGATAGCAAAAACGTTAGGTGTGGCCAAATCAACTGTTTGGAACATCTTTAAAAAGAAAGAACACACCGGTGAGCTCAGCAACACCAAAAGACCCGGAAGACCACAGAAAACAACTGAGGTGGATGACTGAAGAATTCTTTCCCTGGTGAAGAAAACAGCCTTTACAACAGTTGGTCAGATCAAGAACACTCTCCAGGAGGTAGGTGTATGTGTGTGAAAGACAACAATCAACAGAAGACTTCACCAGAGTGAATACAGAGGGTTCACCACAAGATGTAAACCATTGGCGAGCCTCAAAAACAGGAAGGCCAGATTAGAGTTTGCCAAACAACATCTAAAAAAGCCTTCACAGTTCTGGAACATATCCTATGGACAGATGAGACCAAGATCAACTTGTACCAGAGTTTTTTTAAGGAAAAGCAGTGGAATGTTATGCAATGGCCAAATCAATCACCTGACCTGAATCCGATTGAGCATGCATTTCACTTGCTGAAGACAAAACTGAAGGGAAAATGCCCCAAGAACAAGCAGGAACTGAAGACAGTTGCAGTAGAGGCCTGGCAGAGCATCACCAGGGATGAAACCCAGCGTCTGGTGATGTCTATGCATTCCAGACTTCAGGCTGTAATTGACTGCAAAGGATTTGCAACCAAGTATTAAAAAGTGAAAGTTTGATGGATGATTGTTAATCTTTCCCATTACTTTTGGTCCCTTAAAAAGTGGGAGGCACATATACAAACTGTTGTAATTCTTACACCGTTCACCTGATTTGGATGTAAATACCATCAAATTAAAGCTGAAAGTCTGCAGTTAAAGCATATCTTGTTCGTTTCATTTCCAATCCATTGTGGTGGTGTATAGAGCCAAAAAGATTAGAATTGTGTCAATGTCCCAATATTTATGGACCTGACTGTACACCATGTTTCTTTCTCTGTGCTTTATAAGTCCCCATTTGTTTTTTTCTGGCTCAGACTCTATAAAGAGTCCAACTTTTTATACCTTGTATTCTTTATTATCCATGTTTTGTACATTAATTCCTTTGTCATACCTATTTATTCTTTTTCCATAGTATTCCTGTCCTGGATAGCCTTATATTCTTACCAAAAGACAACCAAGAATCCCGAAACAGGGACATGCACAAAACCTTTACTAAACAGTATATAAGGAATTCATTTAATAAAACAGATGCATAGTTTTATTTAATTATTCACAAAACTAATCAAAAACATAACTATGCATCAAATGAAAAACCAAGGTGCCATGAGCAATTCTAGATAATACTAAGTGTGCAAAGACGGGTTAATTCTGGCACCAGTCAATTAACAAGCACAATTCAATAAATTAGCTAGTGCACAAGAAAGAATAAGAGTGTGAATAGGATGAATTATGCAAAGACAGCAAGACAAATGGAACATGGAGTACTGTATAACTGATAAAAATGTTTAACAAAAATGCTGTATTAACTCTTTTTCTGGTTGCTTGTTTCACAAGAATATTTTTATAGCTGTCCCAATGATTAAATATGGAGTCTTTTTGCCTTAGGCCAGCGTGTGTTCCAAACATAGAATGTGTCATTAGGATGTGTCATCTCACAAAAGTGAGTACACCCCTCACATTTTTGAAAATATTTTATTATATCTTTTCATGTGACAACCTTGACGAAATGACACTTTGCTACAATGTAAAGTAGTGAGTGTACAGCTTGTATAAAAGTGTAAATTCGCTGTTCCCTCAAAATAACTCAACACACAGCCATTAATGTCTAAACCGCTGGCAACAAAAGTGAGTACACCCCTAAGTGAAAATGTCCAAATTGGCCCCAGTTAGCCATTTTCCCTCCCCGGTGTCATGTGACTTGTTAGTGTTACAAGGTCTCGGATGTGAATGGGGAGCAGGTATGTTAAATTTGGTGTTATCGCTCTCACTCTCTCATACTGGTCACTGGAAATTCAACATGGCACCTCATGCCAAAGAACTCTCTGAGGATCTGAAAAAAAGAATTGTTGCTCTACATAAAGATGGGCTAGGCTATAAGACGATTGCCAAGACCCTGAAACTGAGCTGCAGCATGGTGGCCAAGACCATACAGTGGTTTAACAGGACAGGTTCCAATCAGAACAGGCCTCGCCATGATCGAACCAAAGAAGTTGAGTGCGCGTGCTCAGCGTCATATTCAGAGATGTTTTTTAGGAAATAGACGTATGAGTGCTGCCAGCATTGCTGCAGGGGTTGAAGGGGTGGGGGGTCAGCCTGTTATCGCTCAGACCATACGCTGCACACTGCATCAAATTGGTCTGCATGGCTGTCATCCCAGAAGGAAGCCTCTCCTAAAGTTGATGCACAAGAAAGCCCAAAAACAGTTTGCTGAAGGCAAGCAGACTAAGGACATGGATTACTGGAACCATGTCCTGTGGTCTGATGAGACCAAGATAAACTTTTTTGGTTCAGATGGTGTCAAGCGTGTGTGGCGGCAACCAGGTGAGGAGTACAAAGGCAAGTGTGTCTTGCCTACAGTCAAGCATGGTGGTGCCAGCACTGGGAAGCTACAGTTCATTGAGGGAAGCATGAATGCCAACATGTACTGTGACATACTGAAGCAGAGCATGATACCCTCCCTTCAGAGACTGGGCTGCAGGGCAGTATTCTAACATCATGACAAACCCAAACACACCTCCAAGACAACCACTGCCTTGCAAAAAAAGCTGAGGGTAAAGGTGATGGACTGGCCAAGCATGTTTCCAGACCTAAACCATATTGAGCATCCGTGGGGCATCCTCAAACGGAAGTCATGTCATCATGGAGGAGGGGAAGAGGACTCTGTGGCAACCTGTGAAGCTCTGGTAAACTCCATGCCCAAGAGGCTTAAGACAGTGCTGGAAAAAAATGGGGGCCACACAAAATATTCACACTTTGGGACCAATTTGGACATTTTCCTTAGGGGTGTACTCACTTTTGTTGCCAGCGGTTTAGACATTAATGGCTGTGTGTTAAGTTATTTTGAGGGGACAGCAAATTTACACTGTTATACAAGCTGTACACTCACTACTTTACATTGTACAACGGGGGGGGGGGGGTGTATATCTCCATATACTGGGACTTTAAATTAAGCGAACAAGCAAAGGGGGTAGTGCGCCTCCATCCCTAATTATAAATTGAAAAAATAATAAAAGAGTATGGGACTTTAAATGAGGCAGGTTCAAACACAAATTTGAGAGTAAAAATAAATATTTTTAATGTACATGAGTATCAAGTTGCGTAAAGTTATATATAACAAAAAATTGCTCAGTGCATATGCAGACATCTTGGAAAGTAAATTGCATACATATAAACAGAGTGTAAAACATGATTGCCATAACAGGGGGACAATAATACATATTTCATGAGTATAACTTGTAATATACAGTAAAATTAATAAAAATCTTGGTGGAAATGTGAGGGGTTACAGCCTCAAAAGCTTGACGCGTTTTGTCGGTAAGCCGACTCATCAGGAGCGGATATTGAATATCTGTAAATAATGGAGATGTTCTAAATCAAAAAATGGGGCCCATGATATGGAAAGTATTATATGTAAAAAGATAAATATAGAGCGAAGAGATGTTGAAATCCACAAACTTACATCCCATTGGAACACTGAACTCCGAATAATCCCGGTGTGCAGGGCTCACCATATCAAGCCTCCCCGGGAGCTAAGTTATAGAAGTCCACCCATAAGCAACTACTTTACATTGTAGCAAGGTGTCTTTTCTTCAGTGTTGTCACATGAAAAGATATACCGTAATAAAATATTTACAAAACTGTGAGGGGTGTACTCACTTTTGTGAGCTACTGTATGTACATTCCACCTGCATGTCATTTATTGGTAGAGACAAAAAAATGAAGGTGGGGGATCAGTGACCATCAAACAAGTAAAATTGCAATAAAAATAAAACAAAAAACATAACTGATAAATACTGTAAATGCTATAGCAAAAAGTAGTCTCCAAAATTAAAACCAGGCAAAAGTAGAACAGAAAAAGAAATTCTTAAAACTCTTAGCATTCAAACTCAAGCATTGCTCCCTCTTCAGGAGTAACAAACAAGCATTTTAGAAAAAAATTTAATCAGTTTCGAGTTTTTTATTTATGCAACCTGGCTGGATTGAGTTCCATTAGACTACTCCCTATGAACCTACATTGCAATCTGTGCTTGAGCCATGGCACATTATACCTGACATCAATGTTTGGTGAGTTTTCTCCTGTGTGTACTCTGCCTTTCTGCCTCTTTTCAATGTAAGTTATTCCTTTTTAGGGGTCATTGGACAGCTGCTTAAAGAGTGGCAACAGAGGACTATTTATAACTTTTTTAGACCCTGTCTGTAGTTGTTTTCTCTCTCTTCATTCTCTCCCCATTCCACTATCATCTCTCTCTCTCTCTCTTCATTCTCTCTCTTCACTTTATGTTTAGTTCTTCCTATGCACCCCTCTCCAAATTCCACAACCTGCTCTCTCTTTTTGCCACCTCTCTCTTCACTCCACTTCTAGTTCTTCCTATGCATCCCTCTCCAAATTCCACAACCTGCTCTCTCTCTTTGCCTCCTCTCTCTTCACTCCACTTCTAGTTCTTCTTATGCATCCCTCTCCAAATTCCACAACCTGCTCTCTCTCTTTGCCACCTCTCTCTTCACTCCACTTCTAGTTCTTCTTATGCATCCCTCTACCCACTCCACTTTCAGCTCCCTCTGCGTCCTCTTTCCTCACTCCATAACCACTTCATTCACAGTCACCTCTCTCTTTGTCTTCTCACTCCATGAACAATTTGTCCACTTCATCTCTCCAATTACTGATCAGCTCTCCCTATGTCTCCGCTCACTTCCTTTCTTCACACCATGACCAGTTCATCCTCTGCATCTCTCTCCTCAGTGTACGAGCACTCTCTCCTTCTACCTCCTTGCTCTTCACTCTATGACAAGTATTTACAGTACTCTGCATCCTCTTAGTTTACCAAATTAGCTGCTGTTCCTGTCTCTCCTTGACCCTTGCCATAGTCATCTTCCATTCAGCCTCTATACTACAGTCCAAACCCAGTTGCCATTCTACCGCTCCACTTTCAATTAGTGATATATGATCAAATCCAGTGTGTTATGAATCACTCAGAGACTAAAAACGAACGATTGAACCTAAAGCAACCGGTTTGTGAACACTCACACATACTGTGTACTAGCATATAATAAACTACTACAAACTATGTTTATCAGCTCAGAGGAGGATTCTGTAAAATGTTGAGATCTCAAAACATTCACAAACAAATGAAGCATTACTTCCAGTACAAAATTGTTTCCAGTGGCTAGAACAGGCTTTCTCAACCTTTTAACCCTAGAGCAGTGCTTCTCAGCTCCTGTCCTCAGGACCCACTAACAGGCCAGATTTTCAGTATTACCTTGGGGAGATGCAGACTAGAATACTACAATTACTGACCAGCAAATGATATCACCTGTGATGTATTTCAGTTATCTTACAAACCTGGCCTGTTAGTGGGCCCTGAGGACAGGAGTTGAGAACCACTGCCCTAGAGGAACCCCAAAAATAATTTTCATGTCTCGAGGAACCCTTACTAAAACCAAATCATCAGGGCTCAATAGGAACAATGCTCCTTACATTAGTGGTCAATAGGATGAATGTCCCCCTTAAAGTGGTGTTTAAAATGCCACCCTTAAAGACAGCTAAAAAGATATTTGGTGTCATGCTGCTGGCTTTGCTAAGTGGTGCTGAACCTTGAACTCTGTAGACATCATCAAATAGGTAGTTCATCAGCCACAGCTCAAGGAACCCCTAGCAACTTCTGGAGGAACCCCAGGGTTCCACGGAACCCTGGTTGAGAATGGCTGGGCTAGAAGGTAAGAATAATACATATCAAAGGATTCCATACACAGGAAAAAACGATCCTGAATAATTCCATCTGGAATTTTTAGAGTCCCTTTTAGGAAAAAGTCAAATCCCAGCAGATTTGCTTTGCTTTTGCAGTTAACCTATTGTTTAATCCCCAGGAAGCTTGCATTCCACATGACCTGGGCTAAAGGCATATATGTGATACTTGGGGACTCCTGGGAGCTTATTTTTCAGCAGATTCTACACAGAGCTGATAAACTTTAATGTCAGTAGCTTTCTATTATTGCTAACCTATGTCTGTATTCCTGTTCACTGATATTTTTAATTTTTTATTTCTTCAGTTTAATTTTTAATTTTACTTCTGGTTTTAGTCATTTTGTTTGCTTTCTGAAGAAGATGAATACGAGCAAGGATAAAGTCATTAGGGTATGCTTGATTTGTAGGCCATTTTTGAGCAAAGTCGTTGCGGTCCATGAACCTGGCTGATTGTACACTGATATGTATGGTCCTAGGTTGCTATGCACATTGAACATCCAAATAACATTGCCGCAACATTAATCACAAGGCTGCATGCTGATGATGTTACTCTTCATAGAAAATTGTATTCACCAAGAACAAACACATAGAAAGTTCCCACCTACGGACTACCCTTTTTGACACTTTTCACCCTTACTTAATTGAAGGTTATTTATTTATTGATTTATTTCAGAAATCATACTTACCTAGGTGCATGCTGCATCTGTCCCTCAACGGCTCTAAGCCCGAGATCAAAGACCGCTGATCGCTCGGTTCTCAGTAATCCCTGAGCAGAGAGCTGTCAGTCACCAGCTCTCTGCTCTGACCCCCCCCCAAACTCACTGGGAGCTGGACTGTGGAGGGGGTGGAAGTGGCTGGCTCAGGCTCTCAGCAGCTCACTAAGAGGCTGAGCCAGGTGCTGGTCTAGGCTTCTGGGTGGATCCTGACCATATAGTCGAGATCTTTCCCCAGCCTGGACTGGCTCTATGATGTCAACCAACAGCAGGCTTCAGCTGGCTGGAAAACAGGTCACAGGAGTGCAGAACAAACTGCACTCCTGTGGTCCCTAGGAGAAGTACATACAGCCAAAGTCATAGTATCTCTACAATTAGGCCTCATGTACACTACAGCTGCTGAACTGATGTTTAGGAGCTGTTGGGCATTTTTTTCAGCAGCCCCTGAACTCTCCTCTATGTTATCTTATGTGTACATGTACACTCAGTCGTTTATAGAAGTTTAGAGGCAGTCGGGGTTACAGGCATTTTTTTGAAAGCAGAAAAATCACGTTCAGGACTGTAGTCTACTGGCATTTCAAATGCCAAAGGCTTGTAACCACGTGTAACCGCATTAAACTGCGTTTATAAATGTTTGCGTTTCTAAGTGTTTGCGTTTCTAAGCGTTTTTAAAGGGGAAAACATTTCTGGTAGTTTTTGAACATATAAAAATGTTGAAAAAATACAAATTTCACCACATGCTGTTGCCTGCATTAATGGATGAGTCCAGTAGTGAAGAACTCTGGTCCTCCCACGCAATTTTCTACGTCTTCGGAGCCCCAGCAACAGCAACAGGAGCATTTCCTTACCCATGCTCATGATGGGATCCATAGTGAAAACACAAAAAATAAGACCGCTATCTACAAGCACACTGCTCTCACTTCTTTGTCATGCATTGTTGGCATTTGGGAGGATCTCCTGAGGTTATCTTAAAAAAATGGTTCTAATCTCAAATGCTCATAACTGCTGCTAAAATCACATAAACTCAGTATGTAAAAACTGTAAAGTGGCCATTTTTCATAGTTGGTTTCCAGCGTTCAGAAAAGGTTTTCAACTGCCCTGTGTACATGAGCCCTTATGCTGCGTACACACGACCGGACTTTACGGCATACTTGGTCCGGCGAACCGGAGTCCGTTGGACAATTCGATTGTGTGTGGGCTCCAGCGGACTTTTTTTCCCCAAAAGTTTGATGGACCTAGAAATGAAACATGTTTCAAATCTTTTTGACGGACTCGAGTCCGGTCGGAAAGTCCGTTCATCTGTATGCTAGTCCGACGGACAAAAAACGACGCTAGGGCAGCTATTGGCTACTGGCTATGAATTTCCTTGTTTTTTTTTTTTTCAAATATATATTTTATTAGTTTTCAATAGAAAAGAGAGGGGCAGAGCCCACAACATACCAAAGTGGTATATAACAAAAGGGGGGTCGCAGCCTCCCGACATTGCATTATAGTAGTGCATGTAATACATCAAGGCATGTAGCATTATCATATCTTTAAATATATATGTATATGGGTATCTTTGTTTCTCTGAGTTAGAATCCTAGTATGATATGAGAGTATAAATACCCTAGTCAGGAGGCAGCCACCAGAAAAAAAAAAAAAAAGAGAGATAGAGGGGAAAAGAAGTAAGGAGAAGAGACGAGAGGGGGGAGGGGGGGTAGGACAAGGGGGGGGGTATTAGGCGTTCAGATACGTGAATCTCTGTTTACGATGATTACTGTAGGTTGTCGATCAGTATGAAATGGTAGAGTTTTAGCTCCTAAGGAGAGATTTACCCTCTTCTGAATACTTGAATATATTCCAATGAGTCCATGTTTTCCGATAGGTTTCCTGTCTATCTTGAGCTGTCATTATCAAGTCTTCCATTTTATTTATGTCTTCTACTTTTCTCAACCACATTGCTGTGGTTGGCGGGGATTGCTGTTTCCACAACATGGGAATACAGGATTTGGCCGCATTTGTTAAGTGTCTCAGTAGAGATTTCTTATAGGTTTTGATTGGTATGGAAGAAATGTGGAGTAGAAAAAATGCCAGGTCATTTGGGATTTGGAAGTCAGTGAATTTTTGGGAAATGGTACGAACTGCAGTCCAGAAAGTTGTCAACATAGGACATGACCAAAACATGTGTAGAAGCGTTCCCTCTTCCTGGTGACAACGCCAGCAATACTTTGAAGTGTCAGGAAAAATGATATGTAATCGACTTGGTGTTAGGTACCACCTTGTCAGGATCTTATAATTCGTCTCTTGGACTTTAGTGCATATTGAGGACTTAAGGGAGAGGCTAATCATGTTTTGTTTCTGGACTGTCGTAAAAGTGCGTTGGAGGTCTGTTTCCCACTTCATAATGCATGGTAATCTGGGTGGCTGGGGTGGGGTTACATCTTGGATAGGGTCTGCGGCAATGGCTCTGTGTCTTTACAGCATTCTTCAAATGTGGTCAAAGGCCTGGTGTAACTTTGAGGGTTTGGGAAGGTCTGGAGAAAGTGGTGAATTCGTGCTGCATCCCAAAACAGAAGTTTAAACGGACCTACTGGGTCCATTCGTTCTGATATGGAGGGCCATTTATTTTGTTGCACAAATTGTGACGCTAAAACACAATTGGATCTTCTCAAGGTCTGAAATTGCGAGGAGGAGAGTCCAGGAAAGAACTTGGGGTTACCTAGAATCGGGGTTAAAGGTGATGTTTTGGTAGTTAGAGAGGTGTGTAAGGTAGCTTTAATGCACTGTCTTATGGTGTTTCCGATGATAGGGTGGGATTTCAATTCTGCAGGGAGAGAGTCACTACACCATATCGCAGATCGTAGGGGTATAGTGGTTTGGTGTTGTTCTAATTGTGCCCACAACTTATAGTCCCTATGACGGCACCAATCGAGAACTCTACCTAGGTGAGTAGCTTGGTAGTATTTCCTTACGTCTGGTAGCGCTAGGCCGCCACAATGTTTTGGTGTGCATAGTTGAGATCTTGGGATGCGAGGCTTTTTATGAGCCCAAACAAAATGGGTGAAAAGGGCTTGTACTTGTTTGAAATATATGGGAGGTATCTTAATCGGTAGGGCCTGGAAGAGGTATAAAAATTTTGGGAGTATACTCATTTTGAGTAAATTGCACCTCCCAAACCAGGAGTGTAACCCTTCATTCCAATTTTCTAGCAATTTCCTGGTCTTAGCTAGGAGGGGGGGGGAGTTGCTCTCATAGATGTGAGACAGATCTGGTGGTATTTTCGTGCCTAAATAAGTCAGGGCAGAAGACGTCCATTTGAATTTAAAATTTGATTGTAAATTTAGAAGAATATGGGCCTGTAGTGATATCCCCATTGCTTCCGATTTGGAAAAATTTATTTTAAGGTTTGATACTTTCCCGTATGTCTCGAATTCTGCGAGTAGATTCGGTAGGGACACTCCTGGGTTTATAGAAAAATGCAGCGCATGTACAAAGGAACATAGGTCTTTATAATGGTGAAACAGTAAAGAAATCACTAATTAACCACAGGTGCCTTGAAACACAAACGTCCATAGATGGATGTGAATGTCCAACCGCACAGGAGGTGTAAGTACTCCAAGGGGTGGTGATGGTCTGATGGTTGTCAGAAAACACCTGGCATCATACAGCGACTTCCCAACCGAGAAACTAGGTCCCAATGGGTCATTCAGAGAAAGTGCAAAAAAGCCTCTTACCAGATCCTGTGGATTCCCATGTCAGCGACAGGGAATCGCATGCGCAGTTTGTCACAAATGACGTGGAATTGGAGCTCAGGAATCGCCAATCCCTTGGATTGTGGTCTGTATGGATCTCGGCCGGCAACCGGATGGGTCCTCACAATGAACAGTCCTCACACCGAACCGTCCCAGCGTGCATCAGAAGTTTCACAAACGGTCCCCCGAAAGGAGCAGTTGGAGGGACTGGATCTCATGCGGTAAATGTGGAAACAAAAAGAATGTGCCTCCACATGGTGCAGATAAAAAAGGGTGTTTTTATTGACAAAAACGACCATACACAAATAAAAGCGTGATCACGGTGGATAAAAACAAATGGGCAACAAAGAGAGTGGTGTATGTACCCGACGCGTTTCGACCTAGGGGTCTTCAACAGGGGCAACTCCCTCCAAATGCTCCTTTCGGGGGACCGTTTGTGAAACTTCTGATGCACGCTGGGACGGTTCGGTGTGAGGACGGTTCGTTGTGAGGACCCATCGGGTTGCCGGCCGAGATCCATACAGACCACAATCCAAGGGATTGGCGATTCCTGAGCTCCCATTCCACGTCATTTGTGACAAACTGCGCATGCGATTCCCTGTCGCTGACATGGGAATCCACAGGATCTGGTAAGAGGCTTTTTTGCACTTTCTCTGAATGACCCATTGGGACCCAGTTTCTCGGTTGGGAAGTCGCTGTATGATGCCAGGTGTTTTCTGACAACCATCAGACCATCACCACCCCTTGGAGTACTTACACCTCCTGTGCGGTTGGACATTCACATCCATCTATGGACGTTTGTGTTTCAAGGCACCTGTGGTTAATTAGTGATTTCTTTACTGTTTCACCATTATAAAGACCTATGTTCCTTTGTACATGCGCTGCATTTTTCTATATGCCTATTTTGTTGTTTTTGTCAAACTGTATGCAGCAGCTTTTTATTTATTTCACTGGTTAGCGCGGTGTTTTCTATTTCACTCCTGGGTTGGTTAGCGAAAAGAGCAGGTCGTCTGCATAGGCCGAGATCTTATGTTGCATGGGACCAATTGTTAACCCCTGAATGTCGGGGTTCAATCTAATTTTGGATAGAAAGGGTTCCAGGGAGAGAGCAAATAGGAGCGGGGAAAGTGGGCATCCCTGTCTCGTCCCATTTGTTATTGGGAAGGGGTCCGATAGGACTCCGTTGGCCTTTACTCGGGCTGTTGGGTTTGAATATATTCTGGCTATTCGGCTAAGCATCACCTCCCCCAGGCCAATGGCCAGCTTACCCGGTCAAACGCTTTTTCAGCGTCTGTATTGAGAAAAATACATGGGATTTTCTGAGACTTAGCGACATAAAGTAGATTTAGCACCTTTGTAGTGCTATCTCTGGCCTCCCGAGATGGGATGAAGCCTACCTGGTCTAGGTGTATGATTTGCTGGAGGTGCTGCGCTAGCCGAACAGCCAGAATTTTAGTGAATATCTTTAAGTCAAGATTTAGTAATGATATGGGTCTGTAACTTCTACATGCTGCCGGGTCTTTTCCTTCCTTATGAATTACTGAAATATGAGCACCTAGTGTTTCTCTAGCAAATGCTTCGTCAACACCGACCCTGTTGAATAGTGTAACTAAACGGGGTCCTAGTATCGGGAGAAGAGTTTTATAATATTGTAGTGTATAACCGTCTGGGCCCGGGGCTTTACCTGGCTTCATTGTCCCTATAGCTTTTTGAATTTCTATAAAAGTTATAGGGGAGTCTAAATCTTCCTTAATTTCCTGGGTAAGGGATGACATTTGAGATGATGTGATGTAGTTCTCTATCTCAGGCAAGAGGGAAACTACTTGTGGCAGGTTGTATAGATTGGAGTAAAAATGGTTAAACTCTTTTGTGATTAGTGCTGGTAGGACTTCTTTTTTCCCTCTCGTCGTGACGATATGTGGGATGTATGTAGATGATTTGTGGTCTCTAACCATCTTTGCTAAAAGTTTCCCACACTTATCTCCTGACTCATATGTCTGTTTGCGACAAAACTGTAAGGCCGCTTTAGCTCTATAAAGTAAGAGATCAGTGATTTGTCGTCTGAGAACTGTCAGTGCAGTTTCCGAGGACTGCGTGGGGGCATGTTTGTGTCTGGCTTCAGAAATATTGAGATCCTCTAGAAGTTGGGATAGTTGTTTATATCTTTCTCGCTTAATTCTTGCACCATGTGTGATGAGGATTCCTCTGATAACTACTTTGTGGGCTTCCCACAAAATCCCAGGGTCACAGTCTGGTTGGTCGTTTTCCTGAAAGTATAAATTTAGCGCTCTGGTTACGTCTGTCAGCACTTCTGGGTCTTGCAAGAGACTTTCATTAAGACGCCAGAAACGGTGTCTGGGAGAAGAAATGTCCGACAAAGTGTAGGTCAGGAAGATAGGCGCATGGTCAGACCACGTTCTATTGCCTATGGAGGTCTGTTCTACTGCATGTAGCTGACTGTGTGGGATCAAGAAATAATCTATTCTGGTATATACCTGGTGCAAGTGTGAATAAAATGTGTAGTCGTGTTCTCCCGAGTGCTGTAAGCGCCCGATATCGATCAATTGTGATTTGTGTAACGTTTTTGCTATTTTTTTGAGTTGATTTGGTTGGATCGAAGATTTACCAGTCGAGGTGTCTACAGATGGGATCAATGGGGTGTTAAAGTCTCCTCCCATAATTAGCTGTCCTTCCTTAAAGTTGTCCAGTTTCTCCAAAGTGTCTCGGATAAATTTGGCCTGCTGCTCATTAGGGGCATATAGTGCTGCTAGCGTTACTTTTACAGTACCTATGAGGCCTTTAAGGAAAACATATCTTCCTGATGGGTCTATTATAGAGCTCAGAAGGTGCCATGGGGTTTTACTGGATATTAATATGGACACTCCTTTGGATTTGGCAGTCGGGTTTGTAGAGTGATAAGTCATCAGGAATAGTTTACATTGTAAATACGGTAATTTGTTCGTTTTAAAGTGCGTCTCTTGAATAAAGGCTATGTCTGTGCGAGTCCGCTTCAGGTCATCTATCAGTATGCGTCTCTTCTCAGGCGTATTAAGCCCCTTTGCATTGAGAGACATCACTTTGATATTATTGAACGCCATGTTGTTACGGGACAGGAAGGGAGGGAAGGGTAGGTTCAGGTATGAGGGGAAAAAAAAAAAAAAAAAAAAGGGGGGGGGGGGGAGGAAGTAGAGAAAGAGAATTAAGTAGAGGAAGAAGATACTTAGTAGAGGGATACGAGGTAGAGGCAAGGCCTAATGTCTCGCCCAACTCGACTCCCTTTTATGTTTCTGGTATTGTCCTTTGCATAAGACTCCCAGGGGGCAGAGTTGCGCCCTCTAAGAGGATATGCTGACCTAATTGGGAGAGGGATAGGACACGGCTCAAAAGGTGAGTCTCCCATCCTCTCTCCCGTCCCAGCACATCTGGAATGCGTAGAAAGAATATTTTGTATAACTTTATAAGTAAAATAATAAACCAACAATAACATAACTTGAATGGGTATGTATTTGCGAACCTCATGTGCTAGTTTGAGCACCACCCCCTACTTCTCTGACTGAGTGTACATTCTGCTATTCTCAAGAGCATTCTGAGAAGTGGACCCTTTACTGTGGTGTCAGGTCATGTTTAGCGAAGTAGCACATCTCCAAAACTCGGCATCTCAGCAAGTGTGGTATGATAAAACTGAAAACCCAACAGCTTAACAGATATATTTAAACCGAACATAACAATACCGTGCACCCTACTTCAAAAATGATGGCATGTCTTTCAAACCTAGTTAGTATGTCTTCAGATCAGTCTCGCCGGGCACCACCAAACAGGAATTAACAGATCCGTCAGGTAATGTATCTGGGCAAGGCTCTATGGTATGCGGCTTCAGCTGATTTCCACGACAGGAGAAGGTATAAAACACACGGTCGGACTTTACGGCAGACTTTGCCCGGCGGACTTTTCAACGGACATTACGACGGACTTTCTGAATGAACGGACTTGCCTACACACAATCCACCAAAGTCCGTCGAATCCGTACGTGATGACGTACGACCGGACTAAAACAAGGAAGTTCATAGCCAGTAGCCAATAGCTGCCCTAGCGTGGCTTTTTGTCCGTCGGACTAGCATACAGACGAGCGGACTTTTCGACCGGACTCGATTTCGACGGATTGATTTAAAACATGTTTCAAATCTAAGTCCGTCTAACTTTTGAGAAAACAAAGTCCGCTGCCCACACACGATCGAATTGTCCGACAAAATCCCGTCCGCCGGGCAAAGTCTGCCGTAAAGTCCGCTCGTGTGTACGCGGCATTAGTGTATTTTAATCTGTTAGTACATCTAACACTCCCTCCAGACTAACAATGTTGCTCTCCAAAGGTGCTCCCTGTGCTCCTTAATCCAGAGTGGGGGCACTCTAATACAGGAGGAATGTTACAGCTCACATCACCGGGTGGGAACAGAGGGTAAAAAATCCTAAAAACAGAAAACGAATAAAGCCATTGCATTTAATGATTGGTAAGCTGCAATATACAGCTCTAAGCCTGTGAGGGTGAAACACATCAGAAAGGGGAACTCCCCTGTATTTGTTCTGGCTAAATAAAGCTTTTTATGAAGAGCAACATCATCAGAATGCAGCCTTGCGATTAATGTAGCGGCGGCACACATCGTTAGGACGGCTCCCTTCGGTTGGCTCCTGGTATATCAGAGAGGGAGAAGGACCAGCAGTACCTTTTTTTGGCAGTATCCAGATAGAATTGCCTTTATGCCCTCTCTTTCTATAAGGCACGTGCCAAATTTTTTCTCAAAAATAAACTGAAACCCGAATGTGATTGGCTTGCTAACCAATATAATGTGCATATACTAAGCTAAACGCATGTCAAAATGTATAAGTAACTACTTGTATTTATCATTGGAAATGTATGCAGGCAGGCACCAGTGTATAGATATCCTTAGGGCCTGTTCATGCTTGCGGCAGCATTTGCCACCCCTCTGAAAACTGACCGTGGTGGATTGTTTTTCAGAGGATGGTAGAGCAGCAGCTGGCAAGAATTCAGGAGGTGATACTGCTGCCTTCTGAACGCCCTTTTCTTGACAGCCAGATAGACATTTTCCATATGAATACTACACCGCAGCAGAGAGACAAACACTTGGCTTGCGGTTGAGACACTGTCCTATTCACTTAAATAAGTCTCATTGCATTGCCCCCTGAATGTGCCAAGGGGTATACTTTTTGGCTGTGGCATGTGTACAGCCCTGAGTGACTCCATGTTCTCTGAGAGCAGGGGACTCTAAACTTTTTAAACAAGGGGCCGGTTAATTGTCCTTCAGACTTAAGGGGGTCCGGACCATGGCCATTGGGAGTAGAAAGTGTCCAGGTATCCATTGGGAGTAAACAATACCCTATCTTTGGTATCAGTGGGAGGACTAATGCCCCAACGTTGGTGTCCATGGAAAGAATTGTGCCCTTTTGATGGTGTCAGTTGGAGGAATAGTGTCCCATTGTTGGTGTCAGCAACAAGAATAATGCCCCATTGTTGGCGTCAGTGAATGGAATAGTGCTCTAAGGGCCAGATGAAGGCAAGCAAAGGGCCGCATCTGGCCCCAGGGCCGCAGTTTGGAGACCCCTGTCCTAGAGGCTGGTCGGAGATTGGTAAAACCCCTGCTCAGCCAGGTGTTCTTACCACTCCCCGGTCACCTACCCTGTTTCCCCGAAAATAAGACCTAGCATGATTGTCAGTGATGACTGCAATATAAGCCCTACCCCCCAAATAAGCCCTACCATGTTTCCCCGAAAATAAGCCCTATCCTGAAAATAAGACCTACAAGGACTTTAACTAGGGCTTATTTGGGGGGGTGGGGCTTATATTGCAGCCACCACCGACAATCACGCTAGGTCTTATTTTCAGGGAAACAGGGTAGGTGAACGAAGCCTTATGCTGGCTAGTTCTTGAATTTCTGCAAATGAACAAAAGATCCATACAATCATAGTACAACCCCCCACAGACACTTCGCTGATGCTTTTCCAAATTAGGGTTCTTTTACTTTAATTCTTTAGTGACAGCCGTGTGCATTTCTTGAGTTTTCTTTCTATATGTATGCGCAAAGCGGTTAGATTGACCCAAAAACAATAGAGAAGGTTAATTATATATTTTAGGCTTAACACAGTTTATCTGGCATATGTTTGGATTCTGGAGCATACATTCTATAGCATTGCACACCTGTTAGTAAATTTTGGCCTATTTATGCAGGAGGCTGTATGTGTGCATTCGCAGCTTTTGCGCACATTGTGGCCGCGCGATTATATGTGCATACCCTGTAGTCAATTAACATGATTGTTTGTTTTTCTGTTGTTTTGTTCCTCTTTGGCATGCTGGTAGATTGCAAGTGGGATGTTGCTCTGTTTTTTCCTCTCCTTTGTGTACTGTAGGCTGGGTTCGCAGACGTTAATTTCATGTGCATTTTCCAATAGTTAGACAAGCTGTATGAATACCGCTGTGCACAATTCCCTTTTTGTTGGCTTTTTTTTATTCTTCTCTTATTATTATTTTGGTTCTTCGGTCTTACGTTATCTTTAGCTTTTCCTGCAATTTTTTCTTTTTATGCCCCTTTGTTTGGGCTGTATTGGGCACTTTGTTATATTATACAATTTAACCAACTGTAAAATTGGTTTTAACTATACTATTAGCTATTATTTTTGGGGACACTTTTTATTTACTTAGTCTAATAATAATATAGATTTTCTGTTGATCTATAGACATTTTTTGGATTGATTTTACTTGCATTATTTCGGTTTACACTTTCAGTTTGAAATTACTTTACATAATCTATTTTAACCACTTCAGTACCCCCTTCCTGCCCAGGTCAATTTTCAGCATTCGTCGCTGCCACACTTTGAATGACAATTGCCCGGTCATGCAACGCTCTACCCATGTGAAATCTTTATCATTTTTTTTTACACAAATACAGCTTTCTACTGAAAATTTAGAAAAAAAAAACAAAAACTTGTTTCTTAGTTTCTGCTATAAAATTTTGCAAATAAAAAATGTTTCTTCATATACTTAGGCCAAAATTTATACTACTACATTTCTTTGGTGAAAATTACCAAAATCTGTGTATATTATTTAGTCTGTACACAAACTATGGTATATGTATCTGGAAATCGATCAGTCCTGATGTATTATGTCGCGTGCACACGAGCGGACTTGTCGACCGGACTGGTCCTACGGTCTATCCGACGGACTTTCTGCGGACTCCCAACGGACTTTCCTAACGAACGGACTTGCCTACACACGATCACACCAAAGTCCGACGGATTCGTACGTGATGATATACGACCGGGCTAAAATAAGGAAGCTGATAGCCAGTAGCCAATAGCTGCCCTAGCTTCGGTTTTAGTCCGTCGGACTAGCATACAGACGAGCGGATTTTTCGACCGGACTCGAGTCCGTCAGAAAGATTTGAAACATGTTTTATTTCTAGGTCCGTCGGACTTTTGGGGAAAAAAAGTTCGCTGGAGCCCACACACGAACGAATTGTCCGACGGAGTCCGGTCTGCCGGACCAAGTCTGCCGGAAAGTCCGCTCGTGTGTACGCGGCATTTCATTTCTTCAGGCCGAAAATGCCAGGACAGTACAAATAACCCCCAAATGACCCCTTTTAGTAGAGTGGACAGTCCAAGGTATTTAGTAAGAGGCATGGCAAGTTTTTTTAAGTTGTAATTTTTTGTCACAATTTTTTTGGAAAATGAAGAAATTAAAAAAACGTTTTTTTTGCACAGTTTTTCAAAATGTTCTATATACTGTCACCAATGCAGTACAGTGTCATCATATAGCTGGTATGGTGAGGATAAAGGACACCGACTGGTGACAGTATGTAAAATAAATGTAATCATTTTTTTGAATATTTTTTTTTATTACATTTGTTTTTTTTTTTACATACAGTGACCAGACCAATACAATGTTACCTTAGTAACACTGCACTACTCTGGGGAGGCGATCAGGATTTTTTTTTTGATGATTGCTTATAACTGTGAATTTTACAGTTATAAGCAACCATTTTTTTCTGAATGAAAACTATTCACTCAGACTTTATTATTGTCGTTATCTGTGATTGGCCTCAGCTAATCAAATGGTACAGATGGGCTGTGATTGGGCCTGTCTGTACCATGTGATCACTGTGACTAATCACAGAGCTCATTACAATAGTATACAATGAAAGACATGAATTAAAGCCTTTCATTGTGTAGAATTGACATATGACCTGCTCATGGTACTGGCAGCGGACTGGTACAGTGATCTGTCATTGGCTGTGTCCGGCTGACACAGGAGGTGGTGACAGATCGCTCCGGAGCGCGGCCCGTGATGGCTCCCGCTCAGCCATCATATTACAATAGGCCGGAAGGAAGGGGGTTAAAGAGACCCTGTCACATCCTACCTACCATGACTACTAAATGCACATAGACAGTCTGTATTCGATATACCGTATTTATCGGCGTATAACACGCACAGGCGTATAACACGCACATTCATTTTAAGAGGGAAAATTCAGGAAAAAAACTTAAATTTTAAATAAGGAACTTTGAAGCAAAATAAGGGTCAGTGCCCATCTGCAGCCTCACCATTGCCATCAATGCAGCCTGATCAATGCCCATCTGCAGCCTCACCATTGCCATCAATGCAGCCTGATCAATGCCCATCTGCAGCCTCACCATTGCCATCAATGCAGCCTGATCAATGCCCATCTGCAGCCTCACAAGTGCCATCAATGCAGCAGCCTCACCATTGCCATCAATGTAGCAGCTTCTTATTACAGAGGCCACCAAGTAAACAGAAGATTCTCACTGTATGTAACCTGACAGCGCTCGTCCCACCCCCTCCCTGTCCCCTCCAAGGCAGCTAAAATTGACGTATTGGCGTATAACACGCACGCGCTATTTTCACCCGATTTTCATGGTGAAAAAGTGAGTGTTATACGCCAATAAATACAGTACTTGCCAAAGTGCATACATTTGAGAAAATCAACAATTTGGGGAGTGTTGGATCATAAGAATTTCAGCCCCTCTGCAGTGCTTCTCCCAGCAGCCTCCATGTCACCAGAAACTCACAGGATTGACACTAAAAGGTGATGCATAATAATAATAGGCCTGCTATAAGCGTTTACCATGCAATGTTTTGGCATCCTGTGTGTTGGCAGGGTCTATTAAGTGTTTTTTTTTTTTTTTTTGTAAAAATCTTTACAGCA
The DNA here is from genome assembly GCA_037952925.1 of Lithobates clamitans. Lineage (NCBI taxonomy): Eukaryota > Metazoa > Chordata > Amphibia > Anura > Ranidae > Lithobates > Lithobates clamitans. The sequence goes on along the minus strand of JBBGZY010001082.1, from coordinate 463,767 downwards.
AATTTGTTTTTAACAAAGGTACTTTATTTTTGTTACTTGGTGGTACAGTCTTCTTTGCGGGAAAGCTACCGTATTTCCTGCCTTAGTTAGGGCATGGCCAGTTATGGGTAGGCAAGGCAATGTGTCAAACAGGTTAAAGGGGTGGCAAGAAATTCTTAAAAGGTGGAGTTTTTCATTTTTTTTTTTGTTTTTTTTACTCTAAAGCTTCAGTGACATTGCTACAATAAGGGATGTCCCATGTTATGCAGGTGGGAGACATTTTCAATGCAGGAATGCCCTGTCCTCTTCCAACACCGCGGTGATCTTCAGTCTTCTCCTCCCCGCATTTTCTTCTGGGGAATGGGGCACGGTGTGCTATGGGAACTGTGTGTGTCCCACAACACATCGCGTCCCATTCACAAAGCGCCGCGCCGCTCGCGCATGCGCAGTAGGAAACTGGCAGTGAAGCCGCAAGGCTCCACTGCCTGTTTCCCTTACCTAGGATAGCGGTGCCGGGACCTGAGAGCCAAGGGACGGGTCGGCCTCGGGCCGCCGATATTGCGGGCACCCAGGACAGGTAAGTACTTATTTAAAGTCAGCAGCTACAGTGTTTGTAGCTGCTGACTTTTAATTTTTTTAATGATGGAATCCCGCTTTAAATACCACCAAAAGAAAGCTCTATCTGTCTCAAGACAAAATGATAATCATTTCTTATGGATACAGTGTTGCATGACTGCGTAATTGTCATTCAAAGTATGACAGTGCTGAAAACTGAAAAATGGCTTGGACTGCAAGTGAGTGAAAGTGTCCGGAATTGAAGTGGTTAAAGTTACACCCTCAAAATAAAAATAAAAAAATGGAAAGAGTAGCTTGTTGCGTTTTTTTTTTTCCAGAGCAAATTCGCCTAAGCGGATCAATGAGCGAACTTTTGCGTTTCTGTTTCTGCGAAGTTTGCTGATGGCTAAATCAATTCTGCGTAAATCACTCTACTTATCTGTAATCATTGCTTCCCTCTATTGTCCATGACTATCTATAAACAGAGAGGTTTACTTAAGTGTATTACTTCTCTGAGCAATTTTCAGTGTTTGGTAAAACTGCCCTTTCAACAGGAGAACGGTGCTTTATTCCTATGTATTTTATTATAGAATAGCTTTTCTAATTAATAAAGGGAGATTGTCATGTTACTGGAGCTTTTCCATGGCTACCATTATTACAGGCTGCTATTAAAGTTAATATAACACATGTAACAGAAATTATATTCTGCTTCCCCGCAATATAGGAATCAATCAACGTATGCATGTTCTATAAATGGAAGAAGAATGATACACACTAATGCTGGCCATACACTATACGAAAAATTGGCCATACCCATTTTCGAAAAAAACGAACATTTGGCCGTGAGCGCAAACCATAGTGCCATCATGTAATGACCGATAAATTGTTCAGTGGACATAAATGAATACATCTTTTGTTCGTTTTTTACATATAGTGCAGATGGTTCGGACGGGAAACACATTAACCTTTCAATTTATCGTTTGTTCGGCAGAAAATTTCCAAACTTGTCCTTCGTTTTTTTACGGTTCAAAAACGTCCCAATGATTATCAATTTTGTGCCCATTAACTGGCCGAAAAACGAACGAACTGTCTAAATGACCGAATTTAGGCCGATTTTTCGTATAGTGTATGGCCAGCATAAGACCGCTGTTAGGGGTTATTGACACACAGAGCCATACTCTTCTAATATTAGTGGCTTCTGTTATACTGTAAGCAAAACTGGCCATCCCTTTCTATAAACAGATCAACTTCAATAGTATAGCCCTCAGCCTTCTTAAAGTGACACTAAAAGATGTTCTTATTCTCCAAAAATAATCCATACACACAGGGCTGCCATTAGAAATCATGCGGCTCTCTACAGTCTACTTGATAGGATCACCCAGGGGCGGACTGACCATTCGGGCACTTGGGCACTGCTCGAGGGCCCCATGCCACTAAGGGGCCCCATCAGGGTTGCCAGCCTCAATAAAACCAGGGACAGTATGTAAAAATCTGTGTTTTTTTAAAAATCCCAAGATTATAGCTGCCCCGCCTCTCCAGTACCTTTTCAGTGTGTGTATGTGTATTCTGTGTGTATATTGTGTGTCTGTGTGTGTATACTGTATGTGTGTGTGTATACTGTGTGGCCCCATAATCTATTGCTTGGGAGCCCCATAATCTCCTATTGCCTGGGGGCCCCATAATCTCCTATTGCCCAGGGCCCCGGAATCTTCTCCTATTGCCCGGGGGCCCCATAATCTCCTATTGACCGGGGGCCCCATGAGTTGTCAGTCCGCCCCTCCATGAGACGCTATAAAATAAAGTAAAATAAGCTCCATCATTGGTGTCACTGGCAGTAAGGGCTCATTTACCCTTGCTTCGGCTTCAACACACATTAAAGGGTCTACCGCTTCAACATGTTTTATGATGTGTTTTTAATGCTTCGGTGGTGTTTCGATGAAGCTTCGGTGAGGGTTTGGTAAAACTTTAGTGATGCTCTTTTGAAGCTTTGTTGAAGCTTAGCAGATACCCTGTGTGTGTGTGTGGATATCTTATACCTGCAATTTCTCCAAAACAAAGCGAAGCTGAATTAAAGCCTCTCAAAAGCTGCAGGTGCTTCAAGCAAGCTTCATGGGAGCTTTGCCATAGACTTCTATGGGGGCTTTGAAGACGCTTTTGAAGCACCACTTAAGCTACATGGGGTATAATTTTTGAAGCGAAGCCGAAGCAAAGCTAAAGAAAGGTATAAACAGAACTGTAAGATTACCATTTTATTTAGTAAAAGGAGCTTTGACTAGCGTTCAGAGAGCTTTAACAGAGCCTGTCCAAAGCCTTGTTTTGAAGCAAGTGTAAACTAGCCCTTATAGTAACCTCCAGCATTGGAGTAAGTGGCCACAGTAATCCCCCTTTCATCAATCCCCCATCCTAGCATTGGTGGTCTTTCGACAAGCTTAGGCTGCAATATTAATGGCAGGCGCACAATAGCCGACAGAATTTTTATTTTCTGTCAGATTGTGCCCCGCGCTCCCGTGGCGAGTTCATGTCCATGATGGGCGGATTTCTACACGTTGTGGGCGGATTGTGGGTGGAATTAGATGGCCAGTGCAGAAACAAAATAAAACTTTTTTATAGGCTGATCCGCCCACAAGAAATGTAAAAATCAGCCCATCATAAAGTTTTATTTTTTTGGTGCACTGGCCATCTAATTCCACCCACAATCCGCCCACAACAGGTAGAAATCTGCCCATCATGGACATGAACTTGGCACAGGGGCGCGGGGCACAATCTGACAGAAAATAAAAGTTCTGTCGGCTATTGTGCGCCTGCGTCGTCTCGCCGTCACAACAGCTGATGTTAAAATCAGCTGTTGTGCTGTTACGTAGGGCGCATGCGCCCCTCAGCCCGGGCACTATGATGGGGGGCACTTCTCGACAGAACACCGGCTAAGATTTGAACTGTTAATGGGCAGGCTGAATGTACCATGTTGATCGATTGATCAACTTGGGTACAACCAGCCTGCCGTATACTCTTGTGATTATAGCTAGCGGCTGCTATAGCTGCTAGCAATAATCACTTTGTACTCCCGGCGTGGGCGGCTTCCCCAGCCCGCTCCCTGCCAGGAGAAGATAATTGCTTATTCCCCTGTCAGCACTGTCTGTGTTGTTGGGGGAATCATGCAAATTTCTTTCCTGCAACTTGTGGTTTCTAAGTAGTTTTCGATTTTGGTCATTTTTTTATTATTGCCTAACATTGTTAACCACTTCAATACCAAGCACTTAGACACCTTCCCGCCCAGGCCAATTTTCAGCTTTCAGCGCTGTCGCAATTTGAATGACAATTGTGCGGTCATACAACACTGTACCCAAACAAATTTTTTATCATTTTGTTCCCATAAATAGAGCTTTCTTTTGGTGGTATTTGATCACCTCTGCGGTTTTTATTTTTTACGCAACAAATAAAAAAACCCGAGAATTTTGAAAAAAAAAACAAGTTTTTCTTTGTTTCTGTTTTTTGTTTTTTGATTTTTGTAAATAAGTACGTTTTCTTCTTCAATGACGGGCACTGATATGGCTGCACTGACGGGCACTGATAAGGCAGCACTGATGGGCAGTGATAAGGTGGCACCAATGAGGTGGCACTGATGAGATGGCACTGACAGGCACTGATAGGCGGACTGATGGACACTGATAGGTGGCACTGATGGGCACTGATAGGTGGCACTGGTAAGCGGCACTGATAGGCAGTCATAGGCGGCACTGATGGGTACTTATGGGTGGCACTGATGGGTACTTATGGGTGGCACTGATAGGTGGCACGGATGGGCACTGATGGGCACTGATAGGTGGGCACTGATGGGCATGGATGGGCACTGATAGGTGGCACAGATGGACACTGATGGGTGGCACTGTTGATACTGATTGGTGGCACTGACATTAATGGGTGGCATTGCTGGGCATCACTGCTTTATAATGGTGCCAGTCAGTGCCCATTTGTGGGCACTGATTGGCACAGATTGGGCACAGACTGGGCACATTGGGCACATGTGGATGGCCATGGGGTACATACCTGGCCATCCACATGTTGCCCGCTTCCCTGGTGGTCCTAGCAGCTTCCCTGGTGATCTAGTGCGGGCATCCGAGGGGGGGCTGCGCTGATTGTTTACCCCCCTGTCAGGAGAGCCGCCAATCGGCTCTTCTCTACTCGCGTCTGTCAGACGCGAGTAAGGAAAAGCCGATCAACAGCTCTTCCTGTTGACATCATGATCAGCCGTGATTGGACATGGCTGATCACATGGTAAAGGGCCTCCGCCGGAGGCTCTTTACCAAGATCGGTGGAGCGGTGTGTCAGACTGACACACCGCTCCACCGATCGCCGCGATGCGTGCCCCCACGGGCGCGCGGCGGCTGTTATCCTGAAGGACGTCATATGACGCCCAGTCAGGATAACTGAACCACTGCCCGGCCATCATTCTGCTATAGGGCGGGCGGGAAGTGGTTAAAAAAGTGGAACTTTTTCATTTTTTCATCTTTCCATTTATCAAATTTTCTGCCCTTGTTTTAACTTTGGATAGTAAAACATTTTTTTTTCTGCCAGTAAATACCTTATACAGCCCACTTCCTCTATCTTGTCTGGTAAAAACCCCAGGCTTATGACATCATGCACAGCTCTCTCTCTAACTCTCGTGAGAGTTTGCCAGGAAGGGATGGGGAATGAGTCACAAGAGGGCCAATGAGAGCTGCAGAGCTGGAGGTGTGCCTCTGTGTAAATCCAGGAAGTGAACAGGCAGCAGGTTTAGCTGCCCATAGTTAAAATGTTTGCAGCCAGACTCAGTGGATATAAAATAATAGGAAGCTTCAGAATGGCAATGATTTTTTTAATTCAAATTATGTGAGCAGACGGCAGCTCCTCTTTAAGTCAGTGAGACACTAGGTGCCATGTTCTGGTTTTCCAGATCCATTTAAGCATATAAACATGATTGGGGAATGGTTAAACATCGAACTAGATTGAATGATGGGTGAAATAGCTGGAAGGTGATAAAACATATAAATAAAATTGTTATAAATATGTAATGGGGATTGTTGGGAAAACTTGAAAGCACATTGTGCCAGTTGAGAATATAATGGGTTAACAATATGGTGTTTAAAAATACAAAAGCAAAAGTCTTGGACTCAGCAGATAAAAGGTAAAGGTCAAGCTGCTATTGGACAGGGAGCTGGTCTTGCATGCACTACCTGATCACATTGTCTATTCTTTAGAAAGAATAAAGAAACAGGGAGGTTTATATTGGGCAAACTTGAATGTTTGTGCCGATGGAGGAGGTTAGGAGGAGCGCTGCGCACACCTGATGTCTGTGGGGGAAAGAACAGTAAGCTGGGAAAATCCAATATGGCTGATCAAGTTTACTTCTTATGTTATATACCAGATCAGGTGAACATTCTGTAATGCCTCAAGCATTTTTAGTTCTAAACCCCAAAAACAAATAAATGCCCCACTGTGCTACATTAATATAAATAAAGGCGCAGCAAACTAAGTGCAGTATGTAGTGAACAATTTATTTAGAAGTAAAACAGCCAAATGGCTACTCACATAATGTTAGTGAGAATCAGGCGAATAACGTGATAGTAGGAGAAGAGTCCATGGTCACTGTACGCTGTGGAGTCACATCGGTAATGGCGTCCCAGCGGCGTCCTGGTAGACTGCCAAGGATAGCACAGCGGCCTGGATAATCATGAATTACATTAATATAAACATTAGAGATAAGCAAAATTGAGTTTAAATTTTTCCAAAATGTTGGTAATGTTGGTATTTGAGATTTTTGCTAAATTTGTCATTTTGAGGAAAATTATTAAGGTAGGCTCTGCTGGTTTTTAACCACTTGCTTACTGGGCACTTAAACCCCCCTCCTATCCAGTACAATTTTCAGCTTTCAGCGCTGACGCACTTTGAATGACAATTGCGCGGTCATACAACACTGTACCCAAATGAAATTTTTATCATTTTTTCACCACAAATAGAGCTTTCTTTTGGTGGTGCTTGATCACCTCTGTGGTTTTTACTTTTTGTTAAAAAAATGTAAAAACCTGAATTTAAAAAAAAAAAAAAAATTATTTTTTTATATTTTGTTATAAAAAATTTAACGGGTCATTTTTCTCCTTCATTGATGTACGCTGATGAGGCGGCAGTGATGGGCACTGATAAGCGGCAGTGATGGGCACTGATGGGTGGCAGTGATGGGCACTGATGGGTGGCAGTGATGGACAGCACTGGCAGGTGGCACTGATTGGCACTACAGGTGGGCATTGATAGGTGGCACTTGTGGGCATTGATAGGTGGCACTTGTTGGCATTGATAGGTGGCACTTGTGGGCACTGTTAGGGGGAACTGTGGGCACTGTTAGGTAGCACTGTGGGCACTGTTAGGTAGCACTGTGGGCACTGTTAGGTGGCACTGATGAGGCAGATGTGCCTCTTCCACTTGGGGACCGATGTCCCTCACATCCGAGCCGGTGATCGGCTTTTTTTTCTACTCACGCTGTCAGCGTGAGTAAAAAATAAAAAATGATTACCGATCTTTTGTTTACATCATGTGATCAGCTGTCATTGGCTGACAGCTGATCACATGGTAAGGGGCCGGGACCAGCCCCTTACTCGGATCAGTGATCAGCCGAGTCTCAGTGACTCGGTGATCACAGCGCGCCCGGCGCGCGCCCTGCAGGGCGCGCGCAGGGAGCGTGCACAGGGGAGGCCGTCATATGACGGCCTCCTGGGAATTCAGGTCCGCGCTGTGGCCGTCATTCGGCCATAGCGCGGATGTATAGTAGTGGTTAAGGATACAATGAGCTTTAAAGGGGTCCTGAGGGTTACAAAGCTCCGTTCAATTATCCTGGATCTGTTTTGTTCCCAATTAATCTCTCTAATTGCACACCTGTGGGCTGGATTCATAAACATCCCAGGAATAGAGGTCAGCGGTCAGACTTGGAGACAGCTCCGCCCGGCTGACAGGAAGTCTGGCCTAGGAGGTTGGGTGGGTCCCAGTAGGAGACGGCTCCAGGAGAAAGAGAGAGGAGGTCTCGGAGTCTAAGGCTGCAGGTGGCAGCCTGTGTGTGCACGTCTGTAGAAGGCAGATGTGGCCGCAACCAAAGCAGCACAAAGCTGACAGTGAGTAAGCCAGGAGGCTATAGTTTGTTTATACAGTGATGGTGGAACCCCCCATGCGAGGGAAGATTACTGTTTGAACTTTTTCGTTACCTTTAAATAAAAGTGGGCTGCCATGCCCTAAAAACGCAGTCTGGAGGAGCACATTTCTGGAAAACTGCATGCACCACTTGAACCTAATCACCCCGGATTGTCACAATTGGTGGAGAAATTGGTGTTGGGCACGGATGGTGCTGGTCCAGATCCTTGCATGCCTGAAACCGTGAGTGTCAGAGACTGTGTGTATTGCTGTTGCTGTGTGAAGCAAAGTGATGGGTGCTGTGTCTCAGATGTGAGGAGACAGTATGCCGAAAAATTTTTTTTGAAGGAACTCTGCAAAGATGCATGTTGCTGCAAAGATGGATGTTGTTGCCCGTAACAACAAAGGGAAGGACGGTCGTGGTGAATGTTGGAATGATCCTGATAAGAATCCTGGCTGGTGGGCTCAAGAGGATTGTTACAGTTGCTGGAGAAGCTCTGCAGGGAGAATGCAGTCTCCCATAGCAACCATTGAAGCGTCGTCTGGATGGTGGGGCTCCTATGAAGAGGTGGCTCACCATACCTCCCAACTTTTGAACTTGACAATGAGGGACACTTAGAAGATCCGATGTGTGGAGAGCGCAGCGCACCATGCCGAGAAGTGGGCGTGGCCAGCAAAAAAGGGCGTGGCCATTTGGTTGTGGTTTAAGAGGTGTGGTCAATCATATTGGAGACATGTTTACATCACTATAATATATCTCAATTTAACAAAAGTCTGTCTATTTTTACACTATTTTTAGAGTATTTTGCTTAAAGTTTATTAGAAGAATGTAATGTAGTTGAATACAGTTGGACTGAGAAACTCTCTTATGTTTCTGCATACATCCTGACCTCTGAAGACACGCAGCGCACTGGATGGGGCCACATGTCCAGAGAGACCCCAGGATGGGATGGGGGGTGGACAGGGAGATCGCAGGATGGGACGGGGAGATCGCAGGATTGGACGGGGAGATCGCAGGATTAGACGGGGAGATCGCAGGATTAGACGGGGAGATCGCAGGATTGGACGGGGAGATCGCAGGATTGGACCGGGAGATCGCAGGATTGGACGGGGAGATCGCAGGATTGGACGGGGAGATCGCAGGGTGGGACGGGGGGATCGCAGGGTGGGACGGGGAGATCGCAGGGTGGGACGGGGAGATCGCAGGATTGGACGGAGAGATCGCAGGATTGGACGGAGAGATCGCAGGATTGGACGGAGAGATCGCAGGATTGGACGGGGAGATCACAGGATGGGACGGGGGGGGGTGGACAGGGAGATCGCAGGATGGGACGGGGAGATCGCAGGGTGGGACAGGGAGATCGCAGGATGGGACGGGGAGATCGCAGGATGGGACGGGGAGATCGCAGGATGGGACGGGGAGATCGCAGGATGGGACGGGGAGATCGCAGGATGGGACGGGGAGATCGCAGGATGGGACGGGGAGATCGCAGGATGGGACGGGTGGTGGACGGGGAGATCGCAGGAAGGGAAGAGGGGGTGGACGGGGAGATCGCAGGATGGGACGGGGAGATCGCAGGATTGGACGGGGAGATCGCAGGATTGGACGGGGGGGGTAGACAGGGAGATCGCGGGATGGGACGGGGAGATCGCAGGATTGGACGGGGAGATCGCAGGATTGGACGGGGAGATCGCAGGATTGGACGGGGAGATCGCAGGATTGGACGGGGAGATCGCAGGATGGGAAGGGGGGGTGGACGGGGAGATCGCAGGATGGGAAGGGGGGTGGACGGGGAGATTGCAGGATGGGACGGGGGGTGGACGGGGAGATCGCAGGATAGGAAGGGGGGTGGACGGGGAGATTGTAGGATGGGACGGGGGGTGGACGGGGAGATCGCAGGATGGGACGGGGGGTGGACGGGGAGATTGCAGGATGGGAAGGGGGGGTGGACGGGGAGATTGCAGGATGGGACGGGGGGTGGACGGGGAGATCGCAGGATGGGAAGGGGGGGTGGACGGGGAGATCGCAGGATTGGACGGGGGGGTGGACGGGGAGATCGCGGGATGGGACGGGGAGACCGCAGGATTGGACGGGGAGACCGCAGGATTGGACGGGGAGACCGCAGGATTGGACGGGGAGATCGCAGGATTGGACGGGGAGATCGCAGGATGGGAAGGGGGGGTGGACGGGGAGATCGCAGGATGGGAAGGGGGGTGGACGGGGAGATTGCAGGATGGGACGGGGGGTGGACGGGGAGATCGCAGGATGGGAAGGGGGGGTGGACGGGGAGATTGCAGGATGGGACGGGGGGTGGACGGGGAGATCGCAGGATGGGAAGGAGGGGTGGACGGGGAGATTGCAGGATGGGACGGGGGGTGGACGGGGAGATCGCAGGATGGGAAGGGGGGGTGGACGGGGAGATCGCAGGATTGGACGGGGGGTGGACGGGGAGATCGCAGGATTGGACGGGGGTGGTGGACAGGGAGATCGCAGGATTGGACGGGGGTGGTGGACAGGGAGATCGCAGGATTGGACGGGGGGTGGACAGGGAGATCGCAGGATTGGACGGGGGGGTGGACAGGGAGATCGCAGGATTGGACGGGGGGGGTGGACAGGGAGATCGCAGGATTGGACGGGGGGGTGGACAGGGAGATCGCAGGATTGGACGGGGGGGGGTGGACAGGGAGATCGCAGGATTGGACGGGGGGGGGTGGACAGGGAGATCGCAGGATTGGACAGGGGGGTGGACAGGGAGATCGCAGGATTGGACGGGGGGGTGGACAGGGAGATCGCAGGATTGGACGGGGGGGTGGACAGGGAGATCGCAGGATTGGACGGGGGGTGGACAGAGAGCTCAGGAGAGGAAACATAAACAGGGCAATTCAGATTGAGACACACACAGAACACTTCCCCGTTCTCAGCACACACTCTCCTTATCTCCTGCTGCAGAGTCCTGTACAGATTAAACAGACAGAATGAGTGATGCTCTGTGTCTGCAACCTGAGCTAAGATTCTGGGCACAGGCTTCACCAGAAATCTATCTGTCATCTGCCAGGACACTGCAACAGCTTAAGTTAACTGCAGCAACTTTCCTATCACACATACACAGACCTGCAGAAAGCCCTCCTCCTCGTCTTCAGCACAGACTGGCAACTGACCCCGCCCCCACGCACAGAATGTTCTGTTGGCAAATACAGGAGGATGATTGCCATGTGCTGCAGCCAATCACCATGAGGACAAGCAGCCACGAGTTCCAATCAAAGAAAATTTCCACACAGTGAGAAAACCAGCCTCAGGCTGTGCCGTGCGGGATTCATTCTGTGTGCACAGGACAATGCAGGGAACATTCTCCTACCTTTCTTCCAGAGCAGGAACAGCCTTCAGGGGAGACCCGGAGTTGGGGGGTGGAGCCGGGGGCGGAGCTTAGGCGCGAGGAGGAATCCTCCTCCAGCTCGCACTGAATGCTGGGGCTCCACTCTCCTCCTCGTCGTGACGTCACTGGTTGTTAGACGCCAGGCGGGCCATGCCTAGCAACCAGTTGTTTTGGCAGTTAGCCAGGCAGCATCTGGGGGTGAAATGAAGCGGTCTTGGCCAGAACCAGTACAGCGCCGGGCAGTGAGGGACAGCGGCAATTTTTAGGGGGCATCAGATCCCAATGGGGCGATTCCGGGACATTGTATTGTCCCGGAATGAAGGTGCCCGGGACGCGGGACAGACCTCCCACAGCGGGACTTTCCCGGGCAATCCGGGACGGTTGGGAGGTATGGGCTCACTGTTCCAACAAAGAGGGCTGGGAAGCCCGAGAGTCTTTCATTTCACCCGGTAACCACATGGGGAAATACAGCCGGAGAGAGCAACAGGCTGACCAGAAATTCAAGAATAGAGCGGTTGCCCGTAGCAACGCCTGTGATTCCAAGTCTGCAGACTGGGTGAGAAAGACTGACTATGTGACTGTGCACACGGGAGTGGAAGTGACCCCAAATGGGAGATTCCCTGTTTGTGCTAAAAAGGACTTGCCTTGCTGCAGTGCTCTGTTCAGAGAAGAGGCAAGTGTTAAAGTTAAAAAGCATGAGATCTGCAATGAAACTCCATCTGCTCATGCTGGTGAGGGTGGGGTACAGCAATATGGTGTGGTTGGAAATGTATTGCCACAATGCAGGATAAAACAAAGTCATGTGTTTAATGTTGAGAAGTGTAAAACTGACAAGAGCAGTGTTTCAGATGCTGTTGAGCCTCTTGGTCTGTCTAGGTCTCATTGGGACGATGTAGTCCAACAGAGCAATACTTGCTGGGATGATTTGGCCAATAGACTAATAGCAATGCTGGAAGAAGCTTTTGCGGCTAAAAGAGTAGTGGAAACTATGGTTGCTGTGCCAACAGAGGTGTTTGCAGAACAGCCTATAGGCCAAGGTGCACGGGTTGTTGCAGAGACTAATCCTCTCATGACTGAAGGTCCGAGCCGGTGTAAACGCACAGCGGAAATTGTGTCCACAATGTACACATGGAGTGTACAGCCAGTATATATCCTGCCGTCCTCTCCTGTGTTTGGAGAACTGGTACCACGGGGTACAGCTGATTGGACCTGGATATTACAGGCTGTACTGTGCAGAAATCACAAATGCCTGAATCGTTTAATGCAATGTTTTGTATTGATGTGGAAAGTTGTCTCACAGTTTGCTGGATTGTTTCATACAGAGATTGTGTATGACAAGCACTCTGGAGCCCTGTTAGACAAGGCAGAGGTATCGGAAATACCAGTGGTAACAGAAATGGTGAAAACTGGTGTGGAAAAAAGTGTTGTGCAAGAACAGTCGCTGATGGAGTGTTGGACAACAGGGGGCGATGTGAAACTGTGGGAAGGTCCCATAGAGAGTAACTGCTTCCCTGTGTGTGGTACCTCCTCAGACACTATCATAGCAAGCGATGGGACCAGAGTTCCAGGTGGTTTTGAACTGGGTAATTTTGAGAAAGCGGCTGCCAGGGATAACTACGCAGGTATCAGCGAACCTGAAACCCAAAAAGTGCTGGGTAAAGTTGAGACAGATGTCAAAGTAGGACTCCTACAGTCTTGGGAGAGTAGATCTGGGGGAGGTGAGAAGAAATGTAAGCTCCCAAAAATTAGGAAGAAGTCCGCATGGAAGCATACCCTGGAAAAAGAGGTGGGTGGAGTGCCCCTTTAGGAAGAAGGGTTTTGTATTTCTCCCTCTGGTGCGGAACGGGGGGGGGGGGGGTTAATATGTGGAGATGCGACCCCGTGTCACAGGTGTATATGAGCAGTGTATTCTAAAACAGATGGTGCAGCGCTAGTAAAAGACACATAAAAATGTGCATGTAATCAATATAAAACGGGGTAATAGATATATATATATATATATATATATATATATATATATATATATATATATATATATATATATATATATATATATATATATATATATATATATATATATATATATCTCTATCTCTATCTATCTATCTCAAATTTCATAAAGTTCATAAAAGCACAGAACAGTCCATAGATAATCCTGGTGTGTAGTCAAACAGCATGCTGTAAAAGGTTGACAAATCGATGAGCCCACCACCAATGTTCAGAATGGCCTCTCACCTGATGAAATGGACCCTTTAATTACAGAGGGTCAAGATAAGCATTCCTCTAAGATAAGAAGTGGTTCAGCATACATAGACATCCGTCAGGACACTAGGTCAGAATACTCGGAAAGTGGTGCATATGAAATAAAAGATGGCAAAAAATAGTGCTCTCTGTATAGAATACTATTTATTGTAAAAAATAATGTAAAATTCAACACTCACATATAGAGCACTAAACTAGTGCAAGTGAACAAGCTCGAGTGGTAATTCCAACACAATGAGGATGCGCGATGGCCGCGGCTGACGTCACAACGTATCCTCATTCCGGACGCATTGCGTCCCAGTGGGCGGGGACTTCTTGTTCCGCTAAAGAAGTCCCCGCCCACTGGGACGCAACGTGTCCGGAACGGGTATACGTCGTGACGTCACCCGCGGCCATCGCGGTTAACTTTTGACTTGAGCAGTGTATGCCTGGTTTTGGCAGGAATACTAATTGCACACCTGTGGGCTGGGTTCATAAACATCCCAGGAATAGAGGTCGGTGCTCAGACTTGGAGACAGCTCCGCCCGGCTGACAGGAAGTCGGGCCTAGGAGGTTGGGAGGGTCCCAGTAGGAGACGGCTCCAGGAGAAAGAGACAGGAGGTCTCAGAGTCTAAGGCTGCAAGTGGCAGCCTGTGTGTGCACGTCTGTAGCAGGCAGATGTGGCCCGCAACCAAAACAGCACAAAGCTGACAGTGAGTAAGTCAGGAGGCTATAGTTTGTTTATACAGTGATGGTGGAACTCCCCTGCGAGCGTAGATTACTGTTTGTTTGAAGTTTTCTGTTACCTTTAAATAAAAGTGGGCTGCCATGCCCTAAAAACGCAGTCTGGAGGGGCACGTTTCTGGAAAACTGCATGCACCACTTGAACCTAATCACCCCCGATTGTCACTATTATTTATAAAAAAAAATATATATATATATATATATATATATATATATATATATATATATATATATATATATATATATATATATATATATATATATATATATATATATATATATATATATATATATATATATATATATATAAATATAAATTTATTTTTTCACAGAAAGCAAAAAAAATAAATAAAGTGACAGTCCACAAATATCAATAAAAATAAATAAATACCCAACCCAATTGCAAATCCAAATTAAAAAAAAATTAATAAGCTGTATTTTTTTTTTTTTTTCTTCCAAGAAAATTACGCCTACGTAGCGCAATGAGTAAACTTGTCACCAACTGCAAAAACCAGCAATTTTGCTGCAGAATCAGTTTTGCCGTAATCATTCCGCTCATCCCTAATGATCGTCCATAAGAAACAGTTACCTTAAATGGTGGAAAATGTTATATGGAAGGACGGTTATAGGATTGCTGTATATGCAACATTATTATTATATCTTTTTGTGAGAATACTGCAGTTGCTTTAACATATCTTTTTTTGTTTGGTGGAAAACGTCTATATGAAGTGGACACTATTTGATGTTCTTTTATCTAAGATTTTATTCTATTAGAGTTTTCTGCTTCCTATGCTTGTTTAAATTATTGAAGCACAGTGGGTATTTCTTTGTGGATGAAGACCTTGTAAAATTCCTAATGGAATAATAGTTTGGGTATGTTACATGAAGGATCTGTTTGATTTGACCCCTCTTATACAGGTTGTTAACTTGATGATAAACTAATCAATCAGATTTGCATGTGTCAACGATCTTCCATTTGAAAGCGGACATTTGACACAACTTATAAATAGGTTGATGTAGTCAAACAGGCTTGGATTTTCCACCCAGGCAGATTGTTCCTTTTTTGATAAAATATATTGTGTATTGATCAAACTGCCTATTTAGAACAATAAGGATATACGAAAAATACTTTTTTTCTGTTTCAATAACATATTATTGTATAATAAGCACAAAACAGTACATTTCAAATGACAATACAATGGATCAGAAAATATTGCACAGCATGGAAATGCATACAAATAAAATGTGATGGTGGAATAGTAAGGGGGAGTTATTGTCCCATCTCTCTCAGGACGTTCGTCCTGGCAGCATTATATAGATAAGAGTAGTAGGGTCGAAGCAGGCTGTGTATAATTAAGCCAAGAAATTTGTTATGTTTTTCCTGGGAGACTCTCTGTTAATTTTTCATTTGTCATGTTTAAAATGTAGACATCTTAGCGGCATTTAGTCTCCCCAGCCAGGAGATATTGAAATGGCTCCAAGAGTCAATTAGGTTATGAATTTTGTGGAAGAGGGCCAGAAACTTGGATTAAGATAATGCATCATATGGGGGTGAAAATGTAAAAATGTTTTACACCATTTATAGCAAAACAGAGCATTGCATTTTCTAAAACTCACATAATGTGTGCAACGTGGTGCCAACTGGCATCATCTTTGCATTGGCAACCCATCAATAGCTCCAAAACAGAAACCAGAAGCTACCGCCAGCCCGGAAGTGCATCATAAACCAAGCCTCCTGAATAGGCACAGAAAGCATGCCCATACCACAGCTTATTCATCCACCAATGGCTGAGGAATTGGTGGGAATGAAAATGAAGGGTGGAAGTAAACACCAGGAGAAGGGCATGATAACCATAGCAATCAGGACACCGCAACATTTCAACATTAACTCGATAAGAGAAAATGCAGAAATTAGTAAAGCAACACACAATATGGGCATATAGCAATGATAGAATAACATGACTTGAAAAATTACATTATATATATATATATATATAATTATGGGATGTTCTTGGATTGCCTTAAGCTTAGGTCTGGCAATTTTTATGTGATTTACAATGGTCCAGCTGCCAACATAAGCAAGTATGTGTCATACCTGTGAGATCCCTAAAGAATCTGGAAATCACTGTAGTAGGCACTCCTACAAAAGTGATCCCTGCTACCCTGTTTCCCTGAAAATAAGACCTAGCGTGATTGTCGGTGATGGCTGCAATATAAGTCCTACCCCCAAAATAAGCCCTAGTTAAAGTCCTTGTAGGTCTTATTTTCAGGGTAGGGCTTATTTTCGGGGAAACAGGGTAGGGCTTATTTGGGGGGTATGGCTTATATTGCAGCCATCACTGACAATCACGCTAGGTCTTATTTTCGGGGAAACAGGGTAGCTTCCAGGTCCTTGGACAAGGTGGAGATTTTTATGTCACCGCCCTGCCTGTCCACCTCGCTCAGATATTAAAATATAGCAGGGGTATGAAAATGATCCTTGGAAAAAAAAGAATAAAAAATTTCAAGCTTTGTAGATCTGACATGGCTCCCACCCAAATTAGTGACAATGTCATCAATACGTCCTCACCACAGCTTTACAAATTTTTGAAAGGGTTCAGAAGGGTAAACTAATTGTTTTCTCAAAATAACCCATAAACACATTTGCAAAGCTCATCAAAAGGACAAGAAACAAAATCAAGAAAAGCTCAACAGCCCCAAGACCATTAGAATTTGGAACAGACATGTAAAACAAACATGATTCTGTAATGAACGTCACTGCATGGGCTCAGAAATACTTCCAGAAATCACTGTCTGTGAACACAGTTCGCTGTGCCATCCATCCTTTGACCAGACAAATCAATATTTCACTTTTTGGCAACCATGGGCCTTGCCTCCTCTGGACTAAAAAGGAGAGGGACGACCTGGCTTGTTATCAGTGCTCAGTTCAAAAGCCCGAATCTCCGATGGTATGGGGGTGCATTAGTTTGCACATCTGGAAAGACACCATCAATGCTGAAAGATATATATATATATATATATATATATATATATATATATATATATATATATATATATATATATATATATATATATATATATATATATATTAGTTTTAGAGCAGCATATGCCTTCATCCAGATGATGTCTTTTTCAGGGAAGGCCTTGCATATTTCAGCAGGACAATGCTAATCCACATACCGAATCTATGACAACTGCATGGCTTCATGGTAGAAGAGTCCAGGTGCTTAAATGGCCTGCCTGCTGTCCAGACCTTTCACCAATTGAAAATATTTGTCGCATCTTGAAAGGAAAATTATGAAAAAGAATGTCTAAGACTGTTGAGCAGTTGGACTCCTATATCAGGCAATAATGGGATAACATTCCTCTCCAAATACTCTAGCAGATGGTCTCTGCAGTTCCCAGACATTTGCAGAGTGTTGCTAACAAAAAAGGGGATGTTACACCATAGTAAACATGACCCTCTCCCAACTTTTTTTTTAAATGTGTTGTGCATCCATTTCAAAATGATCTTAATTTTTTTTTCC
This sequence comes from Lithobates clamitans, assembly GCA_037952925.1. Classification (NCBI taxonomy): domain Eukaryota; kingdom Metazoa; phylum Chordata; class Amphibia; order Anura; family Ranidae; genus Lithobates; species Lithobates clamitans. The sequence goes on along the minus strand of JBBGZY010001082.1, from coordinate 446,195 downwards.
TAAAATGGTACATTTTCTTATTTTGAAGTGACTACAACCCATTTTTTTAAAAAATAACAAATGTAATACTTACCTGCTCTGTGCAATTGTTTTGCACAGAGCAACCCCGATCCTCCTCTTCTTTGGTCCACCACCGCCATTTCTGGCTCCTCCCCTCTGCTTGCCATGGCGGCACTCGTGCGTGCTTGCTCCCAAGCCACACTCTGTGTGTCTGTTAACACACAGAGTGCGGCTCGGCCTGATCCCCCACCTGGTTCCTGCTGCTGTCGCTGAGTCTATGAGAAGGGAGAGCGCCCCTGCCCTTGTGCACAGCGGTGGATTGAGATTTGGCTCAGGTAAGTTCGGAAGGGGGGGGGGGGTGTTGGGGAAGAGCTGTGACGTTGATCTCTCAGCGAGGTGACTAGAGGCATAACAATACACCTGTCGGATTGGGTTGTTCGATTTACCCATGCTATGTGTAGAGTGGTGCACTGGTAGCACCTCTAAGATGTGAGTATGATTAATCTATTTTTTAATAAGGCGGAGTTTAAACGTTATTATACTGTTGAGCCTCTCTTTGTATATACACACTGAGGACATCCACAGTGAAGGGATTGACGTTCCACAGAGTCCACTAACCCTGAGCCCAGTGTTGGTTCTACTGCACATTTTGACCAAACTTAGGTGTGCGGTCAAAATCTTTGAGGTGAGCGCAGTCACACGGGGGGGTAGAGCACGTGTGTGGAATCACTGAAAGTCACTGAAAAGTTTCTATCTGTGAAGTACTGTCACTGTGGATTTCGTTTTGGAGCACTGGACGCTATATCAAATTTATTTGGACTGTATTATTACTTATGATATTTGCACCAGATATATTTTATTTATGGTTTGCATTTATGTATTAATACATAGGTATTTTTTGATTAGCACTTGCACTTTAGATTGTGGATTTTGCCTTTGAAGCACTGGATATTATATTAGATTTGTTTGAAGCAATTTATTTAAAATATTTTCATTTATTGAAGGTTTATAATATATTTATGTGAGTACACAAGAATGTTTTGATTTAGCACTTGCACTTTGGTATTAGGGTTGATATTAATGATTGTTAATAGAGACACTTATATATAGTGGTAGTACACATCACTGGCATTTGCACTTTATATATTGGCACATTTGGTAATAGTATTTACAGAGGCATACACAGCGTGGCACAAATCTATATATTCAGCCTTTAGAACCATTTTAACTTCTTCAGATCCGCGTTATAGCTGAATGACGGCTACAGCGCGGACCTACTTTGCCGGGAGTACATCAATAGACGTCCTCCCGTGCCTGAGTGGCCTGCGCGCCCCCTGCAGGGCACGCGGCGTGCTCTGTGATCAGCGAGTCTGAGACTCGGCTAATCACAGATCGGCGTAAGGGGTCGTTCCCGGCCCTCTACCACGTGATCAGCTGTCAGCCAATGACAGCTGATCGTGTGATGTAAACAGAGCCGCTGTAATCGGCTATTTTTTCTCCTCGCTCTGATAGCGTAAGGAGAAAAATAAAAAGCCGATCACCGGCGGCTCTCAGAGGGACATTGGTCTTGATCAAGGAGAGACCTGCCGCCTGATCGTCTGTGCCACATGTGCCACCTACTAGTGCCGCCTATCAGTGCCCACAGTGCCGCCTATCAGTGCCCACAGTGCCGCCTATCAGTGCCCACAGTGCTGCCTATCAGTGCCCACAGTGCCGCCTATCAGTGCCCACAGTGCCACCTATCAGTGCCCACAGTGCCACCTATTAGTGTCACCAATCAGTGCCTCATCAACATTGCTGCCCATCAGTGTCACCTACCAGTGCCCATCAGTGTCACCTACCAGTGCCACCTATCAGTAACACCTATGAGTACCCATCAGTGCCGCCTTATCTGTCCCCTTCAGTGCCACCTTATCTGTCCCCATCAGTGCCGCCTTATCTGTACCTATCAGTGCCCACCAGTGCCGCCTCATCAGCGCATTGCAAAATTTTATAACAAACTATGAAACATGATTTTTTTTTTTTTTTAAATTTTCCATTTTTTTTGGTTGTTTAGCAAAAAATAAAAACCCAAGCTGTGATTAAATACCACCAAAAGAAAGCTCTATTTGTGTGAAAAAAATGTTAAAAATTTTATTTGGGTACAGTATTGTATGACCGCGCAATTGTCATTCAAAATGCATCGGCACTGAAAGCTGAAAATTGGTCTGGGCAGGAGGGGGGTTTAGGTGACCAGTAAGCAAGTGGTTAAACATTTGATATGTTTTCTATTATAATCAGAATATGGGTTTATGAGATTTGCAAATCATTGCATTCTGTTTTTACATAGATTTTACACAGCGTCCCAACTTTTTTTGAATTGGGTTTGTAAATAGTTTTATTAGACAGTAAATTGTTGCCTGATATAATAGGGAGATCCACAAACGGATCAGTGGAAATGAACTGGTTTTATATATCATTAGTTCATAATTGCTATGGCTGTTTCCATAACCTTAAATTGTATAGATGATTCAATTATGAAGATTTGCTTCCAGCCAACAGTAAACTATTATCAGTATTAAACTTGCTAAGTCTAAAGTTGTTATTTGCAGAGTTTTATGATCCGTTAATAATCTGGGAAAACTAAACAATGAAAAGCAAATTAAAAATTCTATAATTACAGGAAGTCTGCATAAACAGTATATTATGCTCAGAAAGAAAGGGGTGATATGGTTCATACACAGTGCTCATAAACAGATTTCAAATTCATATCAATAGTTGACAATTCTACAATACTAATGATATAGTAAATTATTGACAAAATGACACAACATAGCATGTAAATGTGAGCCTAAAGAAAACCTCTGAAAAAGGTCATTTTGCTGGCTCCTTCCACCATCTGCACATACCTACATTTCCTTTGCTCCACTGCTGCTCTGTTCACCAACCAGGAGGTAATTCCAGGAGGCAAATAACTCACCGCCCCTTATTTCCAAGGTGCAGTGCTAGGTGCCTGAGTGACCAATCACCATTCAGCAATCATGCTGTCATGTGAAGGCTGGATTGGAATTCTTATGCCACGTACACTTGAGTGGACTTTCCGGCAGACTTGGTTCGGTGTACCGTACTCCGTCAGACAATTCGATCGTGTGTGGGCTCCAGCGGACTTTTTTTCACAAAAGTCCGACGGACCTAGAAATGAAACATGTTTCAAATCTTTCCGACGGACTCGAGTCCAGTCGAAAAATCCGCTCGTCTGTATGCTAGTCCGACGGACTAAAACCGACGCTAGGGCAGCTATTGGCTACTGGCCATCAACTTCCTTATTTTAGTCCGGTCGTACGTCATCACGTACGAATCCGTTGGACTTTGGTGTGATTGTGTGTAGGCAATTCCTTTCGTTAGGAAAGTCCGTCGGAAGTCCGCTGAAAGTTCGTCGGATAGACCGTCGGACCAGTCCGGTTGAAAAGTCCACTCGTGTGTACGCGGCATTAGCCCTATATGATTACCGACCAGACACAGGGCTTTTTTTCTTCACTTCATTGGGTGAATGGAGCAGCAGGGGAGCAAAGGGAAAGCAAGTATAAGTAGCTGGGGAAAGGGGGGCAGCAGTTAAGGCAGATGTCTATGTAAAAAAAGTCACCTGCATGTTTATCGGTCAGGGGTGGTTATGTTACTTTGTGATCTAATGAGCAGATTGTGGGTAGCTACAAAGTTAAATTTGGGAATCAGAATGCCTCCTGTCTAATTACGCAGTATGATAGAAGTCTGGAGCTCCAAGACTGGCTGAACAGAATTCTGAATTCTTCAACAGGTAAAACAGTTCACATAAACAGTAAAACAGTATGTATTTATCTGTTTGAAATTCTGCATTATGTAACATGGTACACTCTTAAAGGTGGGGTTAAAACAATTCATTATTATCATAATAGGGTGAAAACACAATTAGAGTGACCAGTTATGTGATACAAAGAGGTAAGCATGGGCCTGTCAGATTCCCTTTTTAGGCTGGGTTCAGACTGGTCCGACAAACGCTCCGACATTGGGAGCTCATGTCGCATGACTTGTGAAATCCAATGTTTCCCTATGGGAGCCGTCCTAACTGGTCCGACACAAGTCGTTCCGACTTTAGAAATGCTCCCTGTACTACTTTGATCCGACTTTGATCCTACTTCAGCCTATAGACTATCATTGAAGTCGGATCAAAGTCGCATCGCCGTCTTGCATGATCCGACTTCAGGACGCGACTTGTGCTCAGATGATCTTGAGGGGGAACTCCGCGCCAAATTTTAAATAAAAAACCGGCATGGGTTCCCCCCCAGGAGCATACCAGGCCCTTGGGTCTGGTATGGACCTTGAGGGGAACCCCCTACGCCGAAAAAACGGCGTGGGAGTCCCCCACTATCCATACCAAACCCTTATCCGAGCACGCAGCCCGGCCGGACAGGAATGGGGGTGGGGACGAGCGAGCGCCCCCCCCTCCTGAACCGTTCCAGGCCGCATGCCCTCAACATGGGGGGGGGTTGGTGCCTTGGGGGAGGGGGCGCGCTGCGGGCCCCCCCACCCCAAAGCACCTTGTCCCCATGTTGATGAGGACAAGGGCCTCTTCCCGACAACCCTTGCCGTTGGTTGTCGGGGTCTGCGGGCGGGGGGCTTATCGGAATCCAGGAGCCCCCTTTAATAAGGGAGCCCCCAGATCCCGGCCCCCCACCCTATGTGAATGAGTATGGGGTACATCGTACCCCTACCCATTCACCTAGGGAAAATGTGTCAATTAAAAAAAGACACTACACAGATTTTTAAAGTAATTTATTAGACAGCTCCGGGGGTCTTCTTCCGACTTCGGGGGTCTCTCCGGTTCTTCTCCGGGTCTTCTACCGGGCTCCTCTGCTATCTTCTGCTCTTTTGCCGCTCTTTTGCTATAGCGGAGGAGCCTGGTCTTCAATCTTCTGCCTTCTGCCCTCTTCTCCTGATGTTGACACGACGCTCTCTCGGGCGAGATGAGGAGAAGAAGCGGTGAGACAGCGGCAACAAGACAGCGACCCCCTGCTGGCAAAAGAGCTGGAAGAAGATAGCGGCGGGGCCCGGGAGAAGAGACGGAACACCGAGAGAAGTTGGAAGAAGACCCCCCCCCGAAGTCGGAAGAAGATCCTGGAGCTGCCTAATAAATTAAACTTGAAACCTGTGTACTGTGTTTTTTTTTTTTTGTTTTTTTTTTATTGACACTTTTCCCTAGGTGAATGGGTAGGGGTACGATGATCTGGGGGCCCCCTTATTAAAGGGGGCTCCCGGATTCCGATAAGCCCCCCGCCCGCAGACCCCGACAACCAACGGCCAGGGTTGTCGGGAAGAGGCCCTTGTCCTCATCAACATGGGGACAAGGTGCGTTGGGGTGGGGGGGCCCGCAGCGCGCCCCCCTCCCCCAAGGCACCAACCCCCCCATGTTGAGGGCATGCGGTCTGGTACGGTTCAGGAGGGGGGGCGCTTGCTCGTCCCCACCCCCATTCCTGTCCGGCCGGGCTGCGTGCTCGGATAAGGGTCTGGTATGGATTTGGGGGGACCCCCACGCCGTTCTTTCAGCGTAGGGGGTTTCCCTTAAGGTCCATACCAGACCCAAGGGCCTGGTATGCTCTTGGAGGGGGAACCCATGCCGGATTTTTATTTAAAATTTGGCGCGAAGTTCCCCCTGAAGATTCATACCAAACACAGTGGCGGGGATCCAAGTCGGATCCCCGTTCATTGAAAGTCGGACATATGCCGGCTTCATGTCGCAGGGCAAAGTCGGATCCAAAGTAGGACGGCTGTCGTGTCGCACCAGTGTGAACCCAGCCTTAAGAATAACTTTCAGATGTGTCTTGCTACTAAGAGAAAAGATATTGTTTTATCATAATTTTCTGTGCCATATGAGACTACATAGCACCACAGTTATAAGCCCTGAAGATGGCCTCTTGTCTTGGCAGTTGTTGGGTCTTACAGTTTCTGTATAGTCAGTTGTCGCTTTCTTTGCAAAGATTAGTGGCCGAACTTAATTCTGCTTAATATTAATTTTGGACCTGGGAAGGACCATAAGGCCTTAAAAGACAAGCGTGGGGTTTTAAAAAAACACAATCATACTTATCTAGATAGATGCAGCATCAGCCCCATGCTGCATCTGTCTCCTGCCACCTCTAAGAGCGAGAACTGAACGATGAAAGACCGCCGATCGCTCTGTTCTCGGTCTACGGTGAGCAGACTGTTGGTGACTGTTAGTGGATCCCGACATTAAACTCCGGATTCCTCCAGAGTCTGGACTGGCTGAGTGACATCAGCTGACAGTGGACTTTGGTCACAGGAGTATGCAACTAAGCCCTACTTCTCCTTTAAACATATAGAAAACCAACACCTGGCTCTAGGAATAATAGATATAGGAATAATAGATACAATTGCTCATGAAATAGGTTTCTTTTGGAAAGGAGGATGGTGGTTGAGAAAAGCTCAGCCTATTGAGTTCAGTAGGGCCACACTGCAACCACATGCAATGTAAGCGATTTTAGTGCAGTATTAAAGGGTTAAATCAGGCAATGAGGAGGCAATATGACACCTCCTCACTTCTTGCCAAATGTCCTCTGAAAAGTACTATGACTGGAAAGAGAGAGCCGGAGATAAGTACAGCGGGGATTTCTGTAGATGTTGACCTGGGGTTTGCAGTGTGCAGGCGCTAAGGCAGCCCATATATTATGCATTTTTTTTTTTTTTTTTGTCTTGATTCTCTCATCCACACATTCTATGTGGATGAGGGAATACCTACCGCTGAGGTATTGTATTCTGACAGTGGTGAGAATTTCCCACCGTCAGAATGCAATGATATATAGACAATGGCACTGATTGTTCAGAAAAAACTCCACAGGCTGTTTGCTACAACCAGACTGCCCATACATGGATTGGTACTTGCTGAACCATTCATACATCTATCCATGTATGGCTTAACAGAGGAAGACCTTGGCAAGGTATCAGTGGCGGGAAAGTGGCTGGACATCTGCTAGGCAACACTTTGCCACCAGAACCAAGCCTCTCCGCTGTACCGATCTACACCTGTAACATACCTGGGGATGGAGCCTGAAGCATTGAGGAAGGCCTCTCTTACAGCCCTAGTTCTTGAGTCCCTAATAGGGTGACGGGGAACACCAAAGCTCAACGTCTCTTGCTGTCAGGTGCTGATGTGCGTCTGGAATGCAGGCATCACAGGAACGGGCACGTTGGTGGAGGAGCAGGAGCCAGGGATGGATGCAGATAGGCTGGTGCAGATGCTGGATAAGCACAAGGCAGCGTTGGACAGTCCAGGTCAGCAGGCAGATCAGGTTCAGATGGCAGGCTATAGAGTGGTCAGGGGACAGGCCAGAGTTGGTAATAGCAGAGCGCATGAGCAGAAGAAGCATCCAGAAGCGGAATACAGGGACAAGTCAGGGGTCAGTTCAGGTGACGTTCAGGCAGAGTCAGAGGCAGGATAAAGTCAGCAACAGAACAGGAACAGATAACAGGAACACAGGGAACGTAAAACTGCACTAGTGCAGTTTTAAATAGCCCTTCTGGTGCCAATGCGCTCTCGCGCATGCGCACCTATTCGCGCATGTGCACCCGCTATCCGTCCACGGACGTGATTCCTCAGGCTAGTTTGTCTGTGTACACAAATGTTCGTTTCCTGACAGTGCCTCAGGCTCTATCCTGCTAGTTCTTGCAGGTCTCCACATGGACATCTGTCAGCATGCCTCTCTAAGCCTGTCAGCTTCCTCAGGGGCGGTAATGTACACTCACTAATACGGTGAACTACACCAGTATATGATTGGAAGACCTCTGTTGTGATCCACTCTTTCGTGTTGCCTAATACACCTGTTTCATGGTAACACCAACCCATTGGGATATAATCCATCTTATGCAATCATTGAACGGGTGATACTTGGGTACTGCTCAGTGTTTTCTCAGCAGCGAATGACTTTATAGCCTATTATAATCAGGTTTTTTTAGACATGAATATTCTGACTCCACTATGCGCTTGATGCAGATATAATCCTGATAATGCTGACAGTGGAGGCATCAAGGACAGGATAGGGACAGCCAAAGGGTCGGATGTGGCCCTGGGGCCACAATTTGCCTAGGTCTGTTGTAGAAGTTTTCAGGATAATACATTTATGGATTGAAATTGTGTATATATTTTTCTAATTTTGTTGTTTTGTTTTTTTGTTCACTTTCACCAAAGCAATTTATTAGATGGGTTTGGGTATATACTGTCAATGCGTTAAAATTGTAATTTATTTATTTAAATATATGTGGGGATTAGCGCTGTTTTTTTTTATTTTGTAATTATATGTAATATTAATTTTGATATTCTTACAGCAGCTGGGTTGGGGTTTAATTAGCACTTTAGTTTAGCGCAGGAGTTTTTGTGAGATTACGTTTTAATAAATGCATACTAATGCTGATAGACCAACAAAACATGTATGAATTAAGTGAACTCTACTTTATCATTACATAATATGGTTTAATCAGTGGCGGACTTAAAAGCCAAAATCGCAAAAAAGAAGAGTTAGATCAAACACGTTATAATTACTGTAATTGCTGTTAGATCAAACGTAATTACAGCTACTTTTTGTAATATAAATCACTACTTTCTTTAGGTTTCTAAAATTAAAATAGTAAAAGCTATTAGGGAGGAAAAACAAAAAGGCAAAGGTGTAAATCTCGATTCATCTTTGTGTTCCTGGTATTGTAATACGTTCAATCTTCTCCTATTCTCTTGGAGACCATTGGCTGTACATTGTTCGTATGCCAATGGGTTTGCTTTCATTTTAATGGGCAAAGGTGGAACATCTCAAAGAGAACTAGCCTTGGACATGTTTGGCATTGTGCCTTTAAAATGGCTCATCATATCAAGGGCATGGACCTGAGACATCATATACTGTCACTAGCCTCTGCTCTAAAGGTTTCATTGGAGGTCTACAACCAAACTGCAAAATGTGTTTAATAATTATTCATTAATACTGTATTTAATGGCGTATAACACTCACTTTTTCACCATGAAAATCGGGTGCAAATTTTGTGTGCGTGTTATACGCCAATACTTCAATCTTAGCTGCCTTGTAGGGGACAGGGAGGGGGGCGGGATGAGCGCCATCAGCTTATATACAGTGAGAAGCTCCTGTTTACTTGGCAGCCTCTGTAATAGGAAGTCCCGTCTCCTGGGCCGCCATTGGACCACTGTTCTGTCTATCATAGGAGATTCTCAGTAATCTGTCGGCGCTCCCCCCCCCCCCCTCTAGGCTGCAGATGGGCATCGATCAGGTTGCACTGATGGAAATGGGGAGGCTGCTGCATAGATGGCAATGGTGAGGCTGCATTGATGTGGACTGATGAGGCTGCATTGATGGCACTTGTGAGGCTGCAGATGGGCACTGATCAGGCTGCATTGATGGGCAATGGTGAGGCTGCAGATGGGCACTGACCCTTATTTTGCTTCAAAGTTCCTTATTTAAAATTTAAGTTTTTTTTCCTGAAACTTCCCTCGTAAAATAAATGTGCGTGTTATACCCCGATAAATACGGTAATTATTCATTTAGGTCAGTCCTAGGAAACCCATTAAAAGAATTGTTGCCCGAATTGTTCATTTATAGCCAGGTTGGGGGACATTTGCATTTTTTGGACACATTCATGACCCTGGCGATTGCTCCCTGGCTGAACCTGAAAAGTTTATTTGACAAGATGGATTATCACAACAATAACTACCGTATTTCCCAAGAGATGGACTAGCACCCACAGAGCTCTCCCTCCTCCTTTATGTTCACAGACTTTTGGCTTGAAAAACGTATGTGAAGAGTTTTGCATGCACAACTTATCACTACTTGCTGTTTTTTGGCAGCATATGCATTGTGTTTTGGGTGCATTTTACATGCATGATTATTTAACTGATCAAATATGTAATTTTTAACGCACATAAAGTGCATAGATGTTAATATGGCCTTAGATTTGACCATTATCAACAGGAGAGATACAAAATCCTAAAATTTGGGTTACTACTGGTGTGTGTGTGTGTGTGTGTGTGTGTGTGTGTGTGTTTTTTTTTTTATATATATAATATATATAAACAAACACAATATATATCACACATACACACAGTGCCTTGCAAAAGTAGTCACCCCCTTGGCTTTTTACCTATTTTGTTACATTACAACCTTTAGTTCAATGTTTGTTTTTAATCTAATTATATGTGATGGATCAGAACACAATAGTCTAAGTTGGTGAAGCAAAATTAGAAAAATATATACATAAAACTATTTTTCAGAAATAAAAAACTGATAATTGGCATGTGCGTATGTATTCACCCCCTTTGTTATGAAGCCAATAAAAAAGCTCTGGTGCAACCAATTACCTTCAGAAGTCACATAATTAGTGAAATGATGTCCACCTGTGTGCAATCTAAGTGTCACATGATCTTTCATTACATATATACACCTTTTTGAAAGGCCCCAGAGGCTGCAACACCTAAGCAAGAGGCCCCACTAACCAAACACTGCCATGAAGACCAAGGAACTCTCCAAACAAGTAAGGGACAATGTTGTTGAGAAGTGCAAGGGTTAGGTTATAAAAAAAAATAATAAAATCTTTGCTGATCCCTAAGAGCACCATCAAATCTATCATAACCAAATGGAAAGAACATGGCACAACAGCAAACCTGCCAAGAAACGGCCGCACACCAAAACTCAGACCGGGCAAGGAGGGCATTAATCAGAGAGGCAGCACAGAGACCTAAGGTAACCCTGGAGGAGCTGCAGAGTTCCACAGCAGAGACTGGAGTATCTGTACATAGGACGACAATAAGCCGTACGCTCCATAGAGTTGGGCTTTATGGCAGAATGGCCAGAAGAAAGCCATTACTTTCAGCAGAAAACAAAATGGCATGTTTTGAGTTTGAGAAAAGGCATGTGGGAGACTCCCAAAATGTATGGAGGAAGGTGCTCTGGTCTGATGAGCCTAAAAATGAACTTTTTGGCCATCAAAGAAAACACTGTCTGGCGCAAAACCAACACATCACATCACCCAAAGAACACCATCCCCACAGTGAAACATGGTGGTGGCAGCATCATGCTGTGGGGATGTTTTTCAGCAGCCGGGACTGGGAAACTGGTCAGAGTTGAGGGAAAGATGGATGGTCCTAAATACAGGGATATTCTTGAGCAAAACCTGTACCACTCTGTGTGTGATTTTGAGGTTCACCTTCCAGCAGGACAATGACCCCAAACACACTGCTAAACACTTGAAATCTGTGGTCAGACTTAAAGATTGCTGTTCACAGGCGCAAACCATCCAACTTGAAGGAGCTGGAGCAGTTTTGCAAGGAGGAATGGGCAAAAATCCCAATGGTAAGATGTGGCAAGTTCATAGAGACTTATCCAAAGAGACTTGGAGCTGTGATAGCCACAAAAGGTGGCTCTACAAAGTATTGACTTTAGGGGGGTGAATAGTTATGCACATTGGATTTTTCTGTTATTTGGTCCTATTTGTTGTTTGCTTCACAATAAAAAAAAAAAAAAAATCTTCAAAGTTGGGGGCATGTTCTGTAAATGAAGTCCTCAAACAATCCATGTTAATTCCAGGTTGTGAGGCAACAAAACACAAAAAATGCCAAGGGGGGTGAATACTTTTGCAAGGCACTGTATATGAGTGAGCAGTGCTGGGACAAGGTCATCAGGAGCCCAGGGTAAACATGCCAAACTACACCCCCCCCCTAAGAAGTATGAGCATTATGTGTCAGCAACCCCCCCAAAAAAAAACAAAAAACACTCAGCACTAATCTGTATGCTTACCCCCAAAGCATAAATTCCCTATCCTCCCACTACAAATCCGCCCCCCTGCTGAAATCCCCCCTCAGCACAAATCTTTGCCCCCCCAACTCAAAATAAAAAATCATTCCCCGTAACACAAATCCTAAATCACGACTCTTAGCACACCCCCCTTTTGCCTCCTGGATCGATACTTACACCCTGCCACCCCCCAAATTCCCCCTTACAACCCAAATCCCCCCACAATCTCCTTGTGCCCCCACCACCTCACGCAATACCGCAGTGCCCAGGGCAACCGCCCCTCCCTTGTCCCGGCCCTGTGAGTAAGTGATGACTAATAAGGATCTCCACAGCAACAGGGTTCTTTCCCTGAAAGATTAGCATTTATTGGAAGCCATAGCAGACAGAGGTACAGACAAGGTAGATGACAGGGTACTTAGAATGTTCATGCAATGATCAGATACCTTCAGAGAACCCAATTTCCCTGTCATAACCAAAATAACCTTCCTTAATATACAAATTTTCCCCATTCACTAAAATGTTGAGCAATCTGGTCAGTTTTACTAGCCTCTTTGATCTTCTGTGTGACAGGGGATGCCTCTTGGCATCAGATGCCTGCAGTCATAAATTCTAATCAAAGTTGCTTGGATAATTCCTTATTGTCTAAGGCTAAATTGCATTTTTTATTAATAATTAGATAAACAATTTACCCCTTGAAGAATGCTATTTACCATAAACAAGTACAGTGGAACCTTGGATTACGAGCATAATCCGTTCCAGGAGAATGCTTGTAATCCAAAGCACTCATATCAAAGCGCGTTTCTTCATAGAAGTCAATGGAAATGAATATAATTTGTTCCGCACTGACTTCTATTACATGCAATACCACATGTGGCCAGTGGTGGGGTGGCGCCGGAGAGCCTTGGAAATACTCGGGGATGGCTCAGCTGAACTCGGAAAGCCTCGGGAATGGAGTATTTCCGAGTCATTCCGAGTATTTCTGAACGGCACCGAACAGCTTCAAACCGTTCCGAGTGTCCCCGGTGCCCCTGCATCTCTGGCCTAATGTGGTACTGCACCGCCCATTAACTTGAATTCTGCTCGTTTTGCAAGACAATACTCGCAAACCGAGTCCGAGTTTAAAAAAAAAAAAGAAAGTTGCTTGTCTTTCAAAACGCTCGTTAACCGCGTTACTCGTAAACCAAGGTTCCACTGTACTCCATAAATACTTAAGACCCCTTTTGGTGTTAAATTATCATCATTAAATATTTCTTGTATTGTTTATAGATAAATTGCATTCTTCTTTAAAGAAAAAACAATTTATCACATACAAAGACAAAAACATTTTCTCGCCCCCTAGATCTTAACGATTCCTTTCACGTTTGACCAGGCAATCTACATTTTACAATCCTTACAAATTTGCAAATAACCTCCTTTGAAATGTTTAATTAGATTAGATAGGCATCAACAAAACAGGTTGGCCCCCAAGTGCCAAGGTGAGGCATCTGCCTCTTGCATAAAAGTAACCTAATTAAGAGCCATTACATTGTTGTTTTGATCTGTAAAATGTAGCTGGCCTGGTCAACTGTGTCAGTATGTCAGCCCCTAACATATGGCCTGTACAAGAAGGTATGTACAGTCAGGTCCATAAATATTGGGACATCAACACAATTCTAATCTTTTTGGCTCCATACACGACCACAATGGATTTGAAATGAAACGAACAAGATGTGCTTTAAGTGCAGACTTTCAGCTTTAACCACTTGCCGACCGCCTAACGCAGATATACTGCGGCAGAATGGCACGGGCAGGCAGAATCACGTACCCGTACGTGATCTGCCTCCCGCGGGCGGGGGGTCCGATAGGACCCCCCCCCGGTGCCAGCGGCGGTCGGCATTTGACTGGGAGCGTCGGGAGGCGAGGGGGAGACCATCCGATCGTGGCCCCCCCCCTCGCGATCGCTCCCAGCCAATGGGAATCCTCCTCTGCCTGTGTGTAGTTTCACACAGGCAGAGGATGTGATGTCATCTCTCCTCGGTCTGGCAGTTTCCGTCCCAGCGCCGAGGAGAGAAGACAAGTGAGTGCACAACACACACACACACACACACACACACACACACACACACACACACACACACAGTAGAACATGCCAGGCATACCTTACACCCCCGATCCCCCCCCCGATCCCCCCCCAATCACCCCCCCCTGTCACAAACTGACATTAGCAGTATTTTTTTTTTTTTTTCTGATTACTGCATAGTGTCAGTTTGTGACAGTTACAGTGTTAGGGCAGTGAGTATTACTCCCCTTTAGGTCTAGGGTACCCCCCTAACCCCCCCTAATAAAGTTTTAACCCCTTGATCACCCCCTGTCACCAGTGTCACTAAGCGATCATTTTTCTGATCGCTGTATTAGTGTCGCTGGTGACGCTAGTTAGTGAGGTAAATATTTAGGTTCGCCGTCAGCGTTTTATAGCGTCAGGGTCCCCCATATACTACCTAATAAATGTTTTAACCCCTTGATTGCCCCCTAGTTAACCCTTTCACCACTGATCACCGTATAACCGTTACGGGTGACGCTGGTTAGTTCGTTTATTTTGTATAGTGTCAGGGCACCCGCTGTTTATTACCGAATAAAGGTTTAGCCCCCTGATCGCCCGGCGGTGATATGCGTCGCCCCAGGCAGCGTCAGATTAGCGCCAGTACCGCTAACACCCACGCATGCAGCATACACCTCCCTTAGTGGTATAGTATCTGTACGGATCAATATCTGATCCAATCAGATCTATACTAGCGTCCACAGCAGTTTAGGGTTCCCGAAAACGCAGTGTTAGCGGGATCAGCCCAGATACCCGCTAGCACCTGCGTTTTGCCCCTCCGCCCGGCCCAGCCCAGCCCACCCAAGTGCAGTATCAATCGATCACTGTCACTTACAAAACACTAAACGCATAACTGCAGCATTCGCAGAGTCAGGCCTGATCCCTGCGATCGCTAACAGTTTTCTTGGTAGCGTTTTGGTGAACTGGCAAGCACCAGCCCCAGGCAGCGTCAGGTTAGCGCCAGTACCGCTAACCCCCACGCACGCAGCATACGCCTCCCTTAGTGGTATAGTATCTGATCGGATCAATATCTGATCTGATCTATACTAGCGTCCCCAGCAGTTTAGGGTTCCCACAAACGCAGTGTTAGTGGGATCAGCCCAGATACCTGCTAGCACCTGCGTTTTGCCCCTCCGCCCGGCCCAGCCCAGCCCACCCAAGTGCAGTATCGATCGATCACTGACACTTACAAAACACTAAAACGCATAACTGCAGCGTTCGCAGAGTCAGGCCTGATCCCTGCGATCGCTAACAGTTTTTTTGGTAGTGTTTTGGTGAACTGGCAAGCACCAGCGGCCTAGTACACCCCGGTCGTAGTCAAACCAGCACTGCAGTAACACTTGGTGACGTTGCGAGTCCCATAAGTGCAGTTCAAGCTGGTGAGGTGGCAAGCACAAGTAGTGTCCCGCTGCCACCAAGAAGAAGACAAACAGGCCCGCCGTGCCCATAGTGCCCTTCCTGCTGCATTCGCCAATCCTAATTGGGAACCCACCGCTTCTGCAGCGCCCGTACTTCCCCCATTCACATCCCCAACCAAATGCAGTCGGCTGCATGAGAGGCATTTTTATGTCCTCCCGAGTACCCCTACCCAACAAACCCCCCCAAAAAGATGTTGTGTCTGCAGCAAGTGCGGATATAGACGTGACACCCGCTATTATTGTCCCTCCTGTCCGGACAATCCTGGTCTTTGCATTGGTGAATATTTTGAACGCTACCATGCACTAGTTGAGTATTAGCGTAGCGTACAGCATTGCAGACTAGGCACACTTTCACAGGGTCTCCCAAGATGCCATCGCATTTTGAGAGACCCGAACCTGGAACCGGTTACCGTTATAAAAGTTAGTTACAAAAAAAAAAGTGTAAAAAAAAAAAAAAACACATACAAAAATATAAAAAAAAAAAAAATAGTTGTCGTTTTATTGTTCTCTCTCTCTCTATTCTCTCTCTATTGTTCTGCTCTTTTTTACTGTATTCTATTCTGCAATGTTTTGTTATTATGTTTTATCATGTTTGTTTTTCAGGTATGTAATTATTTATACTTTACCGTTTACTGTGCTTTATTGTTAACCATTTTTTTGTCTTCAGGTATGCCATTCACGACTTTGAGTGGTTATACCAGAATGATGCCTGCAGGTTTAGGTATCATCTTGGTATCATTCTTTTCATGTAAAAGCAATCCTAGCGGCTAATTAGCCTCTAGACTGCTTTTACAAGCAGTGGGAGGGAATGCCCCCCCCCCAACGTCTTCCGTGTTTTTCTCTGGCTCTCCTGTCTCAACAGGGAACCTGAAAATGCAGCCGGTGATTCAGCCAGCTGACCATAGAGCTGATCAGAGACCAGAGTGGCTCCAAACATCTCTATGGCCTAAGAAACCGGAAGCTACGAGCATTTTATGACTTAGATTTCGCCGGATGTAAACAGCGCGATTGGGAAATTGGGAAAGCATTTTATCACACCGATCTTGGTGTGGTCAGATGCTTTGAGGGCAGAGGAGAAATCTAGGGTCTAATAGACCCCAATTTTTGCAAAAAAGAGTACCTGTCACTACCTATTGCTATGATAGGGGATATTTACATTCCCCGAGATAACAATAAAAATGATTTAATAAAAAAAAATGAAAGGAACAGTTTAAAAATAAGATAAAAAAATAATAATAAAGAAAAAAAAAAAAAAAAAAAAGCACCCCTGTCCCCCCTGCTCTCGCGCTAAGGCGAACGCAAGCGTCGGTCTGGCGTCAAATGTAAACAGCAATTGCACCATGCATGTGAGGTATCGCCGTGAAGGTCAGATCGAGGGCAGTAGGTTTAGCAGTAGACCTCCTCTGTAAATCTAAAGTGGTAACCTGTAAAGGCTTTTAAAGGCTTTTAAAAATGTATTTAGTTTGTCGCCACTGCACGTTTGTGCGCAATTTTAAAGCATGTCATGTTTGGTATCCATGTACTCGGCCTAAGATCATCTTTTTTATTTCATCAAACATTTGGGCAATATAGTGTGTTTTAGTGCATTAAAATGTAAAAAAATGTGTGTTTTTTCCCCAAAAAATGCGTTTGAAAAATCGCTGCGCAAATACTGTGTGAAAAAAAAAAAATGAAACACCCACCATTTTAATCTGTAGGGCATTTGCTTTAAAAAAAATATATAATGTTTGGGGGTTCAAAGTAATTTTCTTGCAAAAAAAAATTTTTTTTTTTATGTAAACAATAAGTGTCAGAAAGGGCTTTGTCTTCAAGTGGTTAGAAGAGTGGGTGATGTGTGACATAAGCTTCTAGATGTTGTGCATAAAATGCCAGGACAGTTCAAAACCCCCCCAAATGACCCCATTTTGGAAAGTAGACACCCCAAGCTATTTGCTGAGAGTCATGTTGAGTCCATGGAATAATTTATATTGTGACACAAGTTGCGGGAAAGAGACAATTTTTTATTTATTTTTTTTTTTTTTGCGCAAAGTTGTCACTAAATGATATATTGCTCAAACATGCCATGGGAATATGTGAAATTACACCCCAAAATACATTCTGTTGCTTCTCCTGAGTACGGGGATACCACGTGTGAGACTTTTTGGGAGCCTAGCCGCGTACGGGACCCCGAAAACCAAGCACCGCCTTCAGGCTTTCTAAGGCCGTAAATTTTTGATTTCACTCTTCACTGCCTATCACAGTTTTGGAGGCCATGGAATGCCCAGGTGGCAAAAAAACCCCCCAAATGACCCCATTTTGGAAAGTAGACACCCAAAGCTATTTGCTGAGCGGTATAGTGAGTATTTTGCAGACCTCACTTTTTGTCACAAAGTTTTGAAAATTGAAAAAAGAAAAAAAAAAATTTTTTTTTCTCGTCTTTCTTTATTTTCAAAAACAAATGAGAGCTGCAAAATACTCACCATGCCTCTCAGCAAATAGCTTGGGGTGTCTACTTTCCAAAATGGGGTCATTTGGGGGGGGTTTGTGCCACCTGGGCATTCCATGGCCTCCGAAACTGTGATAGGCAGTGAGGAGTAAAATCAAAAATGTACGCCCTTAGAAATCCTGAAGGCAGTGATTGGTTTTCGGGGCCCCGTACGCGGCTAGGCTCCCAAAAAGTCCCACACATGTGGTATCCCCGTACTCAGGAGAAGCAGCTAAATGTATTTTGGGGTGCAATTCCACATATGCCCATGGCCTGTGTGAGCAATATATCATTTAGTGACAACTTTGTGCAAAAAAAAAAAAAAAAAAATTGTCACTTTCCCGCAACTTGTGTCAAAATATAAAACATTCCATGGACTCAACATGCCTCAAAGCAAATAGCTTGGGGTGTCTACTTTCCAAAATGGGGTCATTTGGGGGGGTTTTATGTCATCTGGGCATTTTATGGCCTTCAAAACTGTGATAGGTAGTGAGGAGTAAAATCAAAAATGTACGCCCTTAGAAATCCTGAAGGCAGTGATTGGTTTTCGGGGCCCCGTACGCGGCTAGGCTCCCAAAAAGTCCCACACATGTGGTATCCCCGTACTCAGGAGAAGCAGCTGAATGTATTTTGGGGTGTAATTCCACATATGCCCATGGCCTGTGTGAGCAATATATCATTTAGTGACAACTTTTTGTAATTTTTTATTTATTTATTTTTTTTGTCATTATTCAATCACTTGGGACAAAAAAAATGAATATTCAATGGGCTCAACATGCCTCTCAGCAAATTCCTTGGGGTGTCTACTTTCCAAAATGGGGTCATTTGGGGGGGTTTTGTACTGCCCTGCCATTTTAGCACCTCAAGAAATGACATAGGCAGTCAGAAACTAAAAGCTGTGTAAATTCCAGAAAATGTACCCTAGTTTGTAGACGCTATAACTTTTGCGCAAACCAATAAATATACACTTATTGACATTTTTTTTTACCAAAGACATGTGGCCGAACACATTTTGGCCTAAATGTATGACTAAAATTGAGTTTATTGGATTTTTTTTAGAACAAAAAGTAGAAAATATCATTTTTTTTCAAAATTTTCGGTCTTTTTCCATGTATAGCGCAAAAAATAAAAACGGCAGAGGTGATCAAATACCATCAAAAGAAAGCTCTATTTGTGGGAAGAAAAGGACGCAAATTTCGTTTGGGTACAGCATTGCATGACCGCGCAATTAGCAGTTAAAGCGACGCAGTGCCGAATTGTAAAAAGTGCTCTGGTCAGGAAGGGGGTAAAACCTTCCGGGGCTGAAGTGGTTAACCACCTCAATACAGGGCACTTTCACCCCCTTCCTGCCCAAGCCATTTTTCAGCTTTCAGCGCTGTCGTACTTTGACAATTGCGCGGTCATGCTACACTGCACCCAAATCAAATTTTTATCATTTTTTCCCCACAAATAGAGCTTTCTTTTGGTGGTATTTGATCACCTCTGCGGTTTTTATTTATTGCGCTATAAACAAAAGAAGAGGGACAAGTTTGAAAAAACACAATATTTTTTACTTTTTGCTATAATAAATATCCAAATTTTTTTTAACCACTTCAGCCCCGGAAGGTTTTACCCCCTTCCTGACCAGAGCACTTTTTACAATTCGGCACTGCGTCGCTTTAACTGCTAATTGCGCGGTCATGCAATGCTGTACCCAAACAAAATTTGCGTCCTTTTCTTCCCACAAATAGAGCTTTCTTTTGATGGTATTTGATCACCTCTGCCGTTTTTATTTTTTGCGCTATACACGGAAAAAGACCGAAAATTTTGAAAAAAAATGATATTTTCTACTTTTTGTTCTAAAAAAAATCCAATAAACTCAATTTTAGTCATACATTTAGGCCAAAATGTATTCGGCCACATGTCTTTGGTAAAAAAAATGTCAATAAGTGTATATTTATTGGTTTGCGCAAAAGTTATAGCGTCTACAAACTAGGGTACATTTTCTGGAATTTACACAGCCTTTAATGTATGACTGCCTATGTCGTTTCTTGAGGTGCTAAAATGGCAGGGCAGTACAAAACCCCCACAAATGACCCCATTTTGGAAAGTAGACACCCCAAGGAATTTGCTGAGAGGCATGTTGAGCCCATTGAATATTCATTTTTTTTGTCCCAAGTGATTGAATAATGACAAAAAAAAAAATTACAAAAAGTTGTCACTAAATGATATATTGCTCACACAGGCCATGGGCATATGTGGAATTGCACCCCAAAATACATTTAGCTGCTTCTCCTGAGTACGGGGATACCACATGTGTGGGACTTTTTGGGAGCCTAGCCGCGTACGGGGCCCCGAAAACCAATCACTGCCTTCAGGATTTCTAAGGGCGTACATTTTTGATTTTACTCCTCACTACCTATCACAGTTTTGAAGGCCATAAAATGCCCAGATGACATAAAACCCCCCCAAATGACCCCATTTTGGAAAGTAGACACCCCAAGCTATTTGCTTTGAGGCATGTTGAGTCCATGGAATGTTTTATATTTTGACACAAGTTGCGGGAAAGTGACAAATTTTTTTTTTTTTTTTTTGCACAAAGTTGTCACTAAATGATATATTGCTCACACAGGCCATGGGCATATGTGGAATTGCACCCCAAAATACATTTAGCTGCTTCTCCTGAGTATGGGGATACCACATGTGTGGGACTTTTTGGGAGCCTAGCCGCGTACGGGCCCCCGAAAACCAATCACTGCCTTCAGGATTTCTAAGGGCGTACATTTTTGATTTTACTCCTCACTGCCTATCACAGTTTCGGAGGCCA
Organism: Lithobates clamitans; assembly: GCA_037952925.1. Lineage (NCBI taxonomy): Eukaryota > Metazoa > Chordata > Amphibia > Anura > Ranidae > Lithobates > Lithobates clamitans. Next base: position 425,620 of record JBBGZY010001082.1, on the reverse strand, counting down.
TGGAATGCCCAGGTGGCACAAACCCCCCCCCAAATGACCCCATTTTGGAAAGTAGACACCCCAAGCTATTTGCTGAGAGGCATGGTTAGTATTTTGCAGCTCTCATTTGTTTTTGAAAATAAAGAAAGACGAGAAAAAAAAATTTTTTTTTTCTTTTTTCAATTTTCAAAACTTTGTGACAAAAAGTGAGGTCTGCAAAATACTCACTATACCTCTCATCAAATAGCTTGGGGTGTCTAGTTTCCAAAATGGGGTCATTTGGGGGTTTTTTTTGCCACCTGGGCATTCCATGGCCTCCGAAACTGTGATAGGCAGTGAAGAGTGAAATCAAAAATTTACGGCCTTAGAAAGCCTGAAGGTGGTGATTGGTTTTCGGGGTCCCGTACGCGGCTAGGCTCCCAAAAAGTCCCACACATGTGGTATCCCCGTACTCAGGAGAAGCAGCAGAATGTATTTTGGGGTGTAATTTCACATATTCCCATGGCATGTTTGAGCAATATATCATTTAGTGACAACTTTGCGCAAAAAAAAATAAAAAAAATAAAAAATTGTCTCTTTCCCGCAACTTGTGTCACAATATAAATTATTCCATGGACTCAACATGACTCTCAGCAAATAGCTTGGGGTGTCTACTTTCCAAAATGGGGTCATTTGGGGGGGTTTTGAACTGTCCTGGCATTTTATGCACAACATCTAGAAGCTTATGTCACACATCACCCACTCTTCTAACCACTTGAAGACAAAGCCCTTTCTGACACTTATTGTTTACATAAAAAAATAATTTTTTTTTGCAAGAAAATTACTTTGAACCCCCAAACATTATATATTTTTTTTAAAGCAAATGCCCTACAGATTAAAATGGTGGGTGTTTCATTTTTTTTTTTCACACAGTATTTGCGCAGCGATTTTTCAAACGCATTTTTTGGGGAAAAAACACACTTTTTTACATTTTAATGCACTAAAACACACTATATTGCCCAGATGTTTGATGAAATAAAAAAGATGATCTTAGGCTGAGTACATAGATACCAAACATGACATGCTTTAAAATTGCGCACAAACGTGCAGTGGCGACAAACTAAATACATTTTTAAAAGCCTTTAAAAGCCTTTACAGGTTACCACTTTAGATTTACAGAGGAGGTCTACTACTAAACTTACTGCCCTCGATCTGACCTTCGCGGCGATACCTCACATGCATGGTGCAATTGCTGTTTACATTTGACGCCAGACCGACGCTTGCGTTCGCCTTAGCGCGAGAGCAGGGGGGACAGGGGTGCTTTTTATTTTTATTTTTTTTTTTTCTTTATTATTATTATTTTTTTATCTTATTTTTAAACTGTTCCTTTAATTTTTTTTTTTTTAAATCATTTTTATTGTTATCTCAGGGAATGTAAATATCCCCTATCATAGCAATAGGTAGTGACAGGTACTCTTTTTTGCAAAAATTGGGGTCTATTAGACCCTAGATTTCTCCTCTGCCCTCAAAGCACCTGACCACACCAAGATCGGTGTGATAAAATGCTTTCCCAATTTCCCAATGGCGCTGTTTACATCCGGCGAAATCTAAGTCATAAAATGCTCGTAGCTTCCGGTTTCTTAGGCCATAGAGATGTTTGGAGCCACTCTGGTCTCTGATCAGCTCTATGGTCAGCTGGCTGAATCACCGGCTACATTTTCAGGTTCCCTGTTGAGACAGGAGAGCCAGAGAAAAACACGGAAGACGTTGGGGGGGGGGGGCATTCCCTCCCACTGCTTGTAAAAGCAGTCTAGTGGCTAATTAGCCTCTAGGATTGCTTTTACATGAAAGCTGACCGCTGGCTGAAAAGAATGATACCAAGATGATACCTAAACCTGCAGGCATCATTCTGGTATAACCACTCAAAGTCGTGAATGGCGTACCTGAAGACAAAAAAATGGTTAACAATAAAGCACAGTAAACGGTAAGGTATAAAAAATTGCATACCTGAAAAGCAAACATGATAAAACATAATAACAATAAAACATTGCAGAATAGAATACAGTAAAAAAGAGCAGAACAATAGAGAGAGAATAGAGAGGGAAAGAACAATAAAACGACAACTATTTTTTTTTTTTATATATTTTTGTTTGTGTTTTTTTTTTTTTTTTTACACTTTTTTTTGTAACTAACTTTTATAACTGTAACCGGTTCCAGGTTCGGGTCTCTCAAAATGCGATGGCATCTTGGGAGACCCTGTGAAAGTGCGCCTAGTATGTGCAATGCTGTACCCTACGCTAATAGTCAACTAGTGCATGGTAGCGTTCAAAATATTCACCAATGCAAAGACCAGGATTGTCAGGACAGGAGGGACAATAATAGCGGGTGTCACGCCTATATCAGCGCTTGCTGCAGACACGACATCTTTTTTGGGGGGGTTCGCTGGGTAGGGGTACTCGGGAGGACATAAAGAAAATGCCTCTCATGCAGCCGACTGCATTTGGTTGGGGATGTGAATGGGGGAAGTACGGGCGCTGCAGAAGCGGTGGGTTCCCAATTAGGATTGGCGAATGCAGCAGGAAGGGCACTATGGGCACGACGGGCCTGTGTTTGTCTTTTTGGTGGCAGCGGGACACTACTTGTGCTTGCCACCTCACCAGCTTGAACTGCACTTATGGGACTCGCCACGTCACCAAGTGTTACTGCAGTGCTGGTTTGACTACGACCGGGGTGTACTAGGCCGCTGGTGCTTGCCAGTTCACCAAAACACTACCAAAAAAACTGTTAGCGATCGCAGGGATCAGGCCTGACTCTGCGAACGCTGCAGTTATGCGTTTAGTGTTTTGTAAGTGACAGTGATCGATCGATACTGCACTTGGGTGGGCTGGGCCGGGCGGAGGGGCAAAACGCAGGTGCTATCGGGTATCTGGGCTGATCCTGCTAACACTGCGTTTTCGGGAACCCTAAACTGCTGGGGACGCTAGTATAGATCTGATTGGATCAGATATTGATCCGTTCAGATACTATACCACTAAGGGAGGCGTATGCTGCGTGCGTGGGTGTTAGCGGTACTGGCGCTAATCTGACGCTGCCTGGGGCGACGCATATCACCGCCGGGCGATCAGGGGGCTAAACCTTTATTCGGTAATAAACGGCGGGTGCCCTGACACTATAAAAAATAAACAAACTAACCAGCGTCACCCGTAACGGTTATACGGTGATCAGTGGTGAAAGGGTTAACTAGGGGGCAATCAAGGGGTTAAAACATTTATTAGATAGTATATGGGGGTCCCTGACGCTATAAAACGCTGACGGCGAACCTAAATATTTACGTCCCTAACTAGCGTCACCAGCAACACTAATACAGCGATCAGAAAAATGATCGCTTAGCAACACTGGTGACGGGGGGTGATCAAGGGGTTAAAACTTTATTAGGGGGGTTAGGGGGGTATCCTAGACCTAAAGGGGGCCTAACACTCACTGCCCTAACACACTAACTGTCACAAACTGACACCAATACAGTAATCAGAAAAAAAAAAAAAAAAAAAAAACCTGCTTGGTGTCAGTTTGTGACAGGGGGGGGGGTGATCGGGGGGGGATCGGGGGGCGATCGGGGGGGGGGGAACGGGGTGTAATGTGTGCCTGGCATGTTCTACTGTGTGTGCGTGTGTTGGTGCACTCGCAGTTCAGTCTTCTCTCCTCGGCCCGGAACGGAAAATACCGAGCCGAGGAGAGATGACATCATTTCCTCTGCCTCTGTGTACAATACAGAGGCAGGGAAATGATCCCATTGGCTGGGAGCGATCGCGAGGGGGGGGGCCACGAATGGATGGCCTCCCCCTCACCACCGATCGCCGGGGGACATTTGCCGACCGCCGCAGGCACCAGGGGGGGGTCCGATCGGACCCCCCACCCGCGGGCAGGCAGGGACGTACAGGTAAGCCCTTTTGCCTGCCCGTGCCGCTCTGTCGACGTACATCGTCGTGCGGCGGTCGGCAAGTGGTTAAAACAATTTTTTTCTCAGTTTAGGCTGATATGTATTCTTCTACATATTTTTGGTAAAAAAATTGCAATAAGCGTATATTGATTGGTTTGCGCAAAAGTTATAGCGTCTACAAAATAGGGGATAGATTTATAGCATTTTTATTATAGATATTATTATTTTTTTAATTTTTTTTTTTACTAGTCATGATGGTGATCTGCGATTTTTATTGTGACTGTGATATTGCGGCGGACATATCGGACACTTCTGACACATTTTTGGGAACATTCACATTTATACATTTATACCTAGTGGCTCGGGAAGGCGATCACGTCATACAACATCTGCCCAGAACGAGTGCTGCCTCGTCCTGCCGTCATATGACAGTGGGCGGGCAGCTAGTGGTTAATTTGAGGGTATTTACATCCAAATCAGGTGAATGGTGTAGGAATTACAACAGTTTGTATATGTGCCTCCCACTTTTTAAGGGACCAAAAGTAATGGGACAATTGGCTGCTCAGCTGTTCCATGGCCAGGTGTGTGTTATTCCCTCATTATCCCATTTACAAGGGGCAGATAAAAGATCCAGAGTTCATTTCAAGTGTGCTATTTGCATTTGGAATCTGTTGCTGTCAACTCTCAATATGAGATCCAAAGGGCTGTCACTGAAGCAAGCCATCATTAGGCTGAAAAAACAAAACAAACCCATCAGAGAGATAGCAAAAACATTAGGTGTGGTCAAATCAACTGTTTGGAACATCCTTAAAATGAGAGAACACACCGGTGAGCTCAGCAACACCAAAAGACCCGGAAGACCACGGAAAACAACTGTGGTGGATGACTGAAGAATTCTTTCCCTGGTGAAGAAAACACCCTTCACAACAGTTGGCCAGATCAAAAACACTCTCCAGGAGGTAGGTGTTTGTGTGTGAAAGTCAACAATCAAGAGAAGACTTCACCAGAGTGAATACAGAGGGTTCACCACAAGATATAAACCATTGGTGAGCCTCAAAAACAGGAAGGCCAGATTAGAGTTTGCCAAACAACATCTAAAAAAGCCTTCACAGTTCTGGAACAACATCCTATGGACAGATGAGACCAAGATCAACTTGTACCAGAGTGATGAGAAGAGAAGAGTATGGAGAAGGAAAGGAACTGCTCATGATCCAAAGCATACCACCTCATCAGTGAAGCATGGTGGTGGTAGTGTCATGGCATGGGCATGTATGGTTCTCTTGTATTTATTGATGATGTGACTGCTGACAAAAGCAGCAGGATGAATTCTGAAGTGTTTCGGGCAATATTATATACTCATATTCAGCAAAATGCTTCAGAACTCATTGGACAGCGCTTCACAGTGCAGATGGACAATGACCCGAAAGCAACCAAAGAGTTTTTTAAGGGAAAGAAGTGGAATATTATGCAATGGCCAAGTCAATCACCTGACCTGAATCCGATTGAGCATGCATTTCACTTGCTGAAGACAAAACTGAAGGGAAAATGCCCCAAGAACAAGCAGGAACTGAAGACAGTTGCAGCAGGGGCCTGGCAGAGCATCACCAGGGATGAAACCCAGCGTCTGGTGATGTCTATGCGTTCCAGACTTCAGGCTGTAATTGACTGCAAAGGATTTGCAACCAAGTATTAAAAAGTGAAAGTTTCAGATCCATTGCGGTGGTGTATAGAGCCAAAAAGATTAGAATTGTGTCAATGTCCCAATATTGATGGACCTGACTGAATGTGTATAAACCTGCATACAGTATATATTTATATATATATATATATATATATATATATATAATTACACGCACACTACACTACAATCACCAGAACAGGAATAGAGGTGCATCTTCCAATGGGGACACTGGTTTGAGTGATCCTAGTGACAACCGGACATTTCTCTCACTTCAGAGGGATTTTCTCTCACCTGCTTTGGTTATGGGACAGGAAGTGAAGGGAAAACTCCTCAATATCAGATGGGAAGATAACATACAGGGGTTATAACCCTTAATTACTCTATTCAAAATGAAAAAGTTTAGTTTAATTCTGCTTTAAGTCATGTAGTGTTATATAATACTTCATTGTAGACAATGTTTTAGTAAGTCTTTTGGAAGCACAGTGGCACTAGTATACCACAATGGCTGTGCCAGTGTCTCACAGCTGTAGATTGTAAATTACTGAATAAGCGTCACATACATGAAACAAGTTTTCTTATGCAGAAATAACAGTTTACATGTAAAAAATAAGTGCAGCACTAAGACTCTCTAATAAATTGCATTAATATCAAACATAATGTTCAAATACTGTATATGAAATCAGTCCACTTAAACATCCACATAAAGCCCTGGTTCACATTGATGCTACTTTGAAATCGCACTACTTCACTTAGTAGCGTGATTTCAAAGTGGCAAGGTCAGCGCGATTTCAGGTGCTACTTGATAGACATCTGTGTGGCTTCATGCTCAGATGTCTATTGAAGTCACACCTGAAAGGAACTACTTTTGCAAATCGGTGCTGTGCCGCAAAATTGGTGTCGCACCGATCGGAAGTGACATTGCCTCCAATAAGCTGCAACTTGTCATGCGATTTGATCTCTCAAATCTCATGACAAATCGCTCCAATGAGAACCTAGGCAAAGTGATATATGAAGTTAGTCCACATAAAGTGATCATGTGAAATCCCTAAAGGAGTAGGAAAGGAACGATCTTCACAAACTTAGGAAGTGAACACCCAAGTGCTTAAAAATCTTCTGTGGTTGTAACAAGTTTGTGCACAGTGTACTCAATCCAAAAGGAACACACTGAAGCTCCTTATCAGATCCCAACGACCCTTTACCAGTGACCATTGTAATTGCACATAAAGGGTTAAAACCTCCTGCCAGCAGATGTATCTCCTCCACAAGGCCAATAGGGGATATGCAGCCACCACTGTCAAAAGTAAAACATAAAAAGCACTCCCATAGTGTAAAACAGCGAGATTTGCTTTATTAAAAGCAGTAAACTGCATACTTGCAACAAGGAAAAAGCTGAGAGGCATCAAGATGTAGTTGGGAACTTGATGTTCCTGTGGGCTAGCAGTACGACCTGAGCCATCACTCATCTTAATGTGCGTAATGACATCACCCTTGTAGGCTCCACCCTACACGTTTTGTCACAGATGATGTCGTCAGTTAGCCCGTTCCCCTGTGGATGTTCAAGTGGATTCATTTTATAAATTTGGACATATTTTTTATGTTTGATATTTACACAATTTAGTCTTAGTGCTTCACTTATTTCTTATATGTACATTGTTAGTTTGGTATCATTAACTCTTAGTGCTGGCAGCTTTTTTGTTTAATTAGCCTTAGCACATTGAGTTTTTTCCTACAAATAACAGTTTACATAGGCAATATTGGAATGTTTAATATACATAACACCAGTAATGTGGTGATAGCACACCAAAGACTACTAAATGTTACATTTGAGGTTTCGATTTACAGTAGGACACCATCTTCTTACAGACCTCAGCGTTTCCTTAATTGCATTATTTCACCTGTGTTCTAACGGCTTAAAGTTGTTCACTTGGTGAAAGTAACATTTTCTATGACCTTGTGCTAATTAATTACTTGTGATTGCAGAAACATTTGCACTTTGTAAAGATAATTATATATCCTCATCTCCTGTATATTACCAGAGCAAGCCTTGAATAGACCTGAGGTACTACCTCGTAGACATCCAGCAGAGATATAGCCCACATGTGCACGTTAATCCATTAAATGTGAGAAGAAAACATGTGTTATAATAAAGCAGTATTAAACCCAGAACAAATATTCATTATGTTGCAACTTATAAATCTTAGCTGTTATGGCTGCATTCGTTTTCTTTTGTAGGCTTTCTTTCCTTCTATTTTCACCTGGTGATCTGGCCAGTAAGTCTGTTGCTTTTCAAAAGAACAAGCTCTCTTGCAAATGTATCGGTTACAGAGATGAGACAAACCGATTAACACTGACAGGGATGCGTACAATGGTCAGCTTTTATTTATTTATATAGCACCTTTATCCCAAAAGGAACAAAACCGTTTTCTTTACCTGTTTATAAAGTATTAGTTGGAGAGTGTCTTCAATTTGTTAGTGTATTTAAATCTGCTTGTAAATGTAACACTACCCTCTTCCCAGACTGACAATGCTGCTATCCAGGGGTTCCCCTTGTGCTCATTCATCCAGAGTAGGGGCACTGTAATACAGGAGGTGTGTTACTGGCTAGATCACAGCAGAAAACAGAGGGGGGAAAAAAGCCTAAAAAAAAGAAAACTACGGCAGCCACCACATCTACTGATTGGTAAGCTGCAAAATGGTAAATTTTTGGTTTTGGGTTTGATAATAAGGACAGAAATTGTAAATGGCCAGCATGCTTTTAACCGCTTGCTGACCAGCCACCCTCATTTTACTGCAGCAGGTCCCGCGAACCATCGTAGCTACATGTCGGCTCGTGGGATCAGGATAGCAGGCACGCACGCTGCTGCACTGTGTGGGTGCTGATGCTCGTGGCCGACGGTCGCGATGACCGCCGGCCATGAGCGATCACGTGCACGAGAGGCAGAACAGGGAAGTGTGTGTGTAAACACACAAATCCCTGTTCTGCTCTGAGAGGAGTGACAGATCGTGTGTTCCTAATAGCTAGGAAACACGATCCGTCACTTCCTCTAGTCAGTCCCCTCTCCCTTCAATTAAAAACACACACAGGGAACACAGTTAACCCCTTCATCGCCGACTAGTGTTAACCCCTTCCCTGCCAGTGACATTTTTACAGTAATCAGTGCATTTTTATAGTACTGATCGCTGTATAAATGCCAATGGTCCCAAAAATGTGTCAAAGGTGTCCGATGTGTCCGCCATAATGTCGCTGTCCCGATAAAAATCGCAGATCACTGCCATTACTAGTAAAAAAAATGCTATAATTCTATCCCCTATTTTGTAGACGCTATAACTTTTGCGCAAACCAATCAATACACGCTTATTGCGAATTATTATTATTATTTATTTATTTTTTTTTACCAAAAATATGTAGAAGAATACATATCGGTCTAAACTGAGAAAATATTAGTGGAGTTGGTAAAAACAGGAGGCTGTGATTCTAATATTACAGCCAGACAGGGCTGTGGTGTATGACAATTTTAACCAGTACCCGTCCACAGTACATTTACTGGGGGTGGGCAGCACGGGCAGGCTCAATCACATATATGTACGTCGCCAGTAGAGGGGCACACCGCTCCCGCGACCGCTGTTTCCACCGGACACAGCAGATTGCAGCTCCCGGTAGCTGACCTAAACGCCGCCTCTGGATGCAGTAACACTCTGTTCTTTTTTTTTTTTTTTGTTTACCAACGGTTTTTATTTTTGTTGAAAAGAAAAAAACATACATTCAACTTACAGGTTAAATTCACATACATAACACTTGTAATCGATTAAGGGATAATCAGGTGATATACTCAAACCAAATGTAAACGATTACAGGCGACATGAAGAATCTCAACCAAAACTTGTCACTGCCCTGTCCGGTATCCTTAAATATCATTTTAGTATGGAGGAAAAATGCTAAGGGCACATCATGCATAAAATCAAAAGGAGGGAAGAAAAAATAAAAAAAAATAAACAAACAAGGGAAATTAAAGAGCAAAAAAAAAAAAAGGGGGGGGGGGGGGCTGACCTATTAGCTATGAGGTACCATGCATAAGTAAATCCACATTACTTGAACCTTATAGATCATAAGACGACCAGGGGGCCCATTTTCTTTCAAATACCAGCATATTGACCATTAAGGTGTGGTGGACTCTCTCCATAAGACGGATCGCTTCCATGTGTCGTAATACTTGGTCCCAGGGAACTTCCAGTGATGTGCAGGGCTATAGCCCAATGTACTGCACTGAAGAGCATGTGGGTGAGTTTCTGAGCTGGGGGGGTAGCCTCTGGGAGGTCCGAAAATAGTAGGCCCATCTGGTAGGTCGGAGTATAGCGTGTTCCAGTGATCTGGGCTACATTATAGCTATTTTTAGCCATAGGGGTTGAAGGACCTTGCAGCTCCAAAATATGTGGAGGTGTGTGCCTCTGTCTGGGCAACCTCGGAAGAAGTTCCCCGGGACCAAGGGACTAAATCTATTCAATCTTGAGGGGGTATAATACCATCTTGTGTGGAGTTTTACTACTGTTTCCCTATTCGCCATTGATTTTGTAAATTTTCTCATATTTGATACCATATCTGTTCAGCTTTCCGGGGCTATTTCTAGACCTGTTTCCGCTTCCCAGCTGAGTATTGCTTGTGATTTTGAGAGGAGGTCACGTTCATTTAGGTATTGACACAAAGTGGCAATAGTGCCCTTATCCCTGCAGGAGATCTTACATAGGTGTTCAAAAGTATTTGATGTAGCAGACCCCTCCCTCTGGAAGTGAGTAGAGTAGAAGTGCTTGATCTGCAAATATTTGTAAAATTCCGTCCTAGGTAGTTCATGTCGCTCCTGCAGGAAGAACACTCTGTTCTATGGCCACAAACAAACTGGCCAATTAGCTGCAGCCATTTTGTGTGCGGACAAAACCCCACAGAGATGCCAATCCTGGACACACACTGTCTGTGTCTAAGGTCGGTCGGAGGCTGTATCCACATGTAACCTCTCAGATGAGAACAGCAATGGCGCCAGTAATTGATTTGTTGTACAGAGTACATATCTGACAGCCACCTACTGATTCTTCTCACTGGCCGCCCCTGGCTGCTGCTAAACTGCCATGTCAATGTAGCCTTAGTCATCCAGAATGAATTTCGTTTGAGTTTTGTTGTGTTTTTTTTTTTTTTTTTTTTTTTTTTTTTTATCAACCATGTTGATTACAAATAAAACTAATTCTGAGGTTTATCTGAAAACCTTCCCTCACACTTTTCTGCGTTGACTGCCTGTGTCTGATTTAAATACAGGCCTGTGCCTTGACTCCATGTTTGGTTTTATTGTGTGTGTGTGTATGTGTTCTGACCTCATGTGCCTGCTCTCACTGTATGTATCTTCTCAGATCGCACGCACTCCATTACTATGAGGGTGACCCACAGCCATTACTTCCTGGGCCTGCAAACATTCCCGTGTTTTCTGTGCTCAGTGAGGACAAGGAATTACAACAAAGGGGGACAGAAACAGACACAAAGGAGCTGAATGCAACATGGCTGAGTGGAGTTTGTGGGGGGATTGTCACAATAAGGAGGAGGACAGAGATGGAGGTGGTGCATGAGCCCCTAAGGGTGTAAACTGATTGTATGGAGGAACCCTCTATTAGTGGGAAATGAACACTGAGGAGGAAAGCATGCAGGAAGATAGAGAGTGATCAGTGAGGGTGATAAAGCGGAATTAAACCCAAAATGTTATATAGTATACAGTGGGGAAAATATTTGATCCCCTGCAGATTTTGTAAGTTTGTTCACTTACAAAGACATTTTTATCATATGTGTATTTTAAATGCTAGAGACAGAATTTTATCTAAAATATAGATCACCAAGAAAAACCTGACTTAGTACTTGGTGGAGAAACCCTTGTTGGCAAGCACAGAGGTAAGACATATTTCTTGTAGTTAGTTATCAGGTTTGCACACATCTCAGGAGGGATTTTGGTCCACTCTTCTTTACAGATCTTCTCTAAATCCTTAAGGTTTCTTTGCTTTTGCTTGGTAACTCAAAGTTTCAGCTCCCTCCATAAATTTTCTATAGGATTAAGGTCTGGAAACTGGCTTGGCCACTCCATGGCCTTAATGCGCTTCTTCTGGAGTCACCTTGGTGGTATGTTTTGGGTCATTGTCATGCTTGAAGATCCATCCATGACCCATCTTCAGTGTTCTGGCTGAGAGAAGGTTCTCATCCAAGATTGTACCATACATGGCCCTGTCCATTGGCCCCTCAATGTAGGGATAGGTCATATTCGGCATTTTTCTTCCTCCAAACACGGTGAGTCAAGTTAATGCCAAAGAGCTCAATTTTGGTCTCGTGTGACCACAGCACTTTCTCCCAATCCTTCTCTGAATCATTTAGATGTTCATTGGCAAACTTCAGATGGGACTGTAAATGTGCCTTCTTCAGAAGGGGGGCCTTCAGGGTGCTTCAGGATTTCATTCCATGGCGGCGTATTGTGTTACTAATGGTTTGCTTGGTGACTATGGTCCCAACTGCCTTGAGATCATTCGCAAGCTGCTCCCGTGTAGTTCTGGGCTGATCCCTCACTTTTCTCATGATCATCCTTACCCCATGAGGCAAAATTCAGCAGACCTAGGGTGATTAATGGTTATTTTGTATTTCTTCCATTTGTGAATAATCACTCCAACAGTCGTCTCTTTCTCACCAAGATTCTTACTGATTGACTTATAGCACATTCCAGCCTTGTGCAGGTCTACAATCTTGTCCCTGACGTCCTTTGACAGCTCTTTGGTCTTGCCATGGTGGTGAAGTTTGAATGCAAGAAAGATATTCTGTGGACAAGTGTCTTTTATTCACATAACGAGTTGTTGTTAGGAGCACCTTCCTAAATTGACAGGACTAATCTGTGTATCACATGAGCACATACTGTAGCCAGTCTGTGGGAGCCAGAATTATTGTTGGTTGGTAGGCGATCAAATACTTATTTTATTCACTGAACTGCAACTGAATTTATAACATTTGTACCATGTGTTTTTTCTGGATTTTTGGTTGATATTGTGTCTCTATAATTTAAAATACACCTATGATAACAATTATAGACCCTTCATTTCTTGTAAGTGGGCAAACTTACAAAATCTGCAAGGGATCAAACTATTATTCTCCCCACTGTATTGCAGGTTTCCTATCCTAAAATGTGGTGGTTGAATTAGTTTTTTTTCTTAGGCTATTTTTCTCTCTGTTTTCATCCGGTGATTTGCCCAGTAACACAGCTCCTGTATTAGAGTGCCCTTACTCTAGATGAAGGAGCACAGGGTGCACCTTTGGACAGCAGCATAGTCAGTCAGGGGTGGGGAGTGTTAGATGTAGCAGATTCAGATACACTAACAAATTGAAGCCAAACGATCACTGGAGTGCTGAGCTGTGGAGGGGGCTGGAGCAGCTGGTTCAGGCTCTCAATGGCTCACAAAGAGGCTGAGCCAGATGCTGGTCCAGGCTCCTGGGTTGATCCTGACCATATGGTTGTTATCTTTTCCCCAGCCTGGACCGGCTCAGTGACGTCAGCCGACAGCAAGCTTTAGTCCCCTGTTGGCTGAAAATGGGTCACAGGAGTGCAGAACGATCAGCTAGTTAAACTTCTTGAAACCTTGAATTAGAACCTTATGTTGCCTTCTTTGTTACAAACAACCAGGCATTACCATTAACACTAAGTATGCCAACACAGCAGTCATATCTTGTACTATGAAAAAGCCTTTGTTGTGGTTGGCTCAGACTCTTTTGCATCCATACAAAGATCTCAGTTTAAATTACATGCAAATCAACCCCAAGCTTTGTATGGATAGACAGACATATTTAAAGGGCAAGTCCAAAAAAGATATTTGGTGTGGGTATTATTGTGTATTATTGTGTTATTAACTCCAATCTCTGAATGCTAAAATACCAAAATAAATGTTTGTTTACAGGTCGGAGAACTGGTCCTTCTGGTCGGATAAGCTTTAACAGCAGAATTTAAGGATGTTGTCTGTGAATTCAGATGGAAAAGTTTTGGTCCGAAGATGTTTCCTAACTCTCAGGCCCTTCCGGTAAGTAACCTAATGTTAACAGTACAGCATAACAATGTATTGTGGGTCAGATCTTCTTAAAGCAGAGCTTTACCCAAAAGAGGAGGTTCCACTTTAAGCACTCAAATCCCCCCCACCTCCTATGCCACATTTGGCATGTCATTTTTTTGGGGGAGGGAGCGGGTACCTAGTTTTGACAGGCAATCCGAGCGGAAGTTGTCTTCTCCCCCTCTCTCCGTGCAGTCTTATGGGATATGTCACAGGTCCCAGAAGATTGCCGGACCATTCAGCAAGTGCAGCGAGACTCTCACATGTGCAGTGCACACCCGGCTGTGAAGCCACAAGCTGTCATTGCCGGGTGCCCACAGTTGAAATGCCGGGGAGAGGAGAGGGAGACTAGTGATGGTTCGGGTGCTGGATCCTGGAATAGGTGAGTGCAGTTTTATTAAAAGTCTGCAGCTACACTTTTTGTAGCTGCTGACTTTTAACCTGTTTCTGCCCACACAATAGCCAAAAGATGTCTACAGCGTGGGTTTAAAATATTGGGAAGGCATCCATGGATGTTCTCCAGTGCTCTCGCTGTCCGCGCACCCCCTGCGGCGTGCAGGCGGCGTGTCTGCGCCAGCACTAGAGAATGTCCATGGACGCTCTCTCGGCATTTTAAACCCATGTTGTAGCCGGCTTTTGACTATAGCTCGGGCAGAAACAGGTTAAAAGTCAGCAGCTACAAAAATTTTGCTGCTGACTTTTAATAAACACGTGTCCCAGGATCCAGCGATGTGGTCACCCGAACTATCGCTTGTCTCCCACTCCTTCGGACTCAGCTGATCACAGATTTGGGTAAAGGGCCAAAGACAGTGGCCCTTTAACTCGTGATCAGCTGTCAGCCAATGACAGCTGATCACACAATGTAAACAGAAGCCAGTTATTGGCTTTTTTTTTCCTCACACTGACAGCATAAGGAGAAAAGAATAAAGCTGATAACTAGCTTCTGTAAAAGGGACATTGGTCCCAGCATTTACCACCAGTGCTTCTAATCAGTGCTCACCAGTGTTGCTAATCAATCCCCACCAGTGCCACCTACCAGTGCCCATCAGTGCTGCCAATCAGTGCTCATCAGTGCCTCATCATCAGTGTCGCCTACCAGTGCCTATCTCTGGTAGGCACTGGTATTTTAAAGCTCCTCTTTAAAATAAACCTGTCAGCCTCTTAAACAGTGCCGAAACATACAGAGGTAAGCCCCCTAGCAAAGGAGACCTAAAATAAGGCCTGATGTAACACACTCATTTCTACACTTCTTAGGAGTGTCGAAGATTGGTATCTCATTCCTTCTGGACAGTAAGGATTTACCATTATAGCAGAGGGCCAGAATGAACAAGCAGCGTGGGATTATTGAAACAAGTTACAGTAGCTCCTGGCACTGGAGTGTTTACCTAAAGATGTATACATTGAGCTGCAACAGCTTGTTCATTACCTTAGTGTCCATCCAATCAAAACCTTTTTGTCCATTTCTGGGTAAAATTGGTGGCTCTCTGTGACCCCATGAAAGGATCCCCCCGTCAATGTTACGATTTTAGGAAGCAAGAAGGAATCTCCAAAACCTACCAGACAGTAGCAAAAATACTAAAAGTTTAGCTTTAGTAGTGTAGCGGAAGGCTAGAACCCTCACCAGCTTTCTATTGTCATTTGTGGCCCTGTTGGAAATGTTTATACTCTTCTTTCCTGTGAAAATATTGTAACGGAGACAGGAAGTGAAGGAAAGTCTCCGCAATGAGGCCTTGGAAAGCAACGAAACTTGGGAGATGTTCTTTACCTTGTTTACTCTATCCAACACTAAAAAATTAGTAATATTTAGGTAAAATCCCAGGTTTGGTAGAAGATGTACTTTAAGATTAATAATTGCAAATTCAGAAAAGTTATACTATACCTGTGTAGAAGCACATAAGCTACAGTATAGTATGAACAACATAGAATACCTCCTCCTTCCTTATTCAACTTCTCTACCCCACCATCTTCCCTTTTTCCTGTGTCCCCTCTCCCCTGTTGTATTTTTTTAAATTATGATTTATTTTATTTTTTCTCTTTCCTATATTGTTTATACAATAGCTTTACATGCTGTATGTATGTCTACACAAACTTTTTTCAATGAGGGCCAGATTTGATGAAGTGAACATGCGTGAGGGCCGACCATTTTGCCTGACATTGAACCATATTATGATATTTGGATATACCGTATTTATTGGCGTATAACACACACAGGTGTATAACACGCACCTTCACTTTAAGAGGGAAGTTTTCAGGAAAAAAATAATTTTGAAATAAAGAACTGTGAAGCAAAATAAGGGTCAGTGCCAAACAATGCAGCCTAATCAGTGCTCATCTGCAGCCTCACCATTGCCATGAATGCAGCCTCACCATTGCCATGAATGCAGCCTCACCATTGCCATCAGTGCAGCCTGATCGATGCCCATCTGCATCTTCGGAGGAGACAGGGAGGGGGACGGGACGAGCACTGACAGGTTACATAACAGGAGTGTAGAAAAGGTTTCCGCGCTCACAGACAGAGGCTTGCAGCCTCCCCTTACGCACCCCCCAAGGGGGTGAGATATGTTAAAGCGAGTTTATAGATAGGGGCAAGTGGCGCTACCTGTGTTGGATACCTAGTTAGATATATAGTCTCGTCTGGATGAGCAAATGTGCACTCAACTCAAAATAAAATTATAAAGTGAATATGTGCCCATTGGGATTAATGTCCCGTGCTAGTGTGTGCAACCAATTGGATCCTTATTATAAAAAAAGGTGTAAATGCATCCACATCAGTGACAGTTAATCCAAGATGTATAAATAATCTAGTAAACGTCCCCCCTAAGTGCGTGGAGGGGACTAAATAGATATAATTGAAATCCTCCTTCCAACTAGTGTAATAACTAATCATTGACCATTAATCAATTTACACTTCTGTAACACATACTGTCACTACAGACAGGTACATCAAGAAATTTATACTACAGTAGCGCTCTTCAAAGAGACAGGGATTTTTTAATTTCTGCGTTAGTGCATTAGAGACAATATTAACATTTTCCAGAATATTGCTTAATAAAATAAAAGATAAAACGGTGCAAACAAAATATGTACGTTAAAAGAGTACCACAAAGGAATACATTGACAATAATGCAATAGCAAAACAAAAAGGTTTTAAGAATGGAAATACTTAGCTGGTGCATTCAGCAGAGTCCAATCAATGAGCATAAGATGGTTCAGTGGCTCTCATAGATCTTAGCTGATGTTCCTTGCTTGATGTTAAAAGAGAGCTCCAAACTGCTGATTCAGCCCCTCTTTTCTGGTTCATGAGGAGGGTGTTGACAGAAATGATCTGACCAATCAAGAAGACTAAGAAGTGGCCAATGGGAGGTCACAGGTTCATGACCATACAGCTGCCCTCCCACAGATACAGTTTTCTTTAAGTAACTTAATTAATATAACTTCTGATATACGTGTTACCACATTATCTCCCCAACAGACAATTGGGCAGCTGAATACAGTCTTAACACAGTTCATCAGCGTTACAAGAGATACAATAGTAATAAGAAAAAATGTGGAAAGTTGTGACAAAATTAGAACCAAATTAAATATAAAAAATGTAATATGAAAAATTAATTGTGAAAGTCCCAGCTTGAAAAAATTCCATATAGTTCCACCAAATTCAAAGTTTCTGTGTAAAGTGACTTTAGTGACAACGACAGTTGATATCCAGTGACTCCGGTGCTCCCCCTCAAGGATCCCCACTCACCAGCTCCCTACACCCCTACAGGGGTAATCGGCATATAGTATCCAACATCAGGTGTTTCTATCTGGATAGGTGGATACTTAGACTGATACTTCAATTTATAGAGCCATATATCTTGCAAACGATCACCCAAAAATGAAAGGACCACAAACCGCTACTCACGCTTTCCCTGTGACGTCACATCCGGCCTTCAAACAACCAAGTGACGCTTTTTAACTTCCTGGCTTCGTGGAGCGCACGCTACCAAGCGGCGATCGTGGAAGCATCTGATATGCCTGTTATGCCTGACTGTCACCAGGGAAAGCGTGAGTAGCGGTTTGTGGTGCGATTGGCTCTTACATCCCGCAGTACTTCACCATATATATATTTTCTCTCCTTTCATTTTTGGGTGATCGTTTGCAAGATATATGGCTCTATAAATTGAAGTATCAGTCTAAGTATCCACCTATCCAGATAGAAACACCTGATGTTGGATCAGAGTA
The DNA here is from genome assembly GCA_037952925.1 of Lithobates clamitans. Taxonomy (NCBI): domain Eukaryota; kingdom Metazoa; phylum Chordata; class Amphibia; order Anura; family Ranidae; genus Lithobates; species Lithobates clamitans. The sequence continues at coordinate 407,717 of JBBGZY010001082.1, read as the reverse complement.
TGGATTGACTTGTTCACATAGGAACCGTTGGGATACCATCGAGTTGGTTGTCTGAGTTCCATGCCCAGCTGGGGCTAGTTGGTTCGGGACTATACCATTATTAATATTTTTTGCACTGGTATATTGTAATTAGAGTTCACTAATATTTCATATATTTTTTATTTTATTATATCTGATTTGATAATCATTCACCAACACGTTTTTCAAGTCGTGTCTAATCAGGTAACACTGATTGATATATCACTCACATTGTGGAAATTAGTAGTTACATGTATAACATTTTTCAGCACTTAGCACGGTATTGCATGACTATCAGCGCTGTAACCATTTATTATTTTATTTAAAGCTTTACACTTTGTTACAGCAGCGATAGCATTTAGCACAACCAATTTTTGTTGCGAGCGCTGTTCCTTCTATTTTATTGGCATATAGTATCCGGCAATCGATGGCATCTAGGATTCCAATGAAGTTGTCCCTGGGGGCTTCCGCTCCAAGTAGGATGTACCCTTCAAAGCTCCGGGTTATCTTTTTAAGTTCTCTAAGGGGTGATGCCGATAGATAGAGAAATACATGTGTTGTTTCCTGAATGTCTTCTCACCTGTGAGAAGACATTCAGGAAACAACACATGTATTTCTCTACCTATCGCCATCAATAAACAATATACAATGATAGCACATCAGCCCGGAAGGATTTACCCCCTTCCTGACCAGAGCATTTTTTGGCATTCAGCACTGCGTTGCTTTAACTGACAATTGCACGGTCGTGCGACTGTGTACCCAAACAAAATTTATGTCCTTTTTTTCCCCACAAGTAGAGCTTTCTTTTGGTGGTATTTGATCACCTCTGCGGTTTTTATTTTTTGCGCTATCAACAAAAAAAATGCGACAATTTAGAATTTTTGCTATAATTAATATCCCCAAAAAATATATAAAAAAACTAATTTCTTCCACAGTTTAGGCTGATATGTATTCTTTTACATATTTTTGGTAAAAAAATCGCAAAAAGTGTTTATTGATTGCACAAAAGTTATAGCGTCTACAAAATAGGGATAGATTTATGGCATTTTATTATTATAATTTTTTTTACTATTAAGGGTGGCGATCTGTGATTTTTATCGGGTTTGCGACATTATGGAGGACAGATCGGACACTTTTGACACTATTTTGGAACCATTGACATTTATACAGCCATCAGAGCTACAAATAGCTACTGATTACTGTATAAATTACACTGGCAGGGAAGGGGTTAAATACTAGTGAGCGATCAAGGGGTTAAGTGTGTTCCCTGGATGTTTTCTAACTGTGGGGGGGATGGGCTCACTACAACATGACAGAGATCACTGCTCCCCATAACAGGGAGCAGTAAATCCCTGTCATGTTGCTAGGCAGAGCAGGGAAATGCCTTGTTTGCATCTCCCCGTTGTGCCTCTCCTCGCCACAAACGCGGGCCGCTGGCGAACATCGAGTTCGCGGGACCCACGGGCACGCTCCCGCGAAGTGTGCACGCGGGAGAGGCGGCAAATTCAAAGGAAAGTACAGGTACGCCCCTTTGCCTGCTCTTGCCATTCTGCCGCCGTAAATCAGAGTGCAGCGGTCGGCAAGTGGTTGAATACCTACAGGTTACCATCTGGTAAATCTGGTAACTTGTATATTATTGTGCAGCATGAAAGTGTCTTATCAATGAATACAAATATGATGGGTACCGGATGGTTATTTCACCTTGGAGAGATAATGGGCCTAATCTGCTTCTGGTACTTCCTCGGATTGTGGTGTTTGGGCTTAAAATTCCTCTAATTATTCGATACAGGTAAGTATGCCCTTATTCTGGTTGTACTATTATTAGCTCAGGAGTTATGAAATACAGTTAAAGTGTTACTAAACCCACAGCAGTAAAATCAGTCTGTATAAGGGGATAAACCTCTGCATTGTGTAAAAAGACTGTTTAATCGTGTATTCACAAATCTTCCCCCTCCTGTACCGTCCCCCTGGGACACAGCGAGTGGAGTCAGGCTGCACATGTTCAGTTTGGTCTTTATTGCTGGAGAGAACATTTTCTGTTTGATCAGAGCTAGTCAGGTCACATGGTATGACATCACATGGTATGACATCACATATATACACATATGTATGCATGGGCGTGTATACATATCCTAAATGACAGCCCAGCCCCTCCCTTCTCCTCCATGCCCAGTAACTAAAAAATAACACAGTGGGTGGGATGTCACATCTTATGATGGACACAGGCTATAGTGGTTTTTAAGAGGCGTTGATTCCCATAAATGAGTTGCCACCTTAATCCTCTGCATTATGTAAAAAGGCTGTTTGATCCTGTCTTCTCTGATCATCTCCTTCCACTGTCTCCAAAAAATAACCTGATATTTACATAGTCTGTGGAGTCAGGCTGCACATGCTCAGTTTGGTGTGTATTGATAGAGTGCATGTGATCAGCACAGGGCCATTTACTAAAATAATTGCATTTCCATGTTCTGTGTACTGTGGGCGACCAGATATAGTGAATGCAGGGTTTAGTAACACTTTAAGTTTGGATCGTATGGCTAATAACAGCCAGCCATAAATGCAAATTTAGCCATTCCACCTGGTGATAAGTCTGAGATCAGGATGCATTTCTGTTAAGATTCTAGTTTCAAAAGAGTGAACGCGTGATAGTTTATGGTGGCCATTAGAATGAGGCTGGGTTATCATCAAGTTATCAAGTTATCATGAAATGTTTTCATTAGTGTTATAAACATTTAGGATAAAACCCCAGCTAGTATGCAAAACACTGTATTTTGCGAGATAAATAGAAATAATGATAGACAATTTTGCATCCAAATGCATTTATGTAATTTGTGGATGCGCTCTTCTATTATTGTTGAAGGACAACATAGGCATTTTATGTAGCAATCTGTCACATTAATTTAAAGTACCCATATTTATCGGCGTATAACACGCACAGGCGTATAGCACGCACATTCATTTTAAGAGGGAAATTCAGGAAAAAATCTTAAATTTTAAATAAGGAACTTTGAAGCAAAATAAGGGTCAGTGCCTATCTGCAGCCTCACCATTGCCATCAATGTAGCCTGATCAATGCCCATCTGCAGCATCACAAGTGCCATCAGTACAGCTTCGCCATTGCCATCAATGCAGCAGCCTCGCCATTGCCTTCAATGCAGCAGCCTCACCATTGCCTTCAATGCAGCAGCCTCACCATTGCCTTCAATGCATCAGCCTCACCATTGCCTTCAATGCAGCAGCCTCACCATTGCCTTCAATGCAGCAGCCTCACCATTGCCATCAGTGCAGCCTGATCGATGTTCATCTGCAGCAAGTGGGGACAGGGAGGGGGGCGGGATGAGTGCCGACAGATTACATGCAGTGAGAATCCTATGATAGACAGAACAGTGGTCCAATGGAGGCCCAGGAGATGGGACTTCCTATTACAGAGGCCGCCAAGTAAACAGGAGATTCTCACTGCATGTAATCTGACGGCGCTCATCCCGCCCCCCTCCCTGTCCCCTCTGAGGCAGCTAAAATTTAAGTATTGGCGTATAACACGCACATGCTATTTGCACCCGATTTTCATGGTGAAAAAGTGAGTGTTATACGCCAATAAATACAGTAATTGTAAAGCTTTGTTTTTTTTTTTTTTTTTAAATAACATACATGTCATACTTACCTCCCACTGTGCAGTTAGTTTTGCACAGCTTGGCCCCGATCATTGTCTTCTGGGGTCCCCCGGCGGCGCTCTCGGCTTCTCCTCGCATCGTATAACCCCCTAGGAGAGGCGCTCTCCCAGGGGTTACCTTGCGGGCGCCCTCCCAAGTCCAGCATTTGCGTCCATAGACGCAGAATGAAGGACTCGGCCCTGCCCCCAGGCACCCGTGTCATTGGATTTGATTGACAGAAGCGGGAGCTAATGGCTGCGCTGCTATCAATCTATCCAGTCAAGAGCCGAGAACCCCGGGCAAAGAGGTATAGTGTGTCTCCGCCGAGGGATCAAAGGGGGTCAGGTGAATAAAACAGGGGGGCTAGGGGGCCGGTCACTGTCAGAGGATTTTTTACCTTAAGGCCCCTTTCACACGGACGGATAGAATGGTGCTTTTAGCTGCGGATTTTCTACCGCAGCTAAAAGAACACAATGCTTTCCTATGGCCCCATTCACACACTGCGTTTAGCTACGAATTCGATACATGCGGTTCTGTGCGGATAGAAAAAATAGAATTGACTGCGTCCAGGAGCGATTTTGCACAGCTATCCACACATAACCGCAGGTATTTGCGGTGCACTGTGTCAGCTGCGGATAACAGCGCCGAGCTGCTCATCGGGAACGGAAAAATGATTTTTCCTTTCCCAATGAGCGACAAGCATGGGGATCCGACTCGGATCCCCGCCAATGCCCGGCACTGTTTGGTATGAATCTTAAGGGGGTACTCCACACCAAATTTTAAATAAAAAAACGGTGTGGGTTCCCCCCTAGGGGCATACCAGGCCCTTCGGTCTGGTACGAATGTTAAGGGGAACCCCCTACGCCGAAAAAACAGCGTGGGCCCCCCCCCAAAATCCATACCAGACCCTTATCCAAGCACGCAGCCCCGCCAGTCAGGAAAGGGGGTGGGGGCGGGCGAGCGCCCCCCCCCCTCCTGAGCCGTACCAGGCCGCATGCCCTCACCATGGGGTTGGTGCTTTGGGGAGGGGGCGCCCTGTGGCCCCCCCACCACAAAGCACCTTGTCCCCATGTTGATGAGGACAAGGGCCTCTTCCCGACAACCCTGGTTGTTGGTTGTCGGGGTCTGCGGGCCGAGGGCTTATCGGAATCCGGGAGCCCCCTTTAATAAGGGTGCCCCCAGATCCCGGCCCCCCACCCTATGTGAATGAGTATGGGGTACATGGTACCCCTACCCATTCACCTAGTGAAAAAGTGTCAATAAAAAAACACTACACAGGTTTTTAAAGTAATTTATTAGACAGCTCCGGGGGTCTTCTTCCGGCTTCGGGGGTCTCTCCGGTTCTTCTCCGGGTCTTCTGCCGGGCTCCTCCGCTATCTTCTCTTTTGCCGCTCTTTTTGCTAGTGGAGGAGCCCGGTCTGCTGCCTTCTGCTTTCTTCCCTCTTCTCTTCTTCCGATGTTGACACGACGCTCTCTCCGGCTGGAATGCTCTCTGTGCGCTCCGCTCTGACTTATATAGGCGGAGGCCCCGCCCCCTTATGCCGTCAGTCCCTGGGCATGCTGGGACTGTGACGTTTTAGGGGGCGTGGTTAACATCAACCGGTGACCACGCCCCCTAAAACGTCACAGTCCCAGCATGCCCAGGGACTGTGACGGCATAAGAGGGCGGGGTCTCCGCCTATATAAGTCAGAGCCGAGCGCACAGAGAGCATTCTAGCCGGAGAGAGAGTAGTGTCAACATCGGAAGAAGAGAAGAGGGAAGAAGCCAAGAAGCCAGAAGTCCGGACCTCCCCTAGCAAAAGCGCGGCATGAAGATAGCGGAGGAGCCAGCAGAAGAACTGGAACACCGGGAGAAGAGGCCAGAGAGAGCGGAGAAGAACCAACCGGACGCCGGGAGAAGAGGAACCGGAGGGACCCCTGAAGTCGGAAGAAGACCCCGGAAGCCGGAAGAAGACCCCCCCAGCTGTCAAATAAATTACTTTAAAAACCTGTGTAGTGTTATTATTAGTTATTATTGACACTTTTTCCCTAGGTAAATGGGTAGGGGTACCATGTACCCCATACTCATTCACATAGGGTGGGGGGGCCGGGATCTGGGGGCCCTATTATTAAAGGGGGCTTCCGGATTCCGATAAGCCCCCCGCCCGCAGACCCCAACAACCAACGGCCAGGGTTGTCGGGAAGAGGCCCTTGTCCTCATTAACATGGGGACAAGGTGCTTTGTGGTGGGGGGGCCCCGCAGGGCGCCCCCTCCCCCAAAGCACCCACCCCCCATGTTGAGGGCATGCGGCCTGGTACAGGTCAGGAGGGGGGGGGCGCTCGCTCGTCCCCACCCCCTTTCCTGACCGGCCAGGCTGCGTGCTCGGATCGGGTTTGTTATGAATTTTGGGGGGGACCCCACGCCGTTTTTTCGGCTTGGGGGTTCCCCTTAACATCCACACCAGACCGAAGGGCCTGGTATGCCCCTGGGTGGGAACCTACGCCGTTTTTTTATTTAAAATTTGGTGTGGAGTTCCCCCTCAAGATTCATACCAAGCAGTGTGAGTTGGTACCCTGTCGGGTTGCCATGGAAATGGCAAACCGCAGCTAAACGCAACCACAGCTAATCGCACTGTGCAAATGCAGCTGATTGCAGGGCCTGGAGTCTTGAATTTCACAGGAAAAAAAACATGCTCTTAACTGCGGCAGAATAGCCGTCCGTGTGAAAGGCGCCTAATGCATAGGATGCAATAAGGTGAAATAACACAAGGGTTTACAACCCCTTTAAGCCTTAAAATGAAAGTAATGGTATTTTTCTGCTTTGCTTGTTACAAGTAATGTACTGTATGCCTATATGTAATGCTATATGTAAGAACTTAGAAGACAGCATATGGTAAGGCAGCTAATAGTATAAGCAGAAGCCTATGATATTAAACACTTTGGGTTGATTTACTAAAACTGGAAAGTGCAAAACTGGTGCAGCTATGTCAATGCTTAAAGTGGTAATAAACCGCCGGCAATTTTTTTTCCTTTTTTTAACCTGCAAGGCAAAGTTATAATGTGCTAGTATGCATCGAATAGCACTATCTGAAACTTACCTTAGAACAAGCTGTCACCGCTGCAGGGCTTCCATCTTCACCCATTTGTCAGAAACCATGAATCAGGCCAAGACAGAAGTAGAGTTAAATCACACTTCTTTAATAATAATAAAAGTAAATAGAACAAACGTAGCCAAAACATAGCCAAAATTTGGTAACCGGAATGGATAGTCAGACAAGCCAGGACATCAGGAAGCCAGGGATCAGCATACTTCAGAACAGTCCAGGATATCAGGAAACCAGAGATTCAGCGTAGTGAAACAGCAAGCAGGATCTGGAACCAGAAGGGTTGTCAGCCAAGCAAGTCTTTAACCACTTGCCACCCAGGCAATTCTGAGATTTTTCTCCTGCATGTAAAAATCATAATTCTTTTGCTAGAAAATTACATAGAACCCCCAAACATTATATATGCTTTTTTAGCCAAGACCCTAGAGAATACAATGGCAGTCATTGCAACTTTTTATCTCACATAGTATTTGCGCAGCAATTTTTCGAACACTTTTTTTGGAAATAAATGTTTAATGCTTAAAAAAAACAGTAAAGTTAGCCCTATAATGTGAAAGATGAAGTTACGCCGAGTAAAAAGTTACGCTTCCAAATTGCACATGTTCATGGAATGGTGCCAAACTTGAGTACTTAAAAATCCCCATAGGCAATGATTTAAAAAATGTTGCTGGTTACATGTTTTGAGTTACAGAGGAGGTCTAGGGCTAGAATTATTGCGCTCACTCTAGCGTTCGCGCCGATACCTCACATGTGTGGTTTGAACACTGTTTTCGTATGAGGGCCGGACTTACGTATGCGTTCGCTTCAGCGTGCAATTGTTAGTTTTACTTTTTTTTTTTTTAGTTTGGTCATGTGTATTGGCCAACATATGCACTTGAAACATTGTGCAGTAATCAACAGACACATGCACTGGTATTTCTGACTTTTAAAAATGTGAAGTGCCAAAGCCCTAAAGTAGTGTAGTTCCTCAGCCCTGTAGTAATGTAGAACTGCTTCCTTGAAGTAGCATGTAGTACTAACAGCCCTGAAGAAGCATAGTACTGCCACCCTGAAGTAGTTTAGTGCCCTGAAGCAGTGTAGCGTCGAAGAGCCCAGTTCCGGTGGCCACCAGTGGGTGTCTCCCAGTAGCCAGGTTTTCCAAGTAATTAGGCTGCACCTGACATTGGCTGCAATTTAAGACCATCTTTAACTGAGGTTCAGTGCTTCAGTGTTCTTCCTGTAAACCGTGTTCCTGCCTGAGCCTGATCCTGATCCTTGTTCTGTACTTGACCCTGAGACCTGCTCCTGTGACCTGCTCCCTGCTTCCCACTCCCAGTACCCGGCTCCCTGCTCCCCTTGTCTCCTGTCACTGTCCGGACATTGTCCTGCTCCCTCCATTTTGTATATAGTTAGGTTATTTGTGGTTTTGCACTGTCACATTCATTTGTCACTTACATTGTTTATGGTTTTACTGGGGTTGGTGTTGGAAGTGTGTCATTTGTATTAATATGTCTTATTTTAACCTTATTCAGTCTGGTTCCTGATTCCTTAAGGTGCAGCCAACTGATCTGATCACCCTTGCTGGATGCCTGTGGTATCCCTGACAAGCCCTGAAGTAGTATGTAGTGCCACAGCTCTGATGTAATGCCTCATCCCTGAAGGAAGGAGCTTGTAATGCCACAGCACTGAGAAGCATTGTGGCACCACAGCTGTGAAGGAGTATAGTATGATGGCCTTGAAGTAATGTAGAACCTCAGAAATAGTGTGGTACCACAGTCGTAAAGTAGTTTAATACCATGGCCCTGAATTAATACAGAACTTCAAAAATATTGTGTGGTACTACAGCCGTGTCTAGTAATGGTTTGCCATCACTGGTATAGTACCATGGTTCTGAATTACTATAAAACTTCAAAAACATGTGGTACTACAGCCGGGAATAGTACCATGGCCCTGAACTAATGTAGAACCTCATGAGTAGTGTGGTACTACAGTCATGAAGTAGTATAGTACCATGGCCCTGAATTAATATAGAACCTCAGAAATAGCATGATGCCACAGCCATGATATAGTATAGTACCATGGTTCTGAATCAATATAGAACTTCAAAAACATTGTGTGGTACTACAGCTGTGAATAGTACCATGGCCCTGAGTAGAACCTCAGAAGTAGTATAGTACCACATTAGAAGTAGTATAGTAGTAGCACATTAGAAATCTGTTTGTTTTCGTAGTCTAAAGCCGCGTACACATGAACAGAATGTCCGGCAGAAAAAGTCTGACGGAAGCTTTTCATCGTCTATTCCGATTGTGTGTATGCCTCATCGGACTTTTTTTTTTTTCGAAAATTCTGACGGACCTACAAATGAAACATTTTCTAAATATTTCCGACGGAACCAATTCCTATCGGGAAAACCGCTCGTCTGTATGCTGTTCCGACAGACCAAAAACGACGCATGCTCTGAAGCAAGTACGAGACGGAAGCTATTGGCTACTGGCTATTGAACTTCCTTTTCTAGTCCCGTCGTACGTGCTGTACGTCACCGCGTTCTGGATGGTCGGACTTTGGTTTGACCGTGTGTAGGCAAGACCGCTTGAATGGAATTCTGTCAGAGTTCCTTCAGAGAAACCTTCAGAGTTTATTCCAACGGCAAAATCGGTCGTGTGTACAGGGCATAATTGTAGCAATGTACAGTCCTCTTTCTTTTATCTCTTTTCAGGCCCCAGTGTGGCCAGACTTGTTAGACAAGATGGTGGGCTGGCACCAAAGACAGGGCTGGACACTTCAGTTTGTAGAAAAAAATTTCTGGATTTCTTAGGCAAGTCTGTGTTTTTTACACCTTAGCCACTAAAGTACTTTTCTGCTGACTTTTTTCAGACCTGAGTGAAATTCCGATTTAAAGAGGAACTATAGTCTGCTCACATAATTTGTAATAAAAACATCTTTGCCATTCTGAAGCTTCCCTCCAACTACTTTGCATATTATTTTATATATATATACTGTGATTCCGTACTTGCCAAATATGCTGCAGAAATCTCCCTCCACTAAGTCTGGCTGCAGCCATTTTAACTGTGGGCAGCTGAAGCTGCTGCCTTTTCACTTCCTGGATTTACACAGACACACAGAGGCACACAGACACACACATACACATATGAACCGATGCACACGTACACACACATAGACACACGCACTCACACCACTGCTTGCCTGCACATTTCTCCTCTCTGGATGAATACATATGGATTTCTGCAGTCTCCGCCCTCTTGCAGCTCTGCAGCTCTCATTTGCCCTCCTATGACTCATCTCTCCTCCACTCTCCTGCCCCCCACCCCTCCCTTGCTGGCAAACTGTAACAAGATTGAGAGAGAGAGAGCTGTGCATGAAGTCATTAGCCTAGGCTAAATACCAGACAAGAAACAGGAAGTGGGCTGTATAAGGTATTTACTGGCAGAAAAAAAAATATTTTACTATCCAAAATTAAAACAACAAGGGCAGAAGATTTAGTGGATGGAAATATAAAAAAATAAATGAAGGTCTGCTTTAAAGATCCCAGAATATATTCTCTGCTCTGCAATCTGTCCAGAAGCTTAATAAATAATAGCTGAATGCAATCACTTTTATCTCTTTAATTTCCTCATTATACATCCAAAATACATCAAGCTTATAGCTAATCAATTTTCACTTTCTCTTTCTACCATTAAGGTGCATAGTTGCAATTGTATAGCATTTATTGGCAATGTGAGAAAAGCAGCTGATACGGCTCGCTGCAGATTTTAGTCAGAATACCCCATTAACTGTAATGTCTTATTATCAGAAACTTAAAGGATCAGTAAACCTTAAATGCAACATTGTGTTTAAATAGTTGATATCGGTCACAAGTGTGTGCACACAAACCCCCATATCTTTACAACTCATAAGCTGTTTGGTATTTTATTTACACTTGCTTTGAAGCTAAGTGGAGCCTAATGTTCTATGTCAGTTGGTGTCCTACCGGAAAGTACTAAAGTCCGCCTGCATTGTTCTGCAGTGGGAACAAGAAGTCGTTGGTATGAAAGGCATAACCATGTTTTTCATAATCTCATTTTACACTTTCCATAATCACACTACTGTTCGAATTTGTAGAGGTTCGGTACTTGCTGCCTCTGCCTGGTCAGCAGTGTCCACATATGACAAATTCCCTCAATTCATTGCTTTAGTAAAGCTGACCACATGGTATAATATGATCATTGCAATCATGTACAGAGTCAGATTCTTCAATACTTAGGCTCGGTTCACAGTGGGGCGACTTGGGATCCGACTTGTACGCCCTCAAGTCGCCCCAGAAATAGTCTCAATGGGATTGAACGCTAGCGTCTTAATAGACGCTACTGAAGTCGCTCCGACTTCAGAGCGTACTCCCTGTACTACTTTGATCCGACTTTGATCCGACTTCAGCTTATTGACTATCATTGAAGTCGGATCAAAGTCGGATCGCCGTCTCGCATGATCCGACTTCGGCATGCGACTTGTGCTCAGATGATCTTGAGGGGGAACTCCGCGCCAAATTTTAAATAAAAATCCAGCATGGGTTCCCCCTCCAAGAGCATACCAGGCCCTTGGGTCTGGTATGGACCTTGAGGGGAACCCCCTACGCCGAAAAAACGGCGTGGGGGGGTCCCCCAATCCATACCAGACCCTTATCCGAGCACGCAGCCCGGCCAGACAGGAATGGGGGTGGGGGCACCAACCCTCAACATGGGGGGTTGGTGCCTTGGGGAGGGGGGGCGCGCTGCGGCCCCCCCACCCCAAAGCACCTTGTCCCCATGTTGATGAGGACAAGGGCCTCTTCCCGACAACCCTGGCCGTTGGTTGTTGGGGTCTGCGGGCGGAGGGCTTATCGGAATCCGGGAGCCCCCTTTAATAAGGGGGCCCCCAGATTCCGGCCCCCCACCCTATGTGAATGAGTATGGGGTACATCGTACCCCTACCCATTCACCTAGGGAAAAAGTGTCAATTAAAAAAAAACACTACACAGATTTTTAAAGTATTTTATTAGACAGCTCCGGGGGTCTTCTTCCGACTTCGGGGGTCTCTCCGGTTCTTCTCCGCGCTCTCCGGGTCTTCTGCCGGGCTCCTCCGCTCTCTTCTGCTCTTTTGCCGCTCTTTTGCTATAGCGAAGGAGCCCAGTCTTCAATCTTCTGCCTTCTGCCCTCTTCTCCTGATGTTGACACAACGCTCTCTGGGGCTGGAATGCACTCTGAGCGCTCCGCTCTGACTTATATAGGTGGTGACCACGCCCCCTTATGCCGTCACAGTCCCTGGGCATGCTGGGACTGTGACGTTTTAGGGGGCGTGGTCATCACCCGATGACCACGCCCCCTTATGTCGTCATAGTCCCAGCATGCCCAGGGACTGTGACGGCATAAGGGGGCAGGGTCACCGCCTATATAAGTCAGAGCAGAGCGCACAGAGAGCATTCTAGCCGGAGAGAGCGTCGTGTCAACATCAGGAGAAGAGGGCAGAAGGCAGAAGATTGAAGACTGGGCTCCTTCGCTATAGCAAAAGAGCGGCAAAAGAGCAGAAGAGAGCGGAGGAGCCCGGCAGAAGACCCGGAGAGCGCGGAGAAGAACCGGAGAGACCCCCGAAGTCGGAAGAAGACCCCCGGAGCTGTCTAATAAAATACTTTAAAAATCTGTGTAGTGTTTTTTTTTTAATTGACACTTTTTCCCTAGGTGAATGGGTAGGGGTACGATGTACCCCATACTCATTCACATAGGGTGGGGGGCCGGGATCTGGGGGCCCCCTTATTAAAGGGGGCTCCCGGATTCCGATAAGCCCTCCGCCCGCAGACCCCGACAACCAACGGCCAGGGTTGTCGGGAAGAGGCCCTTGTCCTCATCAACATTGGGACAAGGTGCTTTGGGGTGGGGGGGCCGCAGCGCGCCCCCCTCCCCCAAGGCACCAACCCCCCCATGTTGAGGGCATGCGGCCTGGTACGGTTCAGGATGGGGGTGGGGCGCTCGCTCGTCCGCCACCCCCATTCCTGTCCGGCCGGGCTGCGTGCTCGGATAAGGGTCTGGTATGGATTGGGGGGGACCCCCCACGCCGTTTTTTCGGCGTAGGGAGTTCCCCTCAAGGTCCATACCAGACCCAAGGGCCTGGTATGCTCCTGGAGGGGGAACCCATGCCGGTTTTTTATTTAAAATTTGGCGCAGAGTTCCCCCTAAAGATTCATACCAAACACAGTGGCGGGGATCCAAGTCGGATCCCCGTTCATTGAAAGTCGGACACATGTCGCAGGGCAAAGTCGGATCCACAAGTCGTGTTGCCCCTGTGTGAATCGAGCCTTACTACCCAACCTAGGCCAACTTATTTCACCACCCCTTCTCCTACCCAAGCCATAGCCATTAAATCAGGGGTATGGGGTAGGTAACCTTTCAGAGGTTGGGATCTACCTGGACAACGTGGAGAAAAGCAGAGAACCGGGAGGGGGGGGATGTACTAGGTGGTGCCCTTTAAAAAAAAAACAAAAAAAACAAACAGTACTATCAAGCTCCCAATGAAAAGACGGCATGAAGAACACATAGTGTGTCACAGTAGTGTCACCTGCCCCCTTCACATCACCCCCACAGTAGTGTCCCCCCCCTTCCCGTAGCAGTGTCCTCTGTCCAATTCACATCATACTCCCACAGTAGTGTCCTCTGCCCCCCTTCACATCACTCCCTCAAAGTAGTGTCTTCTGCCCCCCTTCACATCAACCCTTACAATAGTGTCCTCTGCCCCATCCCCCCACAGTAGTGTTCTGTACCCCCCAACACGATGTCCTCTGCCCCCTTCACATCACCCCTACAGTAGTGTCCCCCCCCCCCCTTTCCGTAGCAGTGTCCTCTGTCCAATTCACATCATACTCCCTCAATAGTGTCCTCTGCCCCACCTTCACATCAACCCTCACAATAGTGTACTCTGCCCCATCCCGCCACAGTAGTGTTCTGTACCCCCCAACGCAATATCCTCTGCCCCTTTACATCACTCCACTCCCCACTTGTTGTGTCTTCTGACCCCCCCGTTACAGTCTCCTACACCCCCTCCCCCCCACACTAGTGTCCTGTAGCTCCTCCAAAGCAGTGTCCACTGCCCCCTACACATCACCCCCCCCTTCTGTAGCGTACTCTGCCCCCTCCCCCCCAGTAGTGTCCTTTACCCCAACCAAACAGTATCCCCTGCCCCTTTTTGCATCACCCCCCCCCCCCCTCGTAGTGTCTATTACTCTCCCATAGCAGTGTCCTCTGCCCCCCACAAAGTGTCCTCTGCCTCCCCATCCCCAAAGCAGTGTCCTCAGTCCAGTTCTCATCACAATCTCCCCTCCGAGGGCACATAGGTATTTTAGACTATGAAACGGTAAAAATAGATTTTTAAAATTTTATTAGTTTTACAAAAAAACATATATTGATTAAAAATACAACATACATGTGACAAACTTATTGCATGTATCAGGTGGATCCTATCCTGCATTAAACATTCATAACCCTTGCTTATAATACATGTGATCCACTATTCAATAGAAGAAAAAGGAAAAACCTTCCTCAAAGGGTAGTAATTATGAATGTGGAAATGGAGTTGGGTTAAGTTGCAGGTATGATGGTCCACTTTGAATACTCTCTATATGCTCAACATGTTTCATGTTGTAGAACGCTTCTTCAGGAGCTAGAGAGGGTTCATCTATAACTTGAAATGAACATTTGTTGTTGTAATATTGCAGACAGTGAGACAGATAGTCAAACGGTTGCAAACAAAAATTGACCGTATAACTAGCTAACGAACGCTACCTTAGCCATCGGCACCTACGTACCCCGTATTATCCCCTAATCTACCGTAGAATTATATCTTGTTGCAGCGACTGCTTATTTTAAAGGGTACCCTTGGTTAACTACCTTGGGAGCCTGTGGATACCCTGGTGCCATTGACACGTTCCAGTTATACGGTCAATTTTTGTTTGCAACCGTTTGACTATCTGTCTCACTATCTGCAATATTACAACAACAAATGTTCATTTCAAGTTATAGATGAACCATCATTAGCTCCTGAAGAAGAGTTCTACAACGTGAAACATGTTGAGCATATAGAGAATATTCAAAGTGGACCATCATACCTGCAACCTAACCCAACTCCATTTCCACATTCATAATTACTACCCTTTGAGGAAGGTTTTTCCTTTTTCTTCTATTGAATGTTGGATCACATATATTATAAGCAAGGGTTACGAATGTTTAATGCGGGATAGGATTCACCTGATACATGCAATAAGTTTGTCACATGTATGTTGTATTGTTTTTAATCAATATATGTTTTTTTGTAAAACTAATAAAATTTAAAAAATCTATTTTTACTGTTTCATAGTCTAAAATACCTATGTGCCCTCAAAGTCCCACTTCTCTAGTCTCCAATTTCTACACTCTAATTATAGGGACGGTGGCACATTTTTTATATAAGTACCTACAGTGTCACCCTCTTCTAAGGTACTGAATTAACTAGGATCCCCTTTTCAATAAAACAATCTCCCCTCCCCCCACACTCTCTCCTCCATCCAACCGTGTCTCCTCTGTTGCCTTCACATCACCCCCTTTCTGTCTGCCAGCGTGTGTACAGCAGAGTGGAAATCAGGAGATGGCATAGTGCTGGGTGGAAGGTGGGAGCGGTAGCTGGCGAAGTTAACATTTCATTATAACATACTGGTGATTGGTTGCTAGGACCGCCTATCAATCACTGAGACAGCTCCCGCCCCGCCCTCCATCCAGCACTTTAATGCCTCCCCCTCCCCGCTCTGCAGAGAACATGAGTGGCAGAGGCTGGGGGCAAGGGGGGGGGGGTAGCAGAACTTGGGTCACAGTCCTTTTGTCGGCTCCCCGCGGTAGAAGAGTAGAGTATAATGTCACCTTACTGCACTAGTAGTTCAGTTCTAGGTGTGCAAAGCCAGAGTGGGGAACTGTAAGAGTACATTATTCAACCAATGAAATATAAACTACTCAGGGACTCCTATAAGGAAGATCCAGATGGAGTCAGTGGCAGGGCACCAGTCTTTAACATTTTATTATACGCAAAAAAGCATTACTGACTGCAGAAAAGTGATGTACAGTGCCTTGAAAAAGTATTCATACCCCTTGGATTTTCCAAATTTTGTCATGTTACAACAAAAAACGTAAATGTATTTTATTGGGATTTTTTGTGATAGGCCATCACAAAGTGGCACATAATTTTGAAGTGGAAGGAAAATTATACTATTATCCACAGGACAATTATTAGTCGTGCACTCCACAAATCTGGCCTTTATGGAAGAATGGCAAGAAGAAAGCCATTGTTAAAAGAAAGCCATAAGAAGTCCTGTTTGCAGTTTGCGAGAAGCCATGTGGGGGACACAGCAAACATGTGGAAGAAGGTGCTTTGGTCAGTTGAGACCTTTCTCATTTGAATCTTTTTGGCCTAAAAGCAAAACGCTATGTGTGGCGGAAAACTAACACTGCACATCACCCTGAACACACATTCCCCAGCATCATGTTGTGGGGATGCTTTTCTTCAGCAGGGACAGGGAAGCTGATCAGGGTCAATCTTAGAAGAAAACCTGTTATGCTGAGCGGACTTTCGACAGACTGAACTCTGAAGGACTTTTTGACTGACTTTTGACGGAGTTCCAACGCAACGGACTTGCCTGCACACTATAACACTAAAGTCCAACTGATTTGAACGTGATGACGTACGACCAAACTAGAATAAGGAAGTTCATAGCCAGTAGCCAATAGCTGCCCTTGCGTCCCTTTTTGTCCGTCGGACTAGGATATAGACAAACTGATTTTTTGACTGGACTTGAGTCCGTCGGAAAGATTTGAAAACATGTTCTATTTCTACAACCCCTGGCAAAAATGATGGAATCACCAGTCCTTGAGGATGTTCCTTCAGTTGTTTATTGCTGTAGAAAAAAAGCAGGTCACAGACATGGCCAAAAACTAAAGGCATTTCAAATGGCAACTTTCTGGCTTTAAGAAACACTAAAAAAATCAAGAAAAATAATTGTGGTGGCCAGTAAAAGTTAGACTTATAGAACAAGCACAGGGAATAAATTATGGAATCACCCAATTCTGAGGAAAAAATTATGGAATCACCGTGTAAATTTTCATTACAAACACTAACACCTGCATCAGATTAAATCTGCTTGTTAGTATGTAGGTAAAGAGGGTAAATCATCACGCAGTGTTGCACAAGATGTTGGTTGTTCACAGGCGGCTGTGTCTAAAACATGGACCAAATACAAACAACATGGGAAGGTGGTTAAAGGCAAGCATACTGGTAGACCAAGGAAGACATCAAAGCATTAAGACAGAAAACTTAAAGCAATATGCCTTGAAAACAGAAAATGTACAACAAAACAAATGAGGAACAAATGGGAGGAAACTGGAGTCAACATCTGTGACCGAACTGTAAGAAACCGCCTAAAGGAAATGGGATTTACATA
Organism: Lithobates clamitans; assembly: GCA_037952925.1. NCBI lineage: Eukaryota > Metazoa > Chordata > Amphibia > Anura > Ranidae > Lithobates > Lithobates clamitans. Next base: position 390,507 of record JBBGZY010001082.1, on the reverse strand, counting down.
CAGAAAAGCTAAAAGAAAGCCATCTCTAATGGGCTAAGGAAAGGCAATCGTGGACTGTGGATGATTGGATGAAAGTCATATTCAGTGATGAATCTCGAATCTGCATTGGGCAAGGTGATGATGCTGGAACTTTTTTTGGTGCCGTTCCAATGAGATTTATGCAGACGACTGTCTGAAGAAAACATGCAAATTTCCACAGTCAATTATGATATGGGGCTGCATGTCAGGTAAAGGCACTGGGGAGATGGCTGTCATTAAATCTTCAATAAATGCACAGGTTTACATTGAAATTTTGGACACTTTTCTTATCCCATCTATTAAAAGGATGTTTGGGGATGATGAAATCATTTATCAAGATGATGATGCATCTTGCCATAGAGCAAAAACTGTGAAAAAATTCCTTGAAGAAAGACACATAAGGTCAATGTCATGGCCTGCAAACAGTCCCAGTCTCAATCCAATTGAAAATCTGTGGTGGAAGTTAAAGAAAATGGTCCATGACAAGGCTCCAACCTGCAAAGATGATTTGGCAACAGCAGTCGGAGAAGGCTGGAGCCAGATTGATGAAGAGTACTGTTTATCACTCATTAAGTCAATGCCTCAGAGACTGCAAGCAGTTATAAAAGCCAGAGGTGGTGCAACAAAGTACTAGTGATGTGTTGGGGTGTTATTTTGTTTGTTTGTTTTTCATGATTCCATAATTTTTTCCTCAGAGTTGAGTGATTCCATAATTTATTCCCTGTGCTTGTTCTATAAATCTAACTGTAACTGGCCACCACAATTATTTTTCTTGATTTCTTTTAGTGTTTCTTAAAGCCAGAAAGTTGCCATTTGAAATGCCTTTAGTTTTTGGCCATGTCTGTGATCTGCTTTTTTTCTACAACAATAAACAACTGAAGGAACATCCTCAGGGACTGGTGATTCTATAATTTTTGCCAGGGGTTGTAAAGTTTGTCTGATTTTTCGACAGCAAAGGTCCGATGAAAACCACACACGATCCAATTGTGTTGGTCTATTACCAAAAAATCCCAATAAAATACATTTACATTTTTGGTTGTTACATGACAAAATGTGGAAAATTTCAAGGGACTGTATTATTGGCAGCTTACTACCCTTGGCAACCTCGCTGTGTCCCTCCATGGTCTATGTTGGCTGTGCAGAAATCTGTCCCGGAATATATCTAACTAATCTTAAAAATGCACCCCCCCCCCTCCCTTTTTCAGACTGCTCCGGTTCGGTCATCTGATCTCCCCTATTTCAGGCAGCACCAGCTGCAGGGGATTGGAGAGAGCACTTGACAACGGTCAATGTGTGAGCGGTGACATTACCAATAGGCTTACTATGGCCTATCTGTTGTCAGTGCTCACTCCTCTCCCCTGAAGCCATCGCTAGCTGACACAGGGGAGCTGGATCACATGCCTGAAGCAGCAAAAAGTAAAAAATATTGCTTTTTTTCCAAAATTGATGCTCTTTTTTTGTTTATAGCGCAAAAAATAAAAACCACAGAGGTAATCAAATACCACCAAAAGAAAGCTCTATTTGTGGGGATAAAAGGATGTCAATTTTGTTTGGGACACACGTTGCACGACCGCGCAATTGTCAGTTAAATCGACGCAGTGCCGAATCGCTAAAAACGCTCTGGTCTTTGGGCAGCCAAATGGTCCGGGGCTGAAGTGGTTAAGATTAGTTGGGTATATCCCCAAATACTACTTTACCAATCCTTTTCTGTATAACAATTTTTCATGGTTCATGTAACTAGCGGTGTGTGTGTGTGTAGCGGTGTAGTTTGTTCTAAACGCTGCCCTTCTTATCTCATAAAATTGGGAGACATGGTAATGCTCTTCCACATTTATTTCTGTGTTTAATAAATGTAATGTAGCTCCTGACCCTAAAATCAAACCGTATCAAATATTTTTCTGGTCTGACAAGATGTATTAGGCAGATACATCTTCTGGCAAAGTGCGTCATGTAACATGTTTCTGTCGGTAAATGTCTTGTTGTTGTTGTCTGTAGGGTAAATCTTATTTTTTCACAATCTACAGGATTTTTGTGCTGGGGATTGGATTTTTCACCCTCTGCTTCTTGATGACTTCGCTGGGTGGCCAGTTTTCAGCCAAACGATTGGCGGACTCTCCGTTCACCATCCGGACTGAAGGTTGGTGTTTCGTGTTGGCATATTTTGTATATCACCTCCAGAGATATATCACATTTATGGAAGAGAAGATAAAGGTAGAATATAAAGTGTATGTATACATAAAATGCTGAAAAATACTGAATCCCTACCAAGATTAACCTAAAGCCTCATACACATGATAGCACTTTGTACAAACTTTCCCTTGTATTTTTGTACAAAGGTCGTTGGCCATAAGTTTGTATTGCATACACACGGCAGAACTTTTTCAGCCAACTTTCACCAAATCACGTGGTTTTTCAGCTCTTTACCACCACCCTTTGGTCAACTTCTGTAGTGTCGTCTGATATTGTGTCAATCTCGCCACTTTTATCGGCGAGATTGACACCTTGCGAGCCGGGTTCACACTGGTGCGGGGATCCGACAATGCCAGGCACTGTGTTTGGTATGAATCTTGAGGGGGAACTCCACGGCAAATTTTAAATAAAAAAACGGCATTGGCTCCCCTCCAGGGGCATACCAGCGCCCCTGGCCATTGGCTGTCGGGGTCTGCGGGCAGGAGTTTATCAGAATCCAGGAGCCCCCTTTAATAAGGGGGCCCCCAGATTCCGGCCCCCCACCCTATGTGAATGAGTAGGGGGTACCCCTACCCATTCACCTAGGGAAAAAAGTGTCAAAAAAAACCACACTACACAGGTTTTTATAGTAATTTATTAGACAGCTCCGGGGGTCTTCTTCTGACTTCGGGGGTTTTCTTCCGACTTTGCTGCTCTCTCCGGCCTCTTCTCCCGCTCTCCGGCCTCTTCTCCCGGTGTTCGACCTTCTCCCGGTGTCTGGTACTTCTGCCGACTCCTCCGCTATCTTCTGCTGCTCTTTTGCTAGCGGTGGCCCGGACTTCTGCATCGTCTTCTTCCCTCTTCTCTTCTTGACACGACACTCTCTCCTGCTGTAATGCTGTGTGAACATTATAGGCGGTGACCCCGCCCCCTTATGACATCACAGTCCCAGGGCCTGCTGGGACTGTGATGTCATAAGGGGGTGTGGTCATGTCATCCGATGACCACGCCCCCTTATGACGTCACAGACTTCTTTAACACTTCAGCTACAGCTTCAACAGGGGAACCCCGCTGACAGTTGAATAGGTCATTGGTTGTTAAGGACCCGGCAGCCCCGGTCCCTAACTATCGATAATTTCCGGATTTTTTTTGTTTTTTTTTTTTACATTTCAGCTGTCAGTGGGAGAATCCTGCTGACAGAACTGAGTCTGAAAGTATCAGTTTCAGGTATCAGTGCATTTGTATGAGTACCGATACTTGTGCAATTGTTAAGCATCGGCACTGATACCGGTATTGGTGCAACCCTAGTTTAAATAGAAAAATAGGTGTCAATTGCGAAAGATCCACAGTTATATAAGTTACAAATGAACATATCCCCAGATGGTTATATAGGGGTGTTCCGCAAGAATCTCCAACATGTTTTGCAGGGACAAATCCCGCTTCCTTAAGGAGAACTGACATAGAGCAAAGCAAAAATAAACATCACCCACACATATTCATGTACACAGACAGACAGGTAGACACAGATATCTGGGTATATATACAGTGGGGACGGAAAGTATTCAGCCCCCCTTAAATGTTTCACTCTGTTATACTGCAGCCATTTGCTAAAATCATTTAAGTTCATTTTTTTTCCTCATTAATGTACACACAGCACCCCATATTGACAGAAAAACACAGAATTTTTGATATTTTTGCAGATTTATTAAAAAAGAAAATCTGAAATATCACATGGTCCTAAGTATTCAGACCCTTTGCTGTGACACTCATACTTAACTCAGGTGCTGTCCATTTCTTCTGATCGTCCTTGAGATGGTTCCACACCTTCATTTGAGTCCAGCTGTGTTTGATTGATTGGACTTGATTAAGAAAGCCACACACCTGTCTATGTAAGACCTTACAGCTCATAGTGCATGTCAGAGCAAATGAGAATCATGAGGTCAAAGGAACTGCCTCAAGAGCTCAGACAGAATTGTGGCAAGGCACAGAGCTGGCCAAGGTTACAAAAAAATTTCTGCTGCACTTAAGGTTCCTAAGAGCACAGTGGCCTCCATAATCCTTTAGACCCCTTTCACACTGAGCCGTTTTTGCGGGTTTTTAGCGCTAAAAATAGCGTTATTCAAACACTCCCCATGCATCTCAATGGACCCTTTCACACTGAGGCGTTGTGCTGGCGGGTGGTTGAGAAAAGTCCTGCAAGCAGCATCTTTGGAGCAGCTTTTGGGCGTTGAAAAAAGCGCTTCAAAAACGCCCCTCTCCATTGAAATGAATTGACAGCACTGTAAAAATGCCTGAATAGCGCCTATAATCTGCCCTGAGCTGTAAAAAAGCACAACGCCTCAGTGTGAAAGGGTCCATTGAGATGCATGGGGAGTGTTTTAATAACGCTATTTTTAGCAGAAGTCACATGATCTCACAAAAAGGTAAACATGCAAGCAGAAAAAAGAGCATCTACATGTAGGTAGGTGGGGTTGTTCTTTGACGCCCATGCTTCAATAACGCTTGAAAAACGTAGTTAAAACGCCCACAGCATTGCATAATTTTAGCGCTAGCGCCCCAAAAAACGCGGTAAAAACGCTAGGGCATTTTTGAAGCACCTCAGTGTGAAAGGGCTATAAATGGAAGACGTTTGGGAGGACCAGAACCCTTCCTAGAGCTGGCCGTCTGGCCAAACTGAGCTATCGGGGGAGAAGAGCCTTGGTGAGAGAGGTAAAGAAGAACCCAAAGATCACTGTGGCTGAGCTCCAGAGATGCAGTCGGGAGATGGGAGAAAGTTGTAGAAAGTCGACCATCACTGCAGCCCTCCACCAGTCGGGGCTTTATGGCAGAGTGGCCCGACGGAAGCCTCTCCTCAGTGCAAGACACATGAAAGCCCGCATGGAGTTTGGTAAAAAAACACCTGAAGGACTCCAAGATGGTGAGAAATAAGATTCTCTGGTCTGATGAGACCAAGATAGAAATTTTGGTCCTAATTCTAAGCGGTATGTGTGGAGAAAACCAGGCACTGCTCATTACCTGTCCAATACAGTCCCAACAGTGAAGCATGGTGGTGGCAGCATCATGCTGTGGGGGTGTTTTCCAGCTGTAGGGACAGGACGACTGGTTGCAATTGAGGGAAAGATGAATGCGGCCAAGTACAGGGATATCCTGAACGAAAACCTTCTCCAGAGTGCTCAGGACCTCAGACTGGGCCAAAGGTTTACCTTCCAACAAGACAATGACCCTAAGCTCACAGCTAAAATAACGAACGAGTGTCTTCACAACAACTCCGTGACTGTTCTTGAATGGCCCAGCCAGAGCCTTGACCTAAACCCAATTGAGCATCTCTGGAGAGACCTAAAAATGGCTGTCCACCAACATTTACCATCCAACCGACAGAACTGGAGAGGATCTGCAAGGAGGAATGGCAGAGGATCCCCAAATCCAGGTGTGAAAAACTTGTTGCATCTTTCCCAAAAAGACTCATGGCTGTATTAGATCAAAAGGGTGCTTCTACTAAATACTGAGCAAGGGGTCTGAATACTTAGGACCATGTGATATTTCAGTTTTTCTTTTTTAATAAATCTGCAAAAATGTCAACAATTCTGTGTTTTTCTGTCAATATGGGGTGCTGTGTGTACATTGAGGAAAAAAAATGAACTTAAATAATTTTAGCAAATGGCTGCAATATAACAAAGAGTGAAAAATTTAAGTGGGTCTAAATACTTTCTGTCCCCACTGTAAGTGTTACAAACAATCATACTACCTGTCATAGATATTCAATGTACTTGCAGCTTTAACCAGGAAAGAAGAATTGTGACCACTGCATACCAGGAAAAACCAGCCAGATTCAAATTTAGATGTTTAAATTTTAATTAGAGGAAGTATGTAATACTATCTAGGGGAAAAAATAGATTAAAAAAAAATAACAAATAATAATAGTAAGGCTACATAAAAAATAAGACATCAACCCCCCTGACTTTAGAATCCCTACTGTTTCTTTATTAAATATGGTCCACAACATTTGAGGGGAAATTGCTTATTAGATTCTGTCCAGAAAGGACAAAATTATGCAGGTACATCAATAAAACATAGTGCTTAATAGGTCACTGAATACACTTTGTGGTATTCATAATGGCCAAAGGATGTAGGGATGTAGTTGGGAAACCCCTTGGGCCATTATGAATACCACAAAGGATAATCAGTGACCTATTAAGCACTGTGTGTTTGTTTTATTGATGTACCTGCATAATTTGGTCCTTTCTGGACAGAATCTAATAAGCAATTTCCCCTTAAATGTTGTGGACCATCTTTAATAAGGGACTAGTAGGGATTCTAATCTCAGAGGGCATTGATGTCTCCATTTTCATATAGCCTTACTATTATTATTTTTTTTTCTATTTTATTTGTATTTATTTATTTAATTACGTTTTTCTATCTGAACCTTTTTAAAAGTCTTTTGTATAATAAAAATGTGAATTTAAACTTTTGGTGTGGTATCTTCAAAGTCCTTAGTAGGGACTCAGTATTTTTCAATGTCTTGTATAAGCGGACACGGAACCAGTAAAACCAGTATGAATAATAGAGCTTGTAATGGGCTGACTCTAGTCATAATGCATATACATAAAATGTAATTAATATGGCAGAGCACACAGGTTATGAATACTAAAATTGTTGGTTACTGGTTTATAATTTAGATGGAATTCACCAAGAGCGTAGTTATGTCACGTATTACAGGCAAACCAATCATGTTCTGGCAATTCATTTGTTTAGGTTACTAAATATTTTAGCTGATGTTTTATACCAATTTCTATTTCTAATATATGTATTTGTTTAAATAAACAAAAGCTTTCCTATAGTGTACAGCATTGACACAGGTGTAACTGACGCATTCTGAGTTATGTATATAGAGAGAGCAGCAGTGGCTGTTTGCCTTCAGACTGTCTTTCTGACTAGAACTTCATAAAGCCAACTAAAAATACAAGTGGGAAAGGCAGTGAGGTGGAGTAGCTACTACTCTAATATACTTGTGTGTGTGTGTATTTTGTCTGCTCGCATAATTTGTAATAAAAACATCTTTGGCATTCTGAAGCTTCCCTCCAACCACTTTACCTATTATTTTATATATACTGTGATTCTGTACTTGCCAAATATACTGCAGAAATCTCTCTCCACTGAGTCTGGCTGCAACCATTTTAACTATGAGCAGCTTCCTTCCTAGATTTACACAAACGCACAAGAGGCACACCTCCATCTCTGCAGCCCTGCAGCTCTCATTGGCCCTCTTATGACTCACCCCTCTCCCTTCCTGGCAAACTCTCCTTGGCTTTTTACCAGAGAAGAAACAGGAAGGGGGCTGTATATTTTATTTACTGGCAGAAAACAAATGTTTTACTATCCAATGTTAAAACAACAAGGACAGAAGATTTAATGGATGGAGAGTTCACAAAAATTACTGAAGGTCCGCTTTAAGCTATTGACCTCTGTAAAGAGGCTTTGTTCTTTAAAACAGCCTAAGATAATAGCCTAGAGAACACAAAAAAAATTAGAGCTCTCTCTGCTGGCTACATATAAGAATACAAGATGTTCATACATAATATTTCATAGGTACTGGACAAAGCAAAGAAAAATATTTTAAAAAGACCTGGTAGCATGAAATATAGAAACAAATTAAATACAGAACTACAATGCATTGCATTTAAAGTTGCAATGAGTAAGAACATATGCCGGAAGCTTTTCAGCTGTGATGAAATCTGAAAGACCACTCAGTTTTCAATAAAGTGATTGCAAAGGCTTTCTTTTAAATAACAAATATCTAATGCTTACCTGCTCTGTGCAATTGTTTTGCACAGATCGGTCTCATACCTCCTCTTCTGGGGTCCCCCACCAGGGCTCTCGGCTCCTCCTATTCTCCAAGTGCCCCCATAGCAACCGCTTGTTCTCGAGCCTGACTGTGTGCTATAAGCACAAACAGCGCTACTTGGCCCTACCTCCCACTCTTTCCTCACATTAGTTGCCTGAGAGCAGCGGGAGCCAATGACTCCTGCTGCTCTCAGCCAAGTCTGTGAGAGAGGGGAGAAGAGCTGCTTCAGACAGGACAGCTCTGGGTCAAGAGAAGGCTAAAGTGGATGTAAACCCTCACATATAGCCTGTGAAGTCAGAGATGAAACAAAACCTACATAGGTTTTACATGTATATCTGCTGTCTTCAGCTTTATATACTGTTTAGAAAGTGCACATCGTGTTAGAATTTCCTCTTCCTGATTCACCAGTGGGTGTGGATTCTTGCCATACACTGTGAGACAGCTAATTGGAAGAAAGGCACACACCCCCCTCCACATAGGCAGAGACTTGCAGAGCTGTGCTGTGAATAGACCAGCTCTCTGCTAATCTATTTATAGCACCCACCCTGACACAAAATTCAGCCTATTTTTTTTACAGTTGTCAGAGAACTTGTCAGAAGTTTTCATGCTGATAACAGGAGAACGGAGCAGGAGAAAGCCACAGGACTTAGGGCTTTAAAGAGAGATAAGAAAACACTGCAAATATATGTGCCCAGCTCAAATTTTATGAATCGGGTTTACATCCACTTTAAGTGTATAATGGGGGCCTGAGGGGAGCTACAATTGAAAGTTTTTTTTTCTCCAGGCCAATTGCTAAATACACATTTGAAATGCTTACATGGGAATTGGTTTAAATATAAAGTGATTCAAAATTATGTTCAGCCAGTTTCCAGACTGCACTGAAGGTCATGCACTTCCAGAGGTCTTACTGCAGACTACTCTGTAGTTTAGCAGTACAGCCTGGCCTAGGACCCAATCTAAGTCTCTGAATGGGCACTGTAAGAATAGGAGAACCTTGATGAGATCATCACACTGCTCTCTCTTCTTCTAGGGCTGCAACTAACGATTGTTTTCATAATCGATTAGTTGGCCGATTATTGTTCCGATTAATCGGATAATAATCTTTAAAAAAAAAGGGTGGTGTATAATTTAGTTAAAGTGGAGGGCCACCCTAAAAAATTGCATGAAAAATCCTAAATAAAATTAAAAAAAAAATATTGGAAAAAAATTTTTTTCTTAAACTTACCTAAACCTTTGTTGCTAGGCAGTCTTCGTAATCAGCCTCTTCCTATTCCGCGGCATGTCCTGCTCCTTGGTGAGCGGCCCCGTTGCCTTCTGGGAACTGTGTGTGTTCCCAGAAAGCCACGGGGCCATTCACAGAGCGCCGCGTCGCTCGCGCGTGCGCAGTAGGAAACTGGCAGTGAAGCCGCAAGGCTCCACTGCCTGTTTCCCTTAGTTAGGATGGCGGTGCCGGGACCCAGGAGCCGAGGGACGGGTCTGCCTTGGGCGGCTGACATTGCGGGCACCCAGGACAGGTAAGTGTACTTATTTAAAGTCAGCAGCTACAGTGTTTGTAGCGGTTGACTTTAAAAAAAAAATTTCCCTGGCCGGAATCCCGCTTTAATATGTAAGGTTTAAAAAAAGGCAATTTATTCTTAAATATCTATATGCAGCGGTAAATATAAATAGCCAACTATATGGTTAGGGAGCAAAATCTCTAATCCACTCTGAGACTAAGCGACAGAAGAAATACAGTGGAACCTTGGATTACGAGCATAATCCATTCAAGGAGAATGCTTGTAAACCCAATCACGCGCATATCAAAGCGAGTTCCCCATAGAAGTCAATAGAAACGAAGATAATTTGTTCCGCATTGACTTCTATTACATGCAATACCGCATGTGGCCAGAGGTGGGGGGGTGCTGGAGAGCCTCGGAAACAGCTCGGAAAGCTTCGGGAACTGAGTATTTCCAAGTGTTTCCGAGTATTTCTGAGTCATTCCGAGTATTTCCCAACGGCTCCAAACCTTTCCGAGTGTCCCTGGCGCCCCTGCACCTCTGGCCAAATGCGGTACTGCACCGCCCATTAGCTTGAATTCTGTTAGTTTTGCGAGACAACACTCAGAATTTAAAAAAAATAATTGCTCGTCTTCAAAACGCTCCTTAACCGCGTTACTCGTAAACCAAGGTTCCACTGTATACTGTATATACTATTAGAGGTTGAATCTTTAAAGAAAAAAAAAATTAGACTGTGCTGCCGATTTTCAGACAGAACTGTAATATATTATATGATGGCTATACAAAAACAATGTCTTCATTAAAAAAAAATTTAACTTTTTAATTTTACAAAATTAAAAATATAAATTTTATATAACAAAGAAATAAATATATAATACTTTTGCACGATGGATAACTTTATTCCACAATCGTGAAGATTTAATATCACAGACTTTTCTATGAAGATTATGGTGATGCATTTATGTATATTATTATTTATATATTGTTGATTATTAAGAATTACTTGGTTTACACATTATTCATGAAGTGTAATAGGGGGTAGGTTCCCCAATTCTGAGTAGCACTGTACACAAGTTAATTTATTATTTTATAATGGCTGTAGATTGTTGCGAAGAGGAACATGGTATATGTATTTTCTTTCAGTTTTTTTGTCTTGTTCAATAAGCTTTTTTATAGGTAAGGGTTCTTGTAGTGCCAGCTATATGTGGGATGATATGACTTGCAATGTTGCCCATCGCTCTTTCCTTTTAGCCTGAGTGCTGCTGTGCAGGGGCTAATATCAAGATACAGCAAGTTAGGTTTATTTTGGCAGATGTCTACAAAATGCAATGAAATCTTTAATATAATCTTTAATTTATAATTATAATTATAATTAAATATAATAAAATTAAAAATAATATAATAATCTTTAATATATAATATAATCTTTATATACTCTTTAATATAACTAGAATAAAATTGGCTTTTTGAATCTGCACGGAATTCAGCTTTAATCTAAAGTTTAAGTGATTGTAAATGCACCGATTTTTCTTTTAACCACTTGCCGACCGGACCATAGCCGAAAGAAGGCTACAGCGCGGTTGGCTTATTCTGGGTGGGCGTCCGTGGGACGTCCTCCCAGAATGTTGCTCTCGCGCGCCCCCCTCCCGCAAACTTTCGCGACCGCTGGGTCCGGAAGACCCGGCGCATCATGGATCGCGGTAAATGGCCATTTGTAGCGGCCGTTTACCACTTGATCGCTCTGTCAAAGGACGGAGCGATCACTTGTAAACAAACCGGCGTCTTCTCATGACGCCGGTTCCTCCCTCCCCTCTCTGTACCGATCTGTACAGTGCGAGGGGAGAGGGGGGGAGGGGGAGAGATCATTTTTAGCAGTGGTGGGCTGGATCTGTAATGCCCACAGCGCTGCTCTGTGCCCATACTGTGCAATACTCTGCAATATTGTGCAATACTCTGCAGTACTCTGTAATAATGTGCAATAATGTGCAATACTCTGCAGTACTCTGTAATAATGTGCAATACTCTGCAGTACTCTGTAATAATGTGCAATACTCTGCCAATACTCTGCAATAAATTTTAACAGAAACAAAGATTTATTTTTTTTTACCGAATTTTCAGTCTTTTTTGATTTCTAGCACAAAAAATAAAAAACCCAGCGGTGATTGAATACCACCAAAAGAAACTCTATTTGTATGAAAAAAAGGACAAAAATTTCATATGGGTACAGTGTTGCATGACTGAGTAATTGTCATTCAAAATGTGAGAGCACCAAAAGCTGAAAATTGGTCTGGTTAGGAAGGGGGTTTAAGTGCCCAGTTGTCAAGTGGTTAAATTAAACTAACAAACATGGTATACTTACCTGCTCTGTGCAATGGTTTTGCACAGAGCAGCCCCAATCCTGCTTTCCTCAGGTCCCCCACCAATGCTCCTGGCTGCGCCCTTCTGTCAAGAGGCCCCATACCGGTCTGCTTACTATAGGGGCATTTTTTTGTGCTTGCTCCCGAGGCCTGCCTCCGCTCCCTCCTCCCTGACTGTGATAGATAGTAGCAGTAGCCAATGGCTCCCACTGCTATGTCTGAGCTAATGAGAAGGGAGAGAGCCGAGGGAGCCTCTGCTCTCGTGCACATCATCAGGTTTTTTTTTTTACCTTAATGCAGAGAATGCATTAAAGTGGATGTAAACCCAATTTGTGAAATCTGACCTGAGCACATATATCTGTAGTGTTTACTTATCTCTCTCCAAAGCCCTGCTGCTTCCTTCCTCTGTTATCAGCATATTAACTTCAACTGATCATCATTGCAAGTTTGTCTGGCTTATGACAATAAAGACATTTCTTCAGCATCTTTTGGATCCAAGTGTGCGATCAATCTTTTCTTCTCTTTATGATATTGCCTATGGTGATGAGCCGGGATTAACACCTTGGACCGGGTGTGTCCATTTTTTTCTTGAAGCGGTGTGTGCACCCTTGTTCTGTTTCATGATAACTTCTGACAAGTTCTCCAACACAGGAGATAAAAGCAGCTGGAAATTTGTGTCGGGGGTTGAACTTAGTGATAAGCAGAGAGCTTGTCTATTCAGACCGCAGCTCTGCTAGTTTCTTCGTTTCCTCTGCCTATGTGGAGGGGGGGGGGGTATGCCTTTCCTCCAATCAGCTCTCACACAGTGTATACAGACTTCCTGCTGAAACAGGAAGAACATTTTCTAACACGTGGTGCTCTTTCTAAAGAGTCTAGAAAGCTGAAGACAGCAGATATACATGTAAAACTTATGTAGGGAGATTTGTTTCATCTCTGTGTATCGTCTGAGGCTGTTCATTTAACTGGGTATATGTGAGAGTTTACATTCACTTTAAGGTAAAACATCTTCTGTCTCCAGAACCGCTGTAGGTAAACTATTGCAGCTAGATTCCAGAAGGCTTCCACATGTGGTTTGGGGTCTCTTTCTCAGCAAGAATCCTACAGTGAGTGGGATTAGGAATAACTTGGCTGGATATTCTGATGACAGAAAAACCAGTTTTCCTAGCACATCTGTCTACATGGTAGTTTTAAATTGAGACTTTCACCCCCGCTAAGGTGTATTAACTAACATAACCCGCTTACAGCATCATCCTGGGTTTCCAGGTACGTCCTAGGCCAGTGATGGCAAACCTTGGCACCCCAGATGTTTTGAAACTACATTTCCCATGATGCTCATGCACTCTGCAGTGTAGTTGAGCATCATGGGAAATCTTGTTCCAAAACATCTGGAGTGCCAAGGTTCGCCATCACTGTCCTAGACAGAAAGGAACTGACTTGAAGACAAGCCCAATATACACTTTGGTGAATGTTAGGTTGGCCAGGTGCAATACAGCTATATCCGCATAGCAAATTTATAAGCATTGCTAGATAGGCTGTGTTCCCTGTGTGTATTTCAAGGCTTAATTTTAATTTTTAATTAAAGTGAGCCTTTATGCATTTGGGAGAGTACACACAGATTAGGTATTAATCATATCTAGAGCACATAGTGAGAGAAGAAAAGATACAGTGGAGCAGTGGTTGTCAGCTTGGTGGATATAGAGAGAGGGTCTAACAGCAACCCTTGACAATACCAAAGGGCTGCACATTATATTTAAAATCTGTAATATTTAAAAGAATACAGACGTTTGCAAACAAACTGTAGGAGGCTGCTCAAGACTGCAGACATACAATAAGAGATGTCTTGAGACAGCTAAATTACTGTTAAGGCTTAATGTACACCGGAACGTTTTTACAACCTCTACTGAACGATTTAAATTGACAGATAGTAACCCAAATTTAAGGCCTCATGCACACGAGACGCTGTTAAACTCGCGTTCAGAGGCAGTTGGACACTTTTTTCAACTGCCCCTGAACCCATTCAATGTTATCCTATGTGTCCATGTACACAATCTCGTTTTTTGGTGTTTTTAGGCAGTTGCGTTTAACCTCGTTTTTCCAGAAGCAAAAAAATGGGTTTAGACGCAAAAATTTTCCACGTTTCAGACGCAAACGGTACCCCGTTTAGCCGCGTTTGCTTTTATAAGTGTTTTCTACAACCCGACTTTGGGGCCCCATATCTTGGGGCCACTTGGACTAGCTCTATAACATATCCATATTTTGGGTTCCTAGCACCAAGTGGCCCCGAGATATGGGGCCGCAAAGTCGGGTCACAAAATGTCATTCTCTGCTGCAGAAAAGTGCTTGACATTTTGCGATCTGACTTTAGGGCCCCGTATCTCGGGGCCACTTGGTGCTAGGAACCCCACATTTGGTGTGCTGACACAGTTGGACTAACACTATAACAGGAACCCCAAATTTGGATATGTTGTACTGCTAGTTCCACTGTGTTAGCACACCAAATTTGGGGTTCCTGGCACTAAGTGGCCCCGAGATACGGGGCACCAAAGTTGGGTCGCAAAATGTCATTCTCTGCTCTGCAGACGCTTCTAGACGCAAACGTGGCAAAACGGGCGTTTCTAAACGCCGGTTTCAGCTTTTAAAAACTTGTGTTCAGCAGAGTTTGCGCCGGCGTCTCGTGTGCATGAGGCCTAAAACGTCCGTTTTGCCGTGTTTACATGCCACGTTTAGCTGTTTTTTTTTTTTTCAAAATAGTCAAAAATGAAAAACGTCTGTAAATGAGACACAGTTAAACGCGAGTTACCGCGCTTAGCCGCATTTAGAAGCGTTTGGTGTTTGAAATGCCTCTAAACTCTGCGTCTGAACTAATTTTTTTGCTTTCCAAAGAGGCCTCTAAACTCAACTGCCTAGAAACGACTATAAACAACCCCGTGTACATGTACTGATAAGATAACATGGAGGAGAGTTCAGGATCAGTTGAAAAAAATGCCCAACTGCTCCTAAATGTCTGTTTAGCAGCAGCAGTTTACATGAGGCCTAAGAGACTGTGGACATGCTACAAGAGACAGTTAGGCCTCATGCACAAACGCACGTTCAGAGGCAGTTGGACACTTTTTTCAACTTCTCCTGAACTCATTCAATGTTATCCTATGTGACCATGTACACAGTCTCGTTTTTTGGCGTTTTTAGGCAGTTGCGTTTAACCTCGTTTTTCCAGAAGCAAAAAAATGGGTTCAGACCCAAAAGTTTTCCACGTTTTAGACGCCAAGCGTTTTAGACGGTACCGGCGTTTAGCCGCGTTTGCGTTTATAAGTGTTTTTAAAGGAACCCTATTTTTTGGACCAGAAAATACAGAAATATGATGGTAAACTGCAGCAGAGAATGACATTTTGCGACCCGACTTTGGGGCCCCATATCTCAGGGCCACTTTTCTGCAGCAGAGAATGACATTTTGAGACCAGAATTTGGGGCCCCATATCTCTGGGCCACTTGGTGCTAGGAACCCCAAATTTGGTGTGCAAACACAGTGGAACTAGCACTACAACATTAGTAGCCCATTATGCTTTACCTTTGCAGGGAAATAAAGAGGAAGTAAAACCCATCAGGGTTTACTTCCTCTTTAATAATTTTTATTTGGATCACTTTTATTGCTGTCACAAGGAATGTAAACATCTTTGTGACAGCAATAGACATGTGTCTATAAGACCCCAAATCCCTCCTCTGCACAAAAGCATTCAAAACGCCAAGATCGGTGTTTCTGAATGCTTCTGATTTTCAAAAAATGGCGCCAATGGTTTCCGAGTAAACCGAAAGGGATGTCATGTCATCGCTTCCAGTTTACTATCACGAACAGCCGATCAAAGCCAATCCTGGCTTTACTTGGCTGTCTGGCCAGCTGGCGACGCACCGTCTGGTCGCTTGGGTCTCCTGATGGGACGGTAGACCCGAGAGAGCCGTGGAAGGTGGCGGGAGGGGGGGGGGGGGAAATGTCCCTTTCCACTGCTTATAAAAGCAATCAAGCAGCTGGTGAGTCACTCCGATTGCTATTACTAGAGACTCTACCGCCGGGTCTAGAAAACAATACCTGGGTACTAGGCATAATCCTAGTATAAAAGTCAATCATATTAAAGACCCTTAGGGTCACCAAACGTGATGACGAGATGCAAAATGGCAATATAGTCCAAAACTAGATATAAGGTGCAGTAAACATAGATATTGCAATGGTGATGAACTCCAAGGCATATAATTGTGGAAATTTTTGAATGTAATCCAATATGTGCTGATAGACACTTGTGCAGAACCACCACCTGAATGACTGGAGGCTTACCGGAAAGTTGGGACCCACAGAGCGTACGCTATATGGGTCAAACAGGCTTAAGTTGCTCACTGGCAATGGAGGTAGGATACCAAGGGCTGGTAGATGGTGAGGTCGTAGCGATGCTATCCCCAAGAAGTCTTCTCCATACGGAAGCTCAGACATCAACGGACATAACCCACCTTCACACCTCTTCAAATGGCTACTGGTAATACCAGTAGCCATTTGAAGAGGTGTGAAGGTGGGTTATGTCCGTTGATGTAGAAGACTTCTTGGGGATAGCAACGCTACGACCTCACCATCTGCCAGCCCTTGGTATCCTACCTCCATTGCCAGTGAGCAACTTAAGCCTGTTTGACCCATATAGCGTACGCTCTGTGGGTCCCAACTTTCCGGTAAGCCTCCAGTCATTCGGGTGGTGGTTCTGCACAAGTGTCTATCAGCACATATTGGATTACATTCAAAAATTTCCACGATTGTATGCCTTGGAGTTCATCACCATTGCAATATCTATGTTTACTGCACCTTATATCTAGTTTTGGACTATATTGCCATTTTGCATCTCGTCATCACGTTTGATGACCCTAAGGGTCTTTAATATGATTGACTTTTTATGTATGAACTTTCATTAGTATACAAAACACAATTTTTTCACAATTTTTTATTATTGTATGTGTTATTGCACAATTCTTTCTCACGTATTAGCGCTACACTTGGTTTTATATGATATATAGCAAATTTTCTATTTGATGTGGTAGCTGCTTACATATATAATTTCTTTGGAGTAAGCGCATGGTTTTGCAGGTTTTTTATAATCCTAGTATAACCACTAAAAGTCCAGTGATTTACAGGTATGTCCCTGGATGGGAAGTGACTAAGTACCCTGCCGCTGGGAGACACTTACTGTTGGACACTAAAACTACAGCTTTCCACCCAGAGCACCACTGTACCACCAGCAGGGAACTTGGTCCTAACATCTCCCTCCTCATTGAGATCAATTACAGCCAGTGAGCCAATGAGGAGAGAGAATGGGTGGGGCCAAGCCGCAGCTCTGTGTGCGAATGGACATGCAATTCAGCGGTTAAGCCTGTTTGGGTGCCCCCAGAAGAGGAGGATCGGGGCTGCTCTGTGCAAAACCACTACACAGAGCAGATAAATATGACATGTTTGTTATTTAAAAAAACAAAAAACTTGCCTTTAATAACGCTTTAAGGGATTTGGAAATGAGACAGAACTACTTGAGTTCCTCTCATGCCTACAATGCTACTGTATGCAGGGGCCTGTGGTTCACGCTGTAAGTAATGTGGGGGAGGGGCAGCGTGTAGCTTGCAGACTAGGCACCAAGGCAATCGAGCATGTATCGAAAGATTATGCAAATTGATACAGATTTATATGTAAGTAAACTTAACATGAAAAATACAAAATCGCTTAAATAGAAAAGAAATATAACACAAAAACAGCATAATCTATGTAGCTGAGAACATACAGAATGAAGCATGTCCATGGAATGACATAGAGAGCATGTTGAAAGGCTAGACAGTTATTTAAAGGCTATAAAGAGAATAAAGTGCCGTAATATATTTTTTCTGCACATATCATGAAACAGAGTAATAAAAATTTGTGGCCATGAACTATTCTAAATCCCAGGAGAAGCCATGCTGGCATTAAAATATTGCTGTTATGTATTTTATTCTAACAGAAAATATCAAAACCTAAATGTGTGCTGACTACAGTTTCAGCTTGTAGGAAATAAATAGGGTAAACGTACACCAAAAGCCCTTTACTTCAGCCGTGCTAATGCCTGGAATATAAATGTAGACATTGCGGTATTCAGTATATACAGTAGACGGAGTATAGAATGAGCGCTTAAAGGGTATTTTCATTTTTACAGACAAATTGGGATAACACCTACTTTGGATTTGTTATGTGTTCCCATTCAGTACTTAAAGTCCACATTTATTTAAATCTGTTATTTATTCTGTGTAGTGTTTTAATAAGATGGTATGGTTTATAACAGCATAGTATTAATTTCGTTTTATTTGGTATTATTTGCTAATTGTGGTAATTTTATTGTTGTTATCGTGTCTTGTTTCCATTTGTTATTGTGTTGGTCTTTGTTGAATGTAATTGTATCTTAATAATTTCCCTTTGGGATTATTAAAGTATTCTGAATACGAATCTGCATCCATCCAAAGCTTTTAATTTTGTTTTGATTACAGGAGCGGGGAAGGGTTAGAACCACTCAGGTTTTTATTGTCTCCATTTTTATTAGGGTGGGGAAGGGTTGGAACTTCCAAGAGTGCTTTTATTGCTGTCTGTATCTGTATCTTCTGGTGCCAGCTGCTCCCCTCCATTTATTATAGAGGTTTCACAAGGACAGGAAGTGAGGGAAAATCTCCTCAGTGAGGTCACAAACAGAAATATACATCTAATATGTTCCAAAATTAGGAAATGGGACTTTCATGGTATCCAGTTCCTTTACTTTTAAGTAAAAGTGTAGAAAGGATTTTCTCTATCTTTTGAATATATAACTGGATACCAAGTTTAATTTCCTATTTTCTGACATATTCCATGTATAAATAAGGATGCAGGTATCATTACTAACACTAGAGATGGTTGATCCACAAAATATTCATTTACCTTTTGAGGAATCAGGAAGGAATGAACTTTTTCCCTGCTGGAACAAATGATATGCTTTATAGTTTTTTTTTTTTGTTTTTTTTTGCCTTCCCTTGGATCAACTGTGGGTAATCCTGCAGTCCAGGATTTAAAAAAATATATACTGTACTCTTGCAGTGTCCCAAGCACCCAGAGGGGAGCTCCTCTTCGATGCTGCGGGTTGTGGATGGGCCCTTGCCCTCCTCATGTACAATGGAGCAATTTTAACAATCAGAGTGTGACTGCCAGCCGAATCACTGAAAAGAAGAGGCTTCTGATAACTGGTCACACAGCCTGGAATAAGTCTACCCAAGAGAGGAATAAGGTGAGTATTACAGCTTCTACTCTAAGACTTAACGAGCATTAAACCCTTGTAATGAGGACAGGCTATCCGAAGTGGGGCTTTAGGCTGGGTTCACACTGGTCCGACAAACGCTCCGACATTGGGAGCTCATGTCGCATGACGTGTGAAATTTAATGTTTCCCTATGGGAGCCGTCCCAACTGGTCCGACACAAGTCGTTCCGACTTTAGAAATGCTCCCTGTACTACTTTGGTCCGACTTTGATCCTACTTCAGCCTATTGACTATCATTGAAGTCGGATCAAAGTCGGATTGCCGTCTTGCATGATCCGACTTCGGCACGCGACTTGTGCTCAGATGATCTTGAGGGGGAACTCCGCGCCAAATTTTAAATAAAAATCCGGCATGGGTTCCCCCTCCAAGAGCATACCAGGCCCTTGGGTCTGGTATGGACCTTGAGGGGAACCCCCTACGCCGAAAAAGCGGCGTGGGGGGTCCCCCCAATCCATACCAGACCCTTATCCGAGCACGCAGCCCGGCCGGACAGGAATGGGGGTGGGGACGAGCGAGCGCCCCCCCCCTCCTGAACCGTACCAGGCCGCATGCCCTCAACATGGGGGGGTTGGTGCCTTGGGGGAGGGGGCGCGCTGCGGCCCCCCCACCCCAAAGCACCTTGTCCCCATGTTGATGAGGACAAGGGCCTCTTCCCGACAACCCTGGCCGTTGGTTGTCGGGGTCTGCGGGCGGGGGGCTTATCGGAATCCGGGAGCCCCCTTTAATAAGGGGGCCCCCAGATCCCGGCCCCCCACCCTATGTGAATGAGTATGGGGTACAGCGTACCCCTACCCATTCACCTAGGAAAAAAGTGTCAATTTAAAATAAAACACTACACAGATTTTTAAAGCATTTTATTAGACAGCTCCGGGGGTCTTCTTCCGACTTCGGGGGTCTCTCCGGTTCTTCTCCGCGCTCTCCGGGTCTTCTGCCGGGCTCCTCCGCTATTTTCTGCTCTTTTGCCATAGCGGAGGAGCCTGGTCTGCTGCCTTCTTCTCTTCGGGGGTCTCTCCGGTTCTTCTCCGCGCTCTCCGGATCTTCTGCCGGGCTCCTCCGCTATTTTCTGCTCTTTTGCTATAGCGAAGGAGCCCGGTCTTCAATCTTCTGCCTTCTGTCCTCTTCTCCTGATGTTGACACGACGCTATAGCAAAAGAGCAGAAAATAGCGGAGGAGCCCGGCAGAAGATGTCAGGACGTCGTGTCAGAAGGCAGAAGATTGAAGACCGGGCTCCTTCGCTATAGCAAAAGAGCAGAAAATAGCGGAGGAGCCCGGCAGAAGATCCGGAGAGCGCGGAGAAGAACCGGAGAGACCCCCGAAGAGAAGAAGGCAGCAGACCAGGCTCCTCCGCTATGGCAAAAGAGCAGAAAATAGCGGAGGAGCCCGGCAGAAGACCCGGAGAGACCCCCGAAGTCGGAAGAAGACCCCCGGAGCTGTCTAATAAAATGCTTTAAAAATCTGTGTAGTGTTTTATTTTAAATTGACACTTTTTTCCTAGGTGAATGGGTAGGGGTACGCTGTACCCCATACTCATTCACATAGGGTGGGGGGCTGGGATCTGGGGGCCCCCTTATTAAAGGGGGCTCCCGGATTCCGATAAGCCCCCCGCCCGCAGACCCCGACAACCAACGCCCAGGGTTGTCGGGAAGAGGCCCTTGTCCTCATCAACATGGGGACAAGGTGCTTTGGGGTGGGGGGGCCGCAGCGCGCCCCCCTCCCCCAAGGCAACAACTCCCCCATGTTGAGGGAATGCGGCCTGGTACGGTTCAGGGGGGGGGGGGGGGCGCTCGCTCGTCCCCACCCCCATTCCTGTCCGGCCGGGCTGCGTGCTCGGATAAGGGTCTGGTATGGGTTGGGGGGACCCCCCCACGCCGCCTTTTCGGCGTAGGGGGTTCCCCTCAAGGTCCATACCAGACCCAAGGGCCTGGTATGCTCTTGGAGAGGGAACCCATGCCGGATTTTTATTTAAAATTTGGCGCGGAGTTCCCCCTCAAGATCATCTGAGCACAAGTCGCGTGCCGAAGTCGGATCATGCAAGACGGCAATCTGACTTTGATCCGACTTCAATGATAGTCAATAGGCTGAAGTAGGATCAAAGTCGGACCAAAGTAGTACAGGGAGCATTTCTAAAGTCGGAACGACTTGTGTCGGACCAGTTAGGACGGCTCCCATAGGGAAACATTACATTTCACACGTCATGCGACATGAGCTCCCAATGTCGGAGCGTTTGTCGGACCAGTGTGAACCCTGCCTAAAGTGGTTGCAAACCTACATGGAAAAAAAAGACAAGACAAAGGCATAATGAGCTAGTATGCATAGAATACTAGCTCATTATGTAATACTCACCTGAGATCGAAGCCCCCACTGCAGTGCCCGTACACAGCACCGGCTGGCGACACTTCTCCCCGAAGTTGCTTCCGGGTATCGCGGCTCTGGCGCTGTGATTGGCCAGAGCCGTGATGACGTCACTCCCATGAATGCGCGTAGGAACCGCCGGTAACAGCACACTCACTGAAGCAAACTGCACGTACGTGCCATTGCTTCAGTGCGCCTGTGCCAATGACATCGGCACATGCAGATACAGGGGATATAGTTACATGGTTAGTAAGGTTGAATAAAGACACCAGTCCACCCAGTGAGTGTTTATGCACGTCCACAATTGTGCCCATCCCTATACATTGTGACCGATCAAAATGCCCATCTATTATAATATTTATGTAAGGTACCCATATAGCGCCGTCAATTTTTATGCAGTGCTCCACACACACATCGGTCCCCACCCCCAAGGAGCCCACAATCCAAGGTCCCCAACCCAGGACCAATTTATTATGGACAGAAGCCAATAACCTACCGGCATGTCTTTGGAGTGTGAGAGGGAAACCGGAGTACTTGGAGGAAACCCACGCAGGCACAGGGAGAACATGCAAACTCCAGGCAGGTAGTGTCGTGGTTGGGATTTGAACCAGCGACCCTTTTTACTGCTAGGCGAGAGTGCTACCCACTACACCACCGTGCCGCCCAAACCATGCAGGTTTAGGAGATATCGGGGTAGCTACAGGTAAGCCTTATTATAGGCTTACCTGTAGCAAACAGTGGATTGTAAGGGTTTACAACCACTTTAAGTTATGATTAAAGATCATTCAAATCAGTAGAATTTCTTAGAGCCTACTCAGACTGGAATGAGACAGCTTTTAATGACGTTGATTCACATGTCCCCGTGGATTCCTAGTTGAAGTTTAAAAGGCCAATTTACCTAAAAATTATATTTGAGTTATAAATGGCGCCTGGTAGACTGATTAAGCAGAAAGAAGGTGCTTCTAAGTGCAATAAAAAATGAGACTTTAATGGCCCTAGACGGTTAAAAACACTTACACAAGGGAATAGGTGTGCAGGGTCATCATATAATGTGAAGGGTCCAGCAAGAAGGTGATCCCTGGATTGTCCTATCGACGCGTCTCCTGTCCGGGCAGCAGTGTGATGTTGCGTGTCAGGCACCCTAAAGGATCCACTGCACTGCGTGCAACACAGTTACTGGATGTGATGTCCGGAGGGGGATGTGACACTTTTCGGAGCATGCGCAATGACCAGACATGAAGCAAACGTCAGTGCACCTGCTCCAAAACGCATCACTGCCCCCTCCTGACATCACATCCGGTTGCTGCATTCCACACGGCTGGTCGGCCAGGAGACACATCGATAGGACAATCCAGGGAGCACCTCCTGCTGGACGCTTCACGACATATGATGAGCCTATTCCCTCTTGTAAGTGTTTTTAACCATCTTGGGCCATTAAATTCTTATTTTTTATTGCACTTAGAAGCGCCTTTCTGCTTATTCTTAGAGTTTGATTCTCTCATGAAGTGTTTCTGACATGTACCATAAGACACCTGCACGCTGCCCTACTTGTCATTATTAAGTCATAGACTTTGAATTCCTAGTTTCCCGGATGGTCTTTATCTAGAGCACCCTGTATTCCACTATTGCCTGGTAGACTGAGCCTGCCCCCTGGCTTCTTGTATGTCTTAAATAAATCAACAGGGAGATCTTTCTGCCATCATTTTTAACTAGTCCATCTGGGACGTTTGACTCTGTTCCTATTCACCATGGATGCTCCAAACTGTTTTGTTTTAATCCCCATATATAGTAATAAATAAAGAGGAAGAGTGTAAGCATCTTATAACGACCATAGGTGTGCCAACCCAAAAGTGTAGATTTCCTACCAATATATTTTCAGTAGGTGTAAAGCTCCAACATCTACCAAAAAACAGTGAGGGGAGTTTCAGCCCTTTAAAATGACAATACATAAACAACTAATAGTAGATATTATTATGCCAAACACTAAAGTTTTCTATCTCTATGGATGTGGTTTAAACCTTATTATGGATTATCGGTTTATCAACATCCTTTGGCCTCATAATATAATTATTTTGTTCCCACGGTGCTGTAATTTTATTATAGATAGATGCAATTTTTGTAATAAATTCAATTTTTGGACAAATAATATCTTTTTCATGGTCCCAGTCTTCATGATACGCTCTGTTTGTACCTTCAGAATTAATTCTGTACTCAGCATGAGGGGTAATGGTTGGGGTGACTATATAATGTGTGCAGTGGTTGACATATGTACCCCATGCAGAGCTGGTAAACTTTACATAATTTTAGGTTAGTTTCCATGGAGAAACAGTTTATTATGGCACATATGCACTTATTTACAGACCTCTACATCAAGCCGATATAGCATTTTCCTGCTCAGCGTGAGGTAATCACACCACATTTTTCAATTAACAAAATCACAGCATGCACAAGGCCCTGTCTGATGTGATTCTTAGCATTTATTAACCGTTGTCCTCAACTCCCTACAACATGACCTTTCCACCCAATATCTCTGAAAAAATGTTGATGGCCATATTAGGCAAAAAGGCAAAAGGCAAAAGATAGACAAAAGATGATCAAACACTAAGGGATTTTTTTTCCTGGTAATTATCATTTAAAGAGTATCTACACTCTCATGTGATTGGTTTGGAATCACTTTCAACACTCCCAAAAGTTTACCTCTTATCTCTGATTTTGATGTTCTACTGCCTGTCTGTCTCTACCGGATGCCCTGGTTTCGTAATGCCATAGTGTTTAGGCCCTTTATTTTATTTTATATTATTTTATTTTCTCCTTAATGTACCTTTTGCATTACTTTCCCCTTCCCCCCCCTTTTATTACTTTTCTCCCCCCCCCCCACTTTGCTCTAAAGTATAACATTTCTTCTGTTTTCTATATATGTTAGTTGGTCAATAGTTAACATCTGGATTGTTATGTACTAGCTTCGTTGCTACCATGTGATGGTCAAATGTTTACTGAATAGTAATTTCTGTATAGATCCTGAAGACGTTACTTCTGCCACCCATGATGCTGTTGGGTGTCCTTTATACACTCGAGTTAGTGTTGTTTTTACATTACGTTTTTCTGGATATTCATGTATACCGATATTGCCTTATTACCCACCCATGTGGGTGGCGGAGATAGATCTGTGTATTCTCGCTATTCCTTCTGGAGTACTTTTCTGTTTTTTTATTTTGCTATATGTACCATTATTATCTCTGTATCTCTTTTGCTACAACGTTAGTGGGATGTGTATATTTGCGATTTACTGTTCATCTATTTTTTCTCTTCATGTGAGAATTTATAAAACTTAAAGTAGGATTATAGGCAAAACTTTTCTTTCATTTTGGGTAGAGCAAGGGAGGGTATTAACCCCGTCAGAATTTTTTTCACCATGTGTCCCATTGGGGGGATTTTTTTTTTCACTTCCTGTCCCATAGTCAAACAGGAAGTGAGAGGAAATCCCTGCAAATTAAGGGAATTCCGTGAGGACCTCCAGGTCACCAGAACTAGTGTCCCCATGGAAAGATTTCCCCTCTATTACTTTTCTGGGGACAACCCAAAATTTGTGATTCTCTCTTACTTTCACTTTTAATGATAATGGTAAACAGGACAAGTGGAGAGAGTGAATCTCCCTAATGGGGGGCACAGACAGCAATAAAACCTGACAGGTGTTCTAATCCATCTCCACTCTATTCAAAAATTTAAAAAAAGTTTTGCTTTTATACTTTAATAAAAACAGATTAAACATAAAGTGTACTCTGACAGGAAGCCAGGAAAATCTATGGGTTGTGTCCAGGATGGGAGATTTATTTTTTCCCAGGTTCACGGACTTGACATACAGACACTGCCATGCACTGACCTACCTGGCATACATACACTGACCTACCTACCTGACACGCACTGACCTACCTGACTGACCTACCTGACACGCACTGACCTACCTGACACGCACTGACATACACTGACTCACCCGACATACATACACTGATCTACCTACCTGACACGCACTGACCTACCTGACTGACCTACCTGACACGCACTGACCTACCTGACACGCACTGACATACACTGATCTACCTACCTGACACGCACTGACCTACCTGACCATACATACACTGACCGACCTACCTGAGGGGCACTGACATACACTGATCTACCTACCTGACATACACTGACCCACCTGACATACATACACTGACATACACTAACCTACCTACCTGACATACATACCAATACATACATACACTGACCTACCTGACATACATACATACACTGACCTACCTGACATAAGATATTTGGGGGGCACACCATACAATGTGTTTAAATTCAGGATGGTGCTGCTATAAGACCTACAAACAGTACAAAATATTTTACAGCGCACACATACAAGAATGACATTTCTTGCAGGACTAGTTAAAAACACCTGAACATATTCAAAAAATGTTCTTGTATATTGTAATAGGCCCTGACCAGGTCTTTTGGGCTGGAGCACCCCTCCCCCTCCTCATTACCTCCTATTTAGTGGCCACCAGTGTTTAGGATGTATCCCCTTCAGTTCTCCCACATAGAGGAGTTCAGCTCCCATGGTTGAGACAAAGGATCTTCCATTCTATTACTAGTGTAGGACCCACTAATTCGGGGTACTTTGTCGCAGTAAGTGGGCTTAGCACTATATGACCATATAGTGTGACCATCCCCCGTATTTTTTGAATATGTTCAGGTGTTTTTAACTAGCCCTGCAGGAAATGTCATTCTTGCTTGTATAACACCTGAAGGTGCTACTTCAATGTTGGTCCTTTGTATGTGGCCAGGCTGTGTAAAAGTCTCACACATGTGGTATTGCCATACTCAGAAAGAGTAGCAGAATGTATTTTGGGGTGTAATTTGTTGTATGCATATGCTGTGTGTGAGAAATAACCTGATAATATGACAATTTTGTAAAAAAAAAAAAAAAAAAATCTTCATTTTGCAAAGAATTGTGGGGAAAAAATACTTAAAAAACTCACCATGCTACTTACTTAATACCTTGGAATGTCTACTTTCTAAAAAGAGGTCATTTGGTTTTTTTTGTACTTTCCTGACTTGTTAATGTCTCAAGAAATGAGATTCACCTGATATACTGAAGGCCTGATCAGATATGATCAATTTTCAGTGATTGGCACCATAGTTTGAAGATTCTATAACTTTCATAAAGACCAAATAATATACACTTATTTGGGTTACTGTATTTTTACCAAAGATATGTAGAAGTATACATTTTGGCCAAAATGTATGAAGAAAAATTACTAATTAGCAAAATTTTATGACAGAAACAAAGAAAAGGGCATTTTTTTCACAATTTTACTGTCTTTTTTTTATTTATAGCACAAAAAACCCACTAGTGATTAAATACCACCAAAAGAAAGCTCTATTTGTGTGAAAAAAAGGACACAAGTTTCATATGGGTACAGTGTTGCATGGCTGAGTCATTGTCATTCAAACTGTGTGCCCTGAAACCTGAAAATTGGTCTGGGCAGAAAGGGGTTGTAAGTGCCCTGTATTGAGGTGGTTAATGGGATAATAATGAAGCTGCTTTGCTGGTGATACTGATGGAGTTATTGCAAACAAATTTTCAATGGCTTTTTTTTTCAAGTGATATCAAGAATAATATTATTATGCCTGGGTTTTTTTTTTTTTTGGTTTTTTTTGGTGCAAGTTACTGCAACACTATTATCCCATAGTTTTTAAGATCAAAGATACAACTATGTTGTGTCCCTTGTTAATTTTACATTGTATTTTTTAAAATGTAACTGCCTACTCCCAAACTGTCATTTTGAAGTAAAACACATAGCCAAGTATTCTCCACAATTTGTTTTATTGTGCATTAAAAAAATAAAAAAAATAAAATTAGACATGCTATCTGCCAATAGAACTTAACCAAAAAGTGCATTCTATGCATCCAAAATCATACCAAATCAAATCATTATTCAACCAAAAAATAAAATAAAAGCCTCATGCATGTGTCCTGCTTCTTAATATAGGGGGTCAACTATGCCAAGAGTTGGTGAAAGCAGGGGTCTGTCATCCGGAGATAATTCCGAAAATCAGCTGGATTATTCTCCAGGAGCTCCCACAGCAAAGGTATATGACATAATTGGTCAGATTTTAATAAAGCAACCAATTTTTGGACCAAGAAATCCTTCTTCTCCTGTTCCTAGACTGGACTTGGATCAAAGCAATAACTCCAAGGCCAATAATAAATAACACATTCTCTCCTCCGATTCCGCAACATGGCTGGTTGACGAACGACCTTTCAGAAACGAACTGAAAAGCGTGAAATGAAAAGCGTAAATCAACACTCACCAAACGTCTAACACAAAATTAGCAGAAGGAGCCTAAAGGGTGGCGCTAAAGAGCTGACAACCACGTAGTACGTCACTACGTTTGTGTTTGGTGGCCAACAATTCCTTGCCATTTGTATGCAAGACAAGTTCCTGGCCATCGCCCTTCGGACAAAAGTCTGAGGTTTTGTCTGCGAAAAATCCGATCGTGTGTACGAGGCTTTAGACTTGTCTTTGATATATTTAACTGATCGTAAGGGAGCTAAGAGAAGCTCATTGTTAGCCCTCATGCACATGGATTTCAAGAGACTGCAGTGCCTCTAGCTTAAATACGCCTTCTGCATTGGCATTTACCCATGCATAGCCATATGGCAGATTTCCTTGAAACTGCCACTTTTACACTTGGGGAAATAAGCTGTAAACAGATTCTGAAGCCATTGGTGAGTATGGCTGCATAAATCTATTGACTATGTGTTCGGCTGTACTTGGCACCCGTGACTCCCTAGTAAAAAAAAAACACTGGGGATTCATATGCTAGAAGACTCTGTAGTCCCTAGACATCTGTGTGCATCAGGCCTTCTGCCGCGTACACACGGGCGAACTTTTCGACGGACTAGGTCTGGCGGACTTTTCGACTGACTTTTTTCGACGGACTTTCCGAATGAACGGACTTGCCTTCACACGATCAACCAAAGTCCAACGGATTCGTACGTGATGACGTACGACCGGACTAAAACATGGAAGTTCATAGCCAGTAGCCAATAGCTGCCCTAGCGTCAGGTTTTTGTCCGTCGGACTAGCATACAGATGAGCGGATTTTTCGACCGGACTCAAGTCCGTCGGAAAGATTTGAAACATGTTTCATTTCTAGGTCCGTCAAACTTTTGGGAAAAAAGTCCGCTGGAGCCCACACACGATCGAATTATCTGACGAACTCCGGTCCGCCGGACCAAGTCTGCTGTAAAGTCCGCTCGTGTGTACGCGGCATAAGAGTTTACATACATGTTAACCCCTTCCTGCCCACAATCTGTGTATTAATGTTCCCTGTGCCATGGACACAATAAAAAATGTTCTTGCAGCATCAGACATTTTTCATTGCTGCTAGCTCTCAATCCAGGCTTACCGTGATAGCCGGGATCCCCACTCACAATTGAGAACCAATCTATGGTGATTACTATGTCAGCTCTGAGACAGTGATCGTGTGCAGCCTGGAGGCTCCATTGATAAAATGAAAGCCTTCAGCCTGCAGATAAAAACTGCCAACTTCAGCCTTCATCTGCAGTGCTACCTATTTAAAGGAGAACTTTGTTTACCCAAACAAACATTTGCAAGTAGACAAGTTTGTTTTTTCATGCTATGTCTCTTTTGCAATAAAACCTTTTTACCTGCCTGTTTGCAAGCTTCTGTAGAAAGAACAGTGTATGGTCCTGGCATCTCCTGAGTGCCAGGATGTGTTAACTCCCCAGCCCATGCAAAAGATTGGTGTCATCCTAAGGCTTCATGCACACGAGACGCCTGTGCAAACTCTGCTGAACACATGTTTTTAAAAGCTGAAACCGGCATTTAGAAATGCCCGTTTCACCGCGTTTGCATGCTGCGTTTAGCGGCGTTTCACCGCGTTTGCGCCAAGAAGCGTTTAGTTAAGATAACAAAGACCCTCCCAAAGCACTTTTCGGCAGAAGAGAATGACATTTTGCGACCCAATTTTGGGGCCACATATCTCGAGGCCACTTAGTGCTAGGAACCGCAACTTTGGATATGTTCTAGTGGTAGTTGCACTGTGTTTGCACACCAAGTTTGGGGTTCCTAGCACCAAGTGGCCCCACGATATGATGCCCCAAAATCGGGTCGCAAAATGTCATTCTCTGCTGCAGAAAAGTGCTTGACATTTTCCGACCCGAATTTTGGGCCCCGTATCTCAGGGCCACTTGGTGCTAGGAACCCCAACTTTGGATATGTTGTAGTGCTAGTTTCACTGTATTTGTATACTAAATGTGTGTTCCTAGCACCAAGTGGCCCTGAGATACAGGGCTCCAATGTCAGGTCGCAAAATGTCATTCTCTGCTGCAGTTTACCATCATAGTTCTGTGTTTTCTGGTCCAAAAAATAGGTTTCCTTTAAAAACACTTATAAACGCAAACACGGTACCGGCGTTTAGCTGTGTTTGGCGCCCGAAACGTGGAAAACTTTTGCGTCTGAACCCAATTTTTTTGCTTCTGGAAAAACGAGGTTTAACGCAACTGCCTAAAAACGCCAAAAAATGAGACTGTGTACACGGACACATAGGATAACAGTGAATGAGTTCAAGGGCAGTTGAAAAAAGTGTCCAACTGCCTCTAAACGCGAGTTTAACAGCGTCTCGTGTGCATGAGGCCTAAAATGGCTGGCCAGTCAAGATGGGCGAAGATGCCAAACCCAGAAGCAGTCATGGAGAAGATGTTGACCCCGGAAAGGGAGGTTGTGGATGTTGCATTGCTAGAGGAGAGGTATTTGTGCTTTTGTTCAACGTAATAGTTCAACTGTCAGGTACAGTTGCACTACTGAAAATAATAAAACCCTTATATGTCCTTTTACAATATGTATAAAAATGATTAAGGTATGCAAATTGGAGTTCTTGGTAACCAACACGTAGTGATGCTGCTACATTTGGCCTGGGTATCTAGTCATCAATGACCTCTGGCCATGAAAGGGTTAGGTCCCATATCCTAACACCCGATGTTACTGGGTTCAAAGTGTACCTATAATGAAGTGAGTTTGATTTATTGTTACCTTACCCCAGGACATTAGATGATGTTTCATGTTTTAGGTGCCCAGAACTGTTATCTCTGAAATACCATTTTTGCAGGAATTGTTCTCTGACGTTTGCTAACACAGTGGTTAATTGAAGGTTCACATGCATTTCTACTAATTTTCATAAACAAATACAATCATTTTCAACCTATGATGTACAGAAAATAGCTATTTTCTGTTCTAGTTGACTTTTATGTTGCAATCAATGATGTACCTTTTATTTTTTTTTATGCCAATCTCCTCCAGTATTCAATTTTCCAGGGAATGTCAAAGTATTTGGAACTGAAAATGTATTTTTGCTTATCCAACATGTGACTTCCAAAATCATAATGTTCTTTCTGTTAAATAGCCGGGCTTTTTTCAGTGGGAACGTGGGGGTAAACAGCTCCAGCACTGAATATATGTACTGGCAAGGGGTGCTTGGGCATGCTGGAGGTCTATTATTGCTGAAATCTGGAGGATCTGTTGTCACTGGAGTGAGCGGGGGGGGGGGGTGTTTCTGGGAAAATCAACTGTTGCAGGAAGGGGGGTCTATTATTTGTGGATTCTGGAGGATCTATTGTTGCTGGGGAGTCTATTGTTGCTGGCAGTGGATCTGCTGTTGCTGTGAGGTAATCTACTGCTTTGAGAGAGGTCTATTTTTTCCGGCTGATGGAGAGCCTATTGTTGCCGGTGGGGGTATTTTGTCGCTGGGGCGGGTCTATTGTTGCCAGTGGGGGTTTTTTGTTGCTGGGGCGGATCTATTGTTGCCGGTGGGGGTATTTTGTTGCTGGGGCGGGTCTATTGTTGCCAGTGGGGGTATTTTGTTGCTGGGGCGGGTCTATTGTTGCATGTTGGGATCTATTGTTGCTGGGTAGGATCTGTTGTTGCTAAGGGATCTATTGTTGATGAGGTGGTCTATTGCTGCCGGGGGATCTATTGTTGCTCTGGGGTTGTTGGGAGAAGGGTAGGCCGCAAGGACAAGGGACAGTGCTTGGAAGTGGATTGGGTAATTCAAGGTGGGGGAGGGATACCTGCACCTATTCTCTGAGAAAAAGAAACCCCGGTAAAGAGTATACATTTCTTAGGTTAGTCACGGTTCTGTTGTTCTTCGCTTTATATATAGTAGACCAGAAAGTATTGCACAGCATGCAAATACGTTCAATAAAATGTGGGAAGGTTGGATAGTAAAATCATATGGGGCTCGTCCGTCAGTGGTTATTTGTGTCCACGTGGATGAGTGTACCTGTATCGCATATCTGAGAGATAGACATCATCTTACTGGCATATCTATAGTCATACACATACCTTTTACGATTTACAATAAAAGTTTTATACAAGTGGCACATTTGGTGCGTAGGCCACCGCTCCCTCGTCTAGTTTTACTTGGAGTCACTGATGAGGCTGCACTGATAGGTGGCAATGATGGGCACTGATAAGCAGCACTAATGGGTAATGAAAGGTGGCACTGATAGGTGACACTGATGAGCACTGATTGGCAGCACTAGTGGACACAGATTGGTTCCTGAGAAACAGTGGCGAGCGGATGTATAAGCATCACCAGCTTTGAGATATTATTATATGCTTATCCAAAGCTCTACCAAGGTGAGAGGCTAGTGAACACTGAGATGACACTATGTTGGAAAAGGGAAGATAATACCTGTTTCTGGACATTCATAGTTAATGGTGAAGAGATGCACCATGGATAAAATAGGACAACCCTTTTCTAGTCGTGACAGTCACTCAACGTTACTATTTATTTACTAACGTTACTATTTATCACTATGATTCTTATATGGTATATTTTTATATTGTCATTTATATTGTGGTATTTGATATGATTAGCACGATTTGTATCCACTTTTTACTACAGACACAATAGTATATACCCCTTTCTTTACGGATTTGAACATCTTTATTAATCATTTTTGGCTCTGCACACTTCACACTTATATTTTAAGTTTTATATGAGTTATTAATTTTTTTTTTCTTTCTCAGCTTTGCAGGATATAAAAGTTAGCGGATTTGCACATTGCCATATCTATTTGAAATTACACAGGTGTTGTCTATTTCTATTTTACCTTTGACCTTGCAAGACATACTTAGCACTTTGCACTTTTTTTGGCAGCGCAGCACTATTTCACTTTACATCCCAATAGCTAAGGATATGCTATTGAGTGCTGGCAGCAACTGGATCACCTTTTTACACTTATTAACATACAGTGATAGTGTGAGAGTAACTCACAATACACTGATAGAATAAACCTTATGCCATAGCAGGAATACACCCATCATCCTCATAGTTGTATAATACACCCGTCATCATCATCCTCATCCTTGTATAATACACCCATCATCACTATCCTCACCATTGTATAATACACCCATCATCATCATCATCCTCATTGTTGTATAATGCACCCATCATCATCCTCATCATTGTATAATACACCCATCCTCATCATTGTATAATACACGCATCATCATCATCCTCATTGTTGTATAATGCACCCATCATCATCCTCATCATTGCATAATACACCCATCATCCTCCTCATTGTATAATACACCCGTCATCATCATCCTCATCCTTGTATAATACATCCGTTATCATCCTCATCATTGTATAATACATCCATCATCATCATCCTCATAATTGTATAATACGCCCATCATCATCATCATCATCATCCTCATCATTGTATAATACACCTGTCATCATCAATCTCATCCTTGTATAATACACCCATCCTCATCACTGTATAATACACCTGTCACCGTTATCCTCTTCATTGTATAATACACCCATCATCCTCCTTATTGTATAATACACCCGTCATCGCTATCCTCATCATTGTATAATACACCCATCATCATTGTATAATACACCCGTCATCGCTATCCTCATCATTGTATAATACACCCATCATCCTCGTCATCATTGTATAATACACCCATCATCATCCTCATCATTGTATAATACACCCGTCAGCGCTATCCTCATCATTGTATAATACACCCATCATCATCATTGTATAATACACCCGTCATCGCTATCCTCATCATTGTATAATACACCCGTCATCATTGTATAATACACCCATCATCATCCTTATCCTCATCATTGTATAATACACCCGTCATCATTATCCTCATCATTGTATAATACACCCATCCTCATCATTATCCTCATCATTGTATAATACACCCATCCTCATCATTATCCTCATCATTGTATAATACACCCGTCATCAACCTCATCATTGTATATTAAACCTGTCATCGCTATCCCCATCATTGTATAATACACCAATCATCATCCTCATCCTTGTAATACACCCGGATTCAACAAACAGTTGAATTTTAAATTCTTCTTCTTTAAACCCTACCTCCAATAGGTAATAAAAGAACCCAACAAAACAAATGCAGGGAAGTAAAGGGTTAACCTCCTCACCTGGTAACAGAACATTCACTGCACACTCAGGCTCAGCCTAATTTACTGTTGGGACAGTATAACTGGAGACAAGTTCAACAAACAGTGCTGTGATAGCTGAAGATAGCAGGGCTCTGGCAACCTGTCACAGGGGAAGATTGGTGTCTGTCCAGCAATAAATAAGGCTGAGCCTAGTGTGCAGTGAGCTGTTATCATGTGAAAGATTTATTTCCCTGCATTTGCTTGTTGCTACTGTTGAAGAAGAGAGGATGAGCTGCTCCAACTCCAAGTGCTTCCCTCCATCTATGCAGAGCCGCTTCACCCAGGGCATGTGTCCCTTCCGCCCTTGCCTTGTATCGGCCCTGCATAGAAGCTTACTTACCGTTAAGGAGCCGCGCTGCTCAGGCCTTCCACAAGGTGGCGCTGGCAGTCTCAGTCAGTAGATCCGGGTCCACACCACACAGCAGTGAGCCAGGAAACCAGAAGTGACGTGGGGGTGCTGGAAAAAAGCACCGCCCACCGCCCTCCAATCCCCACCAAATAAAATAAAGGAAAGGAGGCCAGAGACAAATCAGTGAAGAGTGACAGTGTTCACGGGCGCATTGCTTGCGCTCCTAACACTCCCTAAACACGGGCAAATTGGCTTCCCAGCTCTAAATCAGCTTATTGCAAGCTGGGAAGCTTCCCATAGACCGCTGTGTTTTCCGTCGCCTGGACACTCTTAAAGGGCACTTTTTTTTTTATAGCTAGCGTGGGCGGCGCCCGTGCGCCCCCTATGGACGGTCCACCACTGGTACAGAGGCATTTTTCGTTGTTCTCACCATCACTTCTCATTTAATTGAGGTGTAAATTAAACTGACCTTGAGCTGCAGATGTGGTTCAGTTGTTCTTATGGCATTTATGTTGGTACTTTCTCATTTTCATTGCAGATTAATTGAACGCTTCCCTTTTTAACCTGAACTCTGATGCAAAAGCCCATAAAGTTCAGTAAAACCTGGTTGCAGACGTAAATCTCCATTCATCCTGCAATAAATGGAGCAGAATTCCTAGAGAACATGGAAAATAATCATGTACACTTAGCTAAGCAATGCATGCACCAATTTTTACAAGAGATGCACCCTACTCAAGCATTGCTGTCAGTAATTTGGCAGTGCATTGGTGCCCTCAACTGCGATAAAGAGCAGTAAGCATCAGAAGTGTTTGTTATAGCTTCCACAGACTATCCAACATCTTGGAAAATCCATGCGATTGATCCATGGTAATTCCTTTTTCACCTCATAAAAAAAAATCCTTTTAAAGGATGTGCACTTGAGCTTAGTATCACCCTAGTACAGTTAAATTACCAAAGGGAATGCAACAGGGAAATCTCTCACCGCCCATAACAAGAAGCCTGCTTACTAATGGGCAATATTGTTTTATTACCCTGGATCATTTGTTAATGCAGCCATTTTACAAGTGTGTAAAAGCAACATATATCATTCCTTTCTTTTTTTTTTGTTCTGGTCAGGACTTAAAAATTAAGTGTAAAAAAAAAAGATTTTTTTAGGCAGTTAAAAGTTTGTATTGCATCTGAATTTTATGTATTGTTATATGCAGCCAGCAGGTGGAGCTTTAGGGTCAGTTTCACATATTTTACGCGGCTTCCTCTCTGCCTGTTTTAAAACACCTGCTGAGGACGTTGAGGGATAGAAGATAATATAGATAAATGAAAATCACTTTTGACATTAACTGAACTCTTTCTGAAAGTTTTGTGATTGGATGTATCTTTATATTAGAAGTATGTAAATACTTAAATATCAATAGTTTGGCCACACATTAACTTTGATCGCTTGCTGTTTGGGGCAATCTTGACTTTTTTTTTAATATACATGTTAAAAGCATTTTTTTGCTAGAAACTTACAGTACTTAGAACCTCCAAACATTATACATTTTCTAAAAGCAGAGGCCCTGGAGAATAAAATGATGGCTGTTGCAAACTTTTATGTTGCACGATATTTGCGCAGCCCTTTATCAACGCAAAATTTCATGAAAAAAATACAGATTCATTTTTTAATTAGATTAATTTTAGTGCACACAAGCACAATGAATTGAATAAATAGATACCAAACAGATTCAAAATTTCGCATGCCTGTGATTTTGCGACAAACTACGGTACTTAAATTGTCCATAGGTGATACTTCAAAAGCCATTTTTTTTTACACTTTTCACATTTTTGTTTCATTTAACTTTACTGCTATCACAAAGGGTGATTACGTACAATTTAGGGAAATTATATTATACCTGCATTGTATTTGAGGAGGTAAGCAAGCTAATCCTTTTTATGAACATAATAAATAAAAGTATATATCATAGTTATAAACATACATATTTAATATTATATATGCATATTTAAAACTATGATATACACTTTTTTTTTAAATGTATTTGCTTTATGTATTGAATTAAACATTCTGAAGTTTGGTGCTCCTTGAAGATGCAGTTGGGTTGCAAAATGTGTAGAGCCTTTTGATTACCTCTCTCCCTCCCTCTCCCCGATTACCAAGGACCCCATCTATAATAGTGGATGCTATAGCCTGGTCATAGGCTTTGAAAGCTAGTTATGCTATATGTACGATAGAGTTTGAGGATGGTGGTATAGGGGCAACTATACATCTTTAGCTTTTAGAATCACATTAAAGGAAATATTATTCTTGTTTTTAATTTTTTTTTTTTTTATCATTTATAAAAAGAATATATATTTTTAAAAGTTAAGTTGGTATATATACGGGGCTGTTAAAACCAGACTACGCTGTGGAATTTTTATGTTTAGGCTTTGGTTCTTATGGAGAGTGGACACTGACACAGCCCGCTCTTCTCTATGGGTGGTCAGGTGTAAACAGACACATGTCCATTTACACCTGCCGCTCCATAGAGGGGCAAATGGAGGGTCTGATTGGGTCTGACTGAAAAACTGACAGGTGAACCCGATCAGACCGGTTGTGTGAAAAGGGCCTAAAGTGCAATGTGATAGCTATCAAGGATAATTAATACATGTACATTCCAAAGTGCTAGTACAATATATATTATGCATAAAACATACAACTTCATACAAAAAGTTCAACAAAACTGTGCCATGATAAACGTGTACAGATCCACTGCAAGCTATTTGCACTGACTTCAGTGTACCATTACCAAGACAGAGCACACACCATCGGCTTACCAAAAAATTTGACCTCTTAAACTTATGATGTGACCTCTTAAACTTATGATGTGACATGCGATTGTCATCTGCTGAATATTTGCAGCCACTGCGCTCAAAGAGCAACACTGAAGGTATAGTAGCTTTCTCCCAAGAATAGCCTTTCACCACTTCGCCCGGTCCGGTACCAACCACAGACAACCCCGTGTATGCAAAGAATAAAGCACAGAATAGTGCATTACCAGGGCATACTGTGCTTTATTAAAAGTAAGGTACTGACATCAAACTTTATGGTATGGTATGGACTAGGGAGGGAACCCACAATGCCTTTTTTCCTTATTTTTTTTTCAATGCCAGCTATTTTTTCCTTTACATTCAGCTGTCAGCGGGGAACCCCACTGACAGCTGTTGACTCATTGGTTGTTAAGGACGCAGTGGCCACCCGCTCCTTAACAACCATGTTGTTTACTGGTTGTTAAAGACACTGGCAGCCGCCCGCTCCTTAACAACCAGCTATGTACACCATATGTTAAGGATGCCGGCTACCGCCGATGGTAAATTACTGAAGGCTTTCACTACTAAAATACTACTACTACTAAAATACCACTTCATAAAATAGCGCATGCAGTGTTTTAGTAGCGTTTTTTTGTGAATGCCAAACATTTTTTGAAAAAATGCTCTGTGGTATCTTAGCGCATACTAAGATGTGGTAAGATACCGCTTTGTGAATGGAGCCCATTGTTTATTGTCACTTTAGGCTCCTATTGGATATAATTGTAATACATGTGCATCAATCCAACTAAAGTCCAAAGAAACAGATTATGTGAAGACATTCAAATTTCTGTGATGTGATACTCTTCAGCACAATTCAAAAAACAAGAAAGAGTTCAAAAAATAAAATTCAAACAGTCAGTGAAACAACTATCCAGTGTTAGTATCTTGAAAAGCCGACCAAGTACTTTGTGCCCTCCATTACAGACAACAATGGCCTCTTACCAAATGAACTGGACCCCCATAAAAGAGATCAAACACGCATTATCATCAATGACCATCTAGGCATCCATCCATGGTGAAAGGACTCCGCCAGCCTCAGGCTCCAAGATTGGACCAGACAGCATCCATACTCAAAATATATAAAAATTATTTGACAGTTTTACACTATGTGCGGCCTCTGTTCCCATCTAGTATGGGTGCTGTCTGGTCCAATCTTGGAGCCTGAGGCTGGTGGATTCCTTTCACCACGAATGGATGTGTAGATGGTCATTGATGAACATGCATATTTGATCTCTGATATGGGGATCCAGTTAATTTGGTAAGAGGCCATTGTTGGGTGAAGGCGCACCTATTATATGTGTATGTATTTAGATCTAACATTCAGTATTATGATGTTTTATAGGTGCAGCTCTGTACACATATTGTTGCAGTAAGCACAAAATATTTTCTCTTTTTTTTATTGGATAGCATTGATGGTGTGAAAGAATCAGGATGTCTATACTCAAAAAGAAACACAAATATTTCATAAGACATATACCCATCTGAGCGTATACCGTCAGCGTGCACACAGGCTGTTTTGAACGGGAAGTATGTACACGTGAACATTACCAGTTTTGCTGTGCTCAGATTTTTTTTTCATTGGCATACTCGGCTGCTCACATAATGAAATCTTCAGGCTGGGAAGGAGGGGGATATTGCCACAGCAGCTTAAACTGTTCTGGGAGCTGTTGAGAATTGGAATCAAAGACAACTTTATAAACCCCTCCAGCAATCTCTCCCTCCCCAACTCATGAGGAATGACAGGGCCCCTGGGGACTGGGAGCGATGAGGAGACTGCAACAAATCCTGCAGCACAATCCAAGCCGAGAGTAATAATTATACACACAGCTACATGTTTAATGTATGAGTGCTGGCTGTGTCATTATGTCACCCCGCAGACAGCAAAAGGGTTCTGTGTCCCAAACAGCTCTGCCGTCCTTTGTCACCGTGTCATTTTGCATACTAGTAAGAGAGTTTACTGGCCATAGCGAGCACTTATGGATTATTCAGATTAATGGGTCTTTAGACAGAGAAAGTGCATTGTAAAGCACTGTGTCTTTTTAATGCGCTCCCCTACGTGTCTTAGGTCTTTTCCGCACGCCGTGTCTGGGTGGGAATGAAATATTTGTGTAAGTGTTAGCCATGTAACGTGGATAAATCCACCTTTTTTTTATACCTGCAATGTGTTATCCTCCGGTGATATTTTTATTCCACTTCTGTTCCCGTTGATTGCACACATGCAGTAGCCAGAGACACCAGTGTAACATTCACTAGAGCTTGACAAATTTGGCCCCCACATGCGACTAGAGTTCTTTGATCCATATTAGGTCAGCACCAGCTACATGTTTACTCTAACACGCTGTTATGAGAAAATATGCAATGATAGGCATGCTGGTTTTATCCTGACTCCCTGTCCCTGTGATACCTGAACAAGCAGTAGGGGATACATTTGTCACCAACTGCAATAAAATATATTGTCAGAAGTTCTAACCCTTCCTCTTTCTACTAAAAAATGTGTTTTTGTTTCTTGTCTTTGTCTCTGTTGGAGACGTTTCTCATCACTTCCTGTTCTAACATTTAACCATAATCCTATAAAAAAAAAATTTTTATCTTAGCTTAGCCTTTAACGCTGAACATAACCTCAACCTGTCCCAAAGGGAAAAGTCCTGGAAGTAGCATATCTCTGCAAAATCCCATAAGATGTATGACAGCCTCAGCCTGGGCTCCAACCAGACCATGCCCCCAATGCATTTCCCTCCACCCACGGAGCTTAGACATAGGGATCAACCTGTCCTTATCACTGTGTGACAGACCCAACCAGGACAGGGGCTTTTGTAGAGGACTAGAGGCAAGCTCCTACCCACTGATTATGGCCCATGGAGAGAGCAGATCATTCTGTAATGTTTGACAACAACCTAATGGATGCTGAGATTGAGGCTTGGATTACTTCTCTGAATAAGGACAATAAAACTTCCCTTCTGGAGTGGATGGAAAGGTGTAATATTATTCCTGTACAGGTTAATGATCAAAGGAAATATGGTGGCCCTCCTGCAGAATGGGATGGAGAGGCTCCTTAATTTGGGACAGAAATATTTATCAAAAATATCTCTTAAATCTTTGAAGATAAATTCAACCTTTTAAGACTTCTAGAATATTGTAGGAGTTTGTCTCATAAACTGTTGCCTGATAGTTTGAGGTGGTTTGGGGTTTGTTATGTTTATTGTTAAGTAGGTCTCTCCCATTGTTAATTAAGTTAATTGAGTGACCTATTGTTTCTGCCTGTTGGCTAACTTGGAGGTATCTATGATGGGATTAGCCTTGTGTCAGCTCTGCCTCGTTATCTAAACCATTGTGTGATGTTTTGGATAAATATTTGGTTTTATTGTTCATGTGGTGACTGACCTACTTTTGAACTATATAAAAACCTATATTTTCTGTTCAATAAACAGTCATTCTTTTGGTTCTTTCACAAAATCTTGTCTGTGTACGGTGTTTGGGGTAAAAAGGACTGGTATTAGCTCTCGGTCTGTTTGGAACGGTTTGAAGGGCAGGAGGCACTGTTTGGCAAAAGGTAGCACCCAAGCGGGGTGCCAAAATGGTTCCGCCACACCCTGATTCTATAAAGACCAACTCCTTCTTTTTTTTTTTTTTTTCTTTTTTTTAATGAGACACAAAATAAAAAGACCTGTCTGTCCCTGCA
Organism: Lithobates clamitans; assembly: GCA_037952925.1. Taxonomy (NCBI): domain Eukaryota; kingdom Metazoa; phylum Chordata; class Amphibia; order Anura; family Ranidae; genus Lithobates; species Lithobates clamitans. Next base: position 349,493 of record JBBGZY010001082.1, on the reverse strand, counting down.
GTACCTTTCCTCAACACAAAATGCCACTAGTCGTCAAGGTTGAATAACATTTAATGTAAGTCAAACTAGGTTTCTTTGAGCTCAAGTCATTATGGAGATGACCCCTGGGGGCACATCATAATGTGTGGGCTCACACTACTCCAGTTTGGCATTCACACATCATTGCGTGCTGTCCAGGAATAAGAACTTTGAAGAAGAAGAAGGAACTGTGATGTCAATATATTAGAGAAAGGACTAAAGAAAAAAAAAAGATATGTATAATGGGAGTTAAAAAAAAAATGACAGGGGGGAGCCTTGGCCTACATAGAAGGTTGAGTTAGACGTTAAGGGATGTCCCTAGTAGGCTAGTAAAAGTCAGAATCTCCATTTATGCTAGTTATACAGTATAAGCCCTACCTTACACTAGTTGCAGTATCCTGCACCTGCTCAGTTTATCAAACCTCTTCCCCCGAAATCATTGTATAAGTGCTGTCACATCTGATCATAATAAAAAAATGAAGTTTGACAGTGAAAGATCAGCAGCTTTTTGATGAGGTCATCCCCTCGCTTTCCCTCCTGCAAGCATATTCAGCATTGACAAGCACTTTTCAGTGCATATAGAGCCCCAATTTGCTCAGAGTTTTGATATTCCATATCCAAATCTGGGTATTGAGATGATGACAGTTTTAGGTACAAATGCTGTATGTTAAATACCTTCAATGCAAATCGCGGAAAATCTTTTTACTAGTCCCCATGACATCATCTTAGGGGCTACAGTGCTATTTTGGTCACCAAATCCAAGGGAAGGGGTGAAAGTGGGTGCCTTATATTTATCTTCTCCAATATTCTCCCTTATCGATGTGGACAGCTCCATGCTGGCAGCCACAACACCAGGGAGAGCAGATAGGCATGGACAGTGTTTACCAGCATTGAGGAGGAGGGGTTTCGGCAGTAACAATGCCAAGGGTCCTTTTCTACCTGCATGGCACACAGTACTCAACAGGTGGACAACACTGCAGTGATTTCACTGTAAAGGAATACAAAATTTTCACCTTGTATAAGGATGCCACAAGCACTAGAATGATCACCATCATTATATACTGGGGATCTGTATTCAGTGCCTTCTCTTCATCTCTGATTAGATGAAACACTATCTCTCTCATATAATGAGAGAAGCCCTTATGAAGATAAATGACTTGTGTTTGGCAGCTCTCCACAAAACAGGGCTCTGTCTCAAAAGACAGAGGTGGCCGAGTTTGAGAAGTTCCATATGTATTTCTAAGTGTTATTTTATTGATTATGCAAATGACAACAGGGAACAAACACCAGGCAACCAGCTTATTTCAGGGGCTTAGCACTCCTTTACAGGAAATTTTCTAGGAGCTTTGCTCTGAGTCCAAATGGTATCTATTTTTTTTTTTTTAGAGCCCTGATAAAGGGAGAGTGCTGAGCCCCCAAAGTGCTGGAAACTGCAGAATGGTCCCTCTTTAGTTGTAATGTATATGGGCTATTATGTTCAGATAGCCAGAACCTGTGGCTGAATACTCAAACAGTGACTGCATCTGATCTAAATCAGCCAAAATGTGAGCCATGTAGGGCAGTCTTAATCTCTTTTGCTGAGCCTCAGATAGTAGTAAAAACCTAAATAGAAGAGAGCCAGCACTTAACCAATCGACCTAATTTTAATGGGGCCATTTTAGAAGAGCAATGTACAAATATGCAGAGTAAACCATAACACACCAACGTTTTGGGGCCATGGCGAAACCCTTTCGCAGAATGACAGACAGCTGTCTGTCACCTTGACAAAGTGGTCCGCCGTGGCCCCCCGTTGGTTGGTAAGTGTTGGTATGTTATGTAAAGATAGGTGGTGCTGGGATTCGGTGCAAGCAGCTTTTCCATTTTTAGCAATTGTCATACCTGATAGCGCGGGAATAACCTGCTCTTCCAAAATGACCTCATTAAAATCTTGAGGTTGATTGGTTGACTGCTGGCTCTCTCTTCTATTTAGGTTTTTACTACTATCTGGGGCTCAACAAAAGAGATTTAAATCTGCCATACGTGGCTCACGTTTTGGCTGATTTAGGCAATTAGATGCAGTCATTGTTCAGCTATTCAGCCATAGGTTCTGGCTATCTGAACATAATAGTCTATATGCATTTCAACCAAAGCGAGTTGTTGACGGTGACACAACTAGCCACGCACTCCAGACAAAGGAAACAAAAAGGGAGTGGTGCAGGATGGATTTGTTACAAAGCAGTAAAAAACTGACACTCCATGCTCTACCTGGAACTCCAAAGCTAGGAAAAAAATGATTGGCTTGAAGTTAACTTTAACCTAGTTCCTAACCCCAATCCCTGTGCAAATCTATGAAAAGTGCTATCCATACACATATGGTACAATTTTAGGGGACATTTTGCTGCTGCCATATTACCAAGAACTGGTGCTGAAATACCTTCTTGGAAATAGCTATGCTGACCACAGCTGATCCAAAATCTCCAAGCTAGACTTTCATTGCTTTTGGGTTGAGTCCACCAAGGTAAGGGCACATACACAATTGCACCAGAGATTTTATCGAGGCAGGATTAACACTGAAAAGGATACTTTTTCTGGTGCTTTAGTTAGCTCACTGAGCAGAATATTGTCACTCTGTGTAGAGTATATAGCTGTGCAGCTGGTTAATAAATCTCTCTGGTCCAAACAAGCACTCACACAGCAGATGTTCCCTTAAGGCTTTAGAATTTGAAATGGGTACTGTCATCATTTTCTTTCAGGCAAACATTGCTGCTAGCTAATATTGAGTTGCTGTCATTGCAAATGATCATATTTATATGGTAGGAATATGAAGACACTTCTCTACCCTAAGCATATAATTTCCTGGTCTTCCAGGTCAGAAATGATTATACGAACACCCCCATCTTTCCTTATCTCTCCCCATTCACTTCCTCTGTCGGCATTCCCACACCCTTTCAGTATCTATTCCACCTTAAAGCCTATCTCCGGGGAAAAACAACAAGCCTTCCCTGCAGTTGGGATGCCCCCACACTGCAAGGGTAAATGCTCATTTTAAGCAGTTTTACTTGCCTGATACTCTTCTCCCCCAAAAGCCGGTGCTCTTCTCTTCTTCCCTACATTCCGGCTTGTGAACTGTGCCTTATGCCGCGTACACACGAGCGGACTTTACGGCAGACTTGGTCCAGCAGACCGGAGTCCGTCGGGCAATTCAATCGTGTGTGGGCTCCAGCTGACTTTTTTTTCCCAAAAGTTGGACGGACCTAGAAATGAAACCTGTTTCAAGTCTTTCCGACGGATTCGAGTCCGGTCGATAAGTCCGCTCGTCTGTATGCTAGTCCGATGGACAAAAACCGACGCTAGGACAGCTATTGGCTACTGGCTATGAACTTCCTTGTTTTAGTCCGGTCGTACGTCATCACGTACGAATCCGTCGGACTTTGGTTGATCGTGTGTAGGCAAGTCCGTTCGTTTGGAAAGTCCATCAAAGTCCGCCAGACCAAGTCTGCCATAAAGTCTGCTCGTGTGTACGCGGCATTAGCATCCCCACATCCATTGAAGGACTGTGGGCCCTGCATTGTACTTGATGACATCAAAAGACGTGACCATTGAAGCATAGGGGAGAAATATGGCACACAACACAAGGCAAGGGTGTTTACCTGATCTTTCTCTGCTGCAGTTCCACGTTTATTTAAAGATCATCCACCCACCCCTTCTATGACTAGACAGGGAATAGAGAAACCTCACATTGAAGAGTTCATCTTTCCGTCACTTTGCTCTCTCCTCCTGTCTGGATGTTTCTTGCACTGCAACACACCTGATTGGCTCCTTGTGCTGCTTTACTCTCACTCTGTCTGAGCTCTGCTATACAGTAGGAGCTCCAGGTTCTCCCCCCCCCCAAAAAAAATAAAAATAAAAGTCAGCAGCTACAAATACTGTAATATTAGGGCACTTACCTGTCTAGGCTTCTAGCAATGTCCTCACCCAAGCCGATTCTTCAAACGGCTATCGGGTGCTAGTGCTGCCATCCTGACTAAGGGAAGCTTGCGGCTTCCTACTGCGCATGCGCAATGTGCTTTGTGAATGGGTCGCAGTCACACTTCACAGTTCCCAGAAGGTTGCGGAGGAAGGAGGGGAGGGCCTGTCAAAACCAGGTACCCTCTCCCCCCTCCCCCTAAAAGGTCCCAAATGTGGCAGTGGAAGGGGGGATGAGGCAGACAAGCGGAACCTCACCTTTAGGGTGGAGCTCCACTTTAATTGCGAGGCAAGGGTACCGTGTGTCCCGGGTGACCATATCTAACAATGTTTCAATGTTAACATTGTTTCTTTTTCAGAGAGGTCTTCTAAAGAGACACGATTGTTTTATGTTACCTATCCACCATGTGATTCTCACAGATGTTTTATGTTCTCTTCTTATCTATGCAATCTTGCAACCAAATGGATTTTCAGTGTCATTCTAATTATGGTGAACAAATAAAAAAATAACATCTATGAGTTCACTCTGGGCACACCTTTAAACAATGACAATAATTTGGCATACATCTCAGCTGAAAACAGTTCTTCTCACAGATCACTTTATCTTTCTTAATCCAATTTATAAAAAAGACCTCAACTGAGGACTTATTGAACGCTACATTACAGGGTACCTCTAGGAATGGTAATTCTGTACCCTTAAAAAGAAGGTTCTTTTTAACCCCTTCCCTGCCCTTTGAGTCTTAACAGGAGGCGGAGGTGGTGTCCCAATCACATGATTGCTATGATTGGCTCTCATAGTGGTCAAATATTTGGGAGCCTGTCCCGCAGTCTCAAGATCACAAGGACCAAGAGCTGTTAGTGTGCCGGGAGCACGCAGTGAGCACACTCTCCGCCCAGAACCTTGGACCCCTATTGACACATATGTGCGATGAGTGGGCATTACAGCCCACCTGCCCTGCCACTGCATTATGGCAGCAAGAAGAGGTAAGATTCACAATGCCCATTATAATCTCCATTAAAGCAATTATTGAACATTTTCACATAATAGAGGTGAGACTGGAAGGTAGATACCACACTCTTGGTTTTAGCATTGTATCATTCAGTTACAAAGTGATCAACCTGAGTGAGTACCACATTTAATCTTTGAATTTAAAGCATACATTTAGTGAAATGTTTATTTTTATAATTGTACTTGCCCCATTTATATTTTTAAAGATGTTGGTGCTCTTTTTTTTTACAGTTCTAGGCTTGGGAGAGTCAAGAGGAGTTCTGAGGAGGATGAATGACATCTTGGAGACCCTGGTGAGGAGGATGGACATCTTAGCACGACTAGAAAATGCTAGTGAGTCTCGAAGGGCAGAAGACAGCGGGCACTTCACTTTGGACAGGTCTGTAATCCCATCACTAGTTGTTCACATATATTAAATTCTCCAAACATCAGTTCACCATATTTCTAGTTTTTATTTAGTTCCTCATGCTATAATGGAAATGGAAAAGGTGGAAGATCAGAAATTTCCAATAGAACAACTAGAAGATATACACAGAATCTGACATCACGTCAGTGACAATGTGCAGTGATTGTGTCCTAGTCCTGACAGTTTTGTGCCATACTATGGAATGCTGAATTTTATGGCATAGCAGCAAAGCATGCTGGGGCTTGTCTAGACTCATTTACTTTATAGACAAAAAATGATTGTAACTTTTGCACTCTAAAGGCAGACAGTTCTAAAAATATGATATTTTAACACAAGATTTTGAAGTAAGCTGTCTACCTCCATTTGCTTGATGTTCTAGAATTCTATATCGACAGCGAGAAAAAAAATTATTGCCCTATTACATCATTTGTACTAACTTCATCTCGTCTGATAAAGAGCGACCGTGGTACAAAAATTAGGTTTACCATAAATCCTAGACAAGTAAACTCATTAAAACAAGTGCTTCTCATCTGTAAAAGCAGAATGGAACTGTTGTGCAATCAGCATATTTTGTGTTGGATGTATATGTTCAGCTAATGAAAGCAGACACAGTATTTCCAGATTCTTAGAGCAATCAGAAGAACCATATGAGACAAACTCCATGCAACTCTCCTAATCTAACTCTGAAAAGAAAAATGTTTATATTGAAGGAAGGTTTAGGTAATCCTAGAGATTGCAAATGGAAGATCCAAACTGATTGCGGGAGCAACACTGGAGAAATAGCCATTTCAAAATTTTGTAAGGCCTTGTGTACATGCGCAGCCAAGGGGTGGTAAAAACAGGTGGTTGAGCCACAAGTTAACATGGCCAGTGGCTCCTTTAGGAGCTGAAACTGTGATAGTCTCATTTTCGTTTTGTAGCTGTAACTTAAAGTGATTCCAAAGCTCCAATTTTTTTCTTAATTAATAAACATGTCATACTTACCTGCTGTGTGTAATGGTTTTGCACTGAGCAACCCCAAACCTCAACTTCTGGGGTCCCCCCCCCGCTGTACTGCCTCCGCCTCCATTTTCGAGTGCCCCATAGCAAACCGCTCGCTATGGGGGCACTTGTGCGGGCTCGTTCACAAGCCAGGCTGTGTGTGTGTCTATAGATACCCTGCGCATAGGATTTGATTGACAGCATCAGAAACCAATGGCTCCCACTGCTGCCTTTATGTCCAATGAGGATAAAGAGAGAGCAGCTCTGCTGCTCCTGGGCAAAGCGCTGGATCTAGAATAGGCTCAGGGGGCCTTTACAACCACTTTAACAGAAAAAAAAGATAAAAAATATATATATATATGTACTAATAAAAAACAAGTCCACGTTAAATGCATTTTTAGAAGGCAAATGTAAAAAACACCGTAATGTTGCCTTCTTCATCAGCTTTAACGCGTTATGACAAAGTGGTGAAATTTTGACAAAATCTCTAGAAGTTTACTGAAATTTCTGCAAAATAGCTTGCAGATTTTCTCCCAAATATAAAATACAATTGTACATAATGGCATATTAGAATTTGTCAATATTCAATGTAAAATTATATCAGTCAGGTATATTAATGGGGTTGATGTCTAATATTGCGCCTTCCCTGGTTCTTCCACCACCCTCTCCCCTCCACCCTCCTTCAGCGTTATAATGACATTTTTTATTTTTACTTTGTTGCCCCCAAGCCCCTGACTGCTGCCTACCTGATGTTATGCTTGTTTTCACTATGTGGTCCAGCTTTGAGCTGCACAGTCTTTCATCTAAAAATGTCTGTTTCATACTGCACATGCGCTCTGTTGCCCCATTCATTTCAATGTGAAAGCCATACTCGTGGTGTTCTCTAGTGGCCACAGTATGGTTTCTCCATAAGAATTAATGTAGCTGTGGTACACATACGCCGTACAAAGCAGCTATTTTCAGAAGAAAGTCTGTCCAACTTGGACTGCAAAGTGGAGATCGTTGAATTGGAGATGAGTATAGGAACAGGTAACGTAGCACTCATGGGGTTGGGAGCAACTAAGTAGAGTTGTCCTTTAAAGTGTTACTAAACCCAGGACCCTGCATTCACTATATCTGGTCTCCCACAGTACACGGAACATGGGAATGCAATTAGTTTAGTAAATATAAACTACTAAATGCCTTTTCTCATCAGCAGTATATAGCAGTCTTATGGCTTCTATCAGTGGCTGGGTAAAGCTTGTAGGAGGAGTTTTGATTCCTCTCTGGCTATCCTATGAGGCTGCATGACCCCTGACCCTCTGTCTGGACAGTGCTGATTGGCTCTTTGCTGATCACATGCACCCTCCCAAAAAAAACCAAAAACTCTCTAGCAATACGCACCAAACTGAGCATGTGCAGAGTGCCTCTAAGGTTCTGTACTATCCGCAGACTGAATGGGGACAGTAAAACAAGGAGGATCAGAAGACAAAATCAGTCTTTTTACACAATGTGGAGGATTAACCCCTAGGTTTCACGGTGAGTATACCAAGCATGCTTTACTGCGTATACATGCTGATTTTACTGTTGTTGGTTTAGTAACACTTTAAGTCAAAAAGTCATATTGTACAGTCCCATAGTTGGTCCACAACATAGGTCAACTTTGGTGTAATATGTGTAGTAGCCTATTCCAACCAATCAAAATTATTCTCTGACTGCAGTAAACTGAAATCGGATTGCTGTTGGTTACTTTCCTTTATGCAATTAGTCTTTGTTTTCATTTTCCATGATCGTTGCTTTTTATGTTATGAAAAAAAAAAATCTTTTATGTCTGTATGTTCAGGAAAGCTAACGTGCACTACTGCCTATCTTGTGTGTCACTGGAAGTGTGTGTCTTGCAGTTTGCAGCCAGGCAGTCTAATGGAGAAGATTCAAGCAATTGCTCAGAATGTTTCTGACATTGCAGTCAAAGTGGATCAGATCCTGCGGAACAGCCTCCTAAGAGGAAAAGGTGAGACTGAGTACTGCTAGATAACCTAATTGAGACCTGGGGGTTAATTTTCTAAAGGAGTAGGGATTTTCTTTTAGCAAAATTACTTCTTGCTTGGCTTATTGTGTAAAGTAAACCTTTATTTACTTCAATACTTCAGTTATATACATAATAGATTGGCGTTTTTTTAAATTCCTGTACACACGATTGGTAAAAAGAGCATCACTTTACTTACAAAGCTAAATCAAACTATAACTAAACCCTAACTAGCAATGCAAGCAACTAAATTCATTTGTTAACAAAAGTCATGGGCCATGCATGGTTTTGCAGCTCTTTACTCCAAGTCAAAGCAGTGTGCAATACAGAAGCTGAAGGCCGTGCAATAGTTTCATCACACGTACCTGCCAGCACACTGCCAACCAGCAGTTCACAGGCTCTAGGCTGACAGTTCTCTTCTTGCAGAGTAGTGATGAGCTTGGGTTCAGCCTTGGGCTTCGAAACCCAAGTTATTCAGAACCTAGGAGTTGGATATCATTGCTGTGCCAATAAGCTGTGGCTGGAGATTTTCATGCACAAAGGGGCAGGGATGCTTGTGATGCCATTGATCTAATTTGGATACATGGCCATATTATGTTTATGTCATTGGCCCAGTATGGGCACATGACCATATTAGGTCAATATTATTGATGCAGTATGGGCAACATGGCCATATTAGGTTAATGTCTTAGACCTAGTATGGGCACATGGCCATATTAAGCCAATGTCATTGCCCTAATATGGCCACATGACAATATTAGGTCAATATCATTGATCCAGTATGGGCACATGGCTACATTAGGTCAATGTCATTGACCCAATATGGGCACAAGGCCATATTAGGTCAACGTCAATGGCCTAAAATGGCCCCATGGCAATATTAGGTCAATGTCGTTGACTTAATATTGCCACATGGCCATATTAGATTAATAATGTAACGGGCATCCCCACCCTGCAGTTGCACATATACAAAGGGGTTCTCCAGAACTTCCATCAGCAGCTCAATGTTCCAGCTTGACAGCTAATTTCTGGCCCCGCACTAAACTCGGTTTGGACTGATTGAAGATCATTCCTACTGCAGAGGCACAGGCTTTGTCAATGTTGCCAACCTAGGACAGGAACAATGGGTCAAAAATGCAGAACTAAAATCTTGCAGAGATAGATCAACTTATTATCAACAAAGAGTAGGCTGCCAGGATTTTAATTACATTTTTTAGATTACTTACACATTACATTCATTTTACAAAAAGGAAATGATTTTCTCCTTTGGTAAAATAACAGCAACATCCCTATAAAACTACATTTCTGGTTTGTGAACATTGCTATTTGTAAGTTAATTTATTTTTAGAGTTGAAGTACTAATCACATGGGCGGTTTAGATACACATTTGTCCTAAGACCAGCAAATAGATTTCACAGTTATATAGTTAACCAGGCTTGGGATAAAGGTGAAGCCACACTGGGGCTTCATGATATTTCATTCATTGTTCTAGACCTTTGTTCTCCCCTTGTTCTTACAATCCTTTTGAGTGTAGACAGTTGGGAATTTCTCTGGCATGATGACTCACACTGGCTGAATTTTACTTTATGACCTCTAGAACTTAGCTGCAGCTCCTATCAGAGTTCTGGTGGCCAAGGATAACATAAGCTACGAGCAGCTGCTCCAAGCTAAGTGCCTCGTTATATTGGCAATCTCCATTGAATAAATGGGTTTTATGACTAATCTGTTAGTTTTATGTTTAGGATCAGTGGGGGGAATATAGCGTATGTCTTGGAGTGTAATGACATTGCTGTAACATGTGTTGTGCTAGTAAATATTTGTTTTTAGTGCTTGAAGGTCAGAGGGATCTTTGTGACATCCCAAGAGACCCTAGATACCCAGACTGCTCTGGAAAAGTGGAGGTATGTTTAGTTTTTTCTTTAGTTTTATATCTGATTCAATAATATGCCATCAAATCACCAAGGAGCCCCCATTCACATCACACATTGTGCAATATCGTGCATATAAAGCATTTGTGCATTATGACTTACATGCTTATGTACTCTGCACCGCTTTGTTAAAATGCATTGCAGTGTTTGTTTTTTTTTTACTTGTATGTGATTCTTATGTGCTGCATAAAATGCAACATGTCCTACATTGATTCAGATGGCACCAACTCAGTGTGTTGGTGTATACTGAGATAAAAAGCAAACAGTGCTGCGCAAATATAAATGTCCTTGAAACAATACATCAGATGGAACAGATGGAAAAAATGAAGTGAGGAGGTAGGACCACCAGTGAACACTCAAGACGACAGGGGGTAAATCTCAAAGTGATTGTGATCCCTTCACCGCACATGGATGGCCCCCTCACCTGAAACATTCGACCTGAAACAGGTCATACAGCATATATACCAGACAATGGATAAACCGATCCAAATGGTGATAGCCCTGTGTTCAGCGTTCAGCACTCATCGGATTAGGGAAAGTCGTATATACAAAAAAATAATAAGACGTATAGTGCTCTCTGCTTGTACATTTCTTTGGATAAAAGCAAGGTAAAAAGATGCACTTACAAAGACCGGCACTCAGATCCGAGTGTCGGCTGGACAGCATGTGATTGTGTCGAATAGGCTGATGGCCGCGGGTGACGTCATGCGCTCCTGGCCCCCGTACGCGTTACGTCCGTGGGCGGGACTTTTTCAGCGTGGGGCCCCATCACATCTCAAAGTGATCACAATCACTTTGAGATTTACCCCCTGTCGTCTTGAGTGTTCACGAGAGAGAGAGAGAGACTGACTTCAGCCACTCTTGTGATTCACACAAGTTATATAACATTAGCCTTATTATCCAACCTTCATGTTTCATTACATGTACCAGTATTTTAAAATACTTTGAATGATATTTGCATTATTGTATAACTGAGCTCAGGACAGGGCCAACATAAAAGCAGCAGAGGTGTCCACCTTGGGTACTGCAGTGGTAGGGGTGCATCTGGGAACAAGGGACATTTTTCTGGAGCTTGGCTGTCATGACGGCTGGGCCATGGTATGTGCATCAAAGGTGCTGAAAGAGGCTCCTGTGCGAATTAGGTCTGCCAACATGGTTTGCAGGCTTTATTCATAAATACATTGTTTGTATATTGCCTTTATTATCTGTATATAAACAATTTTGTTTTTGTTGTGCAGCATTAAAAAAAAAGTCTAGTTTGTAAAAAATCTTCACCACATTTTGTAGCAGAACTTTAGCTTTAGTGCCTATATAAAAGACACATGGCAGACTGCAATTTGCACTTGTAATAAATTATAAACTATCTTCGTTCCCAAAATAGAAGAACAAATTAACATGTATAATGTTAATGGGAATGTTGCTCTGTTTTACAATGATCATTATGACTAAATTCTAATGGTTTAAGCACACCACAACAAACCAACCACACTTGTCACCATCACAGTCACCATCTGACACAGGCTTTTATTGATCAAAAGGTGGCAACCCTAAAGCAAAGAGCACCTGTCCTTTCTGCATGGTCCTGGCCAATGTACATGCAGACATGCAAGCATATTTCGTCTCAACTCAGGGAGGGGTACACTTTGGGCTCTCTGCCATGGATGCCAGAGGACCTTGTCTCGGCACGGACTTGGGTGTTATATTAGCCTAGAGTTTAATGGCCTTATATAGTATAGCTACAATTGTGATAATATCTATGTTTCAGTGGATGCGGTCTCGCTGGACATCAGACCCGTGTTACGCCTTCTATGGAGTGGATGGGACAGAGTGCTCCTTCCTAATGTATCTTAGTGAGGTGGAATGGTTCTGCCCAGTGCTGCCCTGGAGGAATCAGTCTCTTGGTTCCTTTTACAAACCCCATCCTAAAAAGCAGGTATGTTATTAGACTGTTCATGAAAAGAGTCTTGGAAGAAACCCCATTGTAACCCCAACTGAACATAATGTTCCTAAATGTTTACTTTTATGAAATCTGCCATTGATTCCTTGTTCTTTTCCTCCAGTAAGTTTGAGTTACCTAGTGATCCTACCACTAGCCTTTGCTTCCTGAATCATCATGACATTGAAAATTAGAGTGTGGCATGGCTTACATATAGGGGTACTACTTTACAATATGAGAGGGTTATCTATCAACACAGAGGATGCTTTGCCAAATTTGATAGGGTTTGGGGAGGCTGCTTGGCATTCCTGGTTTTGCTCCGGTTGACCCAGTCATGAACAGAATATTGGGGTAGGTTGACATTTGCAATATTGTTTTTATATTCACAGTCAAGGTATAATGGGTAGCTGTTAACACGCTGTGGGACCATTCTCATACCTGCTCTTTACAACCCACTGGTGGGGCCCTCGGATTTAACACTAAAGGGCTCAGATTTGCCTCAGGCTATATAGTGCTGGATATTGTAATTGTATTAGTCTACTTTTCTATGACTTGATTTACTGGATGCTATGTTTTGAGAATTTGTGGAACCTGTATGCTTGCAAATGTTCAATAAAGGTTCTTTCTGAAAAAAAAAAGAGAGAAAATCAGAGGGTGCTTATGGGTTTACCATTTTCATTAGTTTCAGTGCCTCCCCGACATTCAGCGTTGTGTGCATTATAGAATTGTGCACCTCCCAGCCTGCCCCAGCTGTGGATTTACAGCAGCTCCTGTAAAAAATATCACTGTCGATATAGCAAGATTCTGTGGAGGGGTGGAGTCACCAGAGTGGGGTTTGCAACTCCGCTACATCCCATGGAGTTAGTGTGAGAGAAGGTTTAGAGCAGGGGTCTCTAAACTTTCTAGGGGCCAGTTTAGTGTCCTTCAGACTTTAGGGCAGGCGGACTGTGGCCAGTGGAAACAGAAAATGCTCCAGCATCAGTGGAAGTAGGCAATATCTCAGGCTTGGTGGTCAGTGGGAGTAAAAAATTATATAGTGCCTGTGGTCATTAGGAGGGGGAATAGTGGCTCAACGTTCGCATTAGTGGAAGGAATAGTGCCCCACTGTGTCAGTAGGAAAAATAATGCCCATCATTGGTGTCAGTAGGAGGAATAGTGCCCAAAGGGTCAGATAAGAGCAAGCAAAGGGTCATATCCATCCCCTGGGCCACAGTTTGGAGACCAGTGGTTTGGAGCATTATTTCAGTTTTAGTGTCTTAGCAATGTTGATGTGTAGTTGTAGTGTATTGTTGACTATCATTTCAAGACTTTACAGATAATTTAACTAACACAGAACAACTGTGCAATGTAAAGTTAAAGCATATCAAACTTTTTAAGCAGTTACAGCAACAGTTTTTTTTCCTTTTGGAACAAAAGTTATGCATAAGTCTTGGTTCACATCTGTGCGTGCTGCATGTAGGGCAGCCCATTCATTTCAGTGGGTTGCCCTACCCATAAGAAACTCAAGAAAAGAAGTCTCCAGCCCTTTTTTTAAAAACTGAGCCATACTGAACTGCAAAAATGCATGCAGTTGCTGATGCATGGGGGTGCTTCTAATAAAGTGCAGCGTGTTTCTCTTTTGTGTGATTTTGCACACAAAAATAAAATGTAAAGATGTAACCAAAGCTAAATGAATAAAAGCTGACCATTGGAAGTACCCGTGTCAGAGGTAAATGGTTGATCTCAACACTCTAAGTGCCATTTTAGCAGGACAACTTGGTTTGTTGAAGGAAGCTGAAAAATAACAGATTTGCTGGCAGGATCACCAGGTGAAATTAAAGCTAAGAAAATCCTAAAAAAGAAAACAAATGCAGCCACCACATCTAAGAATTGGTAAGCTACATTATGTAACATTTTTGCTTTTGAGTTTAGTTATACTTTAAGCTTCAAGACCAAAGTATTTATCATCATTAAGCAGTGTGTTAAGTATATTACGCCGCGACCATGGAAACTTTTTCGTTTAGTTCTCATTAATGACATGTCCTCAAAGGCCTCCTACACCTCAGTAAAACAGCACATTAAACAGTTGTAACAGTCAAAGTGAATGTTTCTTCTAAGCATCTACAAATGAAAGATGCTGAAATTCATTTTATGTCTTTAGTTATTCTAGCAACAGTATAAAAATGTCAAATGACTTCTTCTTGGTATAGATGCTGATCCATAGACTACTTCATCATTATTATACTATATTACACAGAAAGTAAAGCATTGCTTGTGTAGTTGATGACTTATTTTTTAGATTAAATCAAATATATTGCCAAAGCCAAAATTTTCAAAACTTTGCAACTTGCTAAGGAGAGCTTTAACCCTCAACTCTTATCTGCGCCAATGGTTGCTGCTGTATTGCAGAGGAACCACAGCTTGAAGAGTGTTGGTGTAGTACGAAAAAAAAAATGCTGCTTGAAACATTCTGAATCTGACACTTTTGGTGATGTCAAATTCCAGGGCCATCTCTGTGCTCAGTGGTTTCTACTTCTAGCCCCTGTGTCAATACTGTGTCATGACATAGGCACAAGCGGGAGGAACCACCATGCATATCAGAGGACCAGGAAATCAATGCTCCCAGAAATGTCAGATTCAACGATTCTTTAAGTGGCAATTACTATGCAATACAGTAGTAATCATCATCGGCAAAGGTAGCAGGACAGCTAATAAAAATCTTCTTTGTAGGTGGCATATTATTGACTGCTTTGATTTTAGCAACTTAGTCACTTTAAAAATACAGAGGGGAAGTAGGAGGTATATGTCACCTTGTTTCCTTTAAGCTCTGTAATCTATGATCTTCTATTCAGTTGAATTCAGAGCCAGGGCTATTCACAATGCAGCAGTAAGCAAGCTTGGTTAAAACCTGGAGAAATAGCTTTATTTTTGTCACCTGCTGGCTGCAATTGGTAAAAATATAATAGTCACATACGGGGGTTGATTTACTAAAGGCAAAAAGACTGTGCACTTTGGAAAGTGCAGTTGCACACGGCAAGAGCAGTTGCTCCAGAGTTTAGTAAATGAGCAGAAGCTCTGCTGACTTTCATCAACCAATCATGTGCAAGCAAAGAAAAAGGGGAGTGCTCAAGCGCTGACGTGAATAAATAACAAAAACCGACACATTAAAAATTGAAATGAAATTGAAATTACTGAGAGATAACCAAATAATATAGCTGCAATTGATTGATGTATAATAGGTGCTACAATAAAGTGAGTAAATAATTGCGCTGATGTTAACCTCTCCTATGTAAACCAAAATGTAACTATTTCAAAGTGTTACAGAGTTTCCTCAAACATAAATAAACACATACTATTAACACAAATGCTAATTAAAATGTGCTGTATAATACCACATTTAGCCAAAAACCCAAAGAACCGTGCACTAGATAAGTGGGAGGCGGAGCCTGTGACACTGTTAGTACGGCTGTGTGGGAGCACTGACGGCGCACGGCTAAGCCCGTGATACAGAGCTATCTGCAGCTGATCATTATTGTCCATACGCGATCTTCCAAAGCAGGGGATATGTAAGTACAGATTACCATCTTTGATATTCACACATCTTGCTGAGATCATTGCGCAATGGACCTGTCTCTCTTTCTATTTTTTATGGTTTGTGAATGAGCGGAGAATAAGTGGAAATCTCACTGGAAGTGGAGAGGAGCTAAGTGACAGTGATCTTATTATTACTACCACCATTGAAGGCAGAGTTTTGGGCACCTCACGTTACAGGCTATTTTTGCATTTGATATTAACTCTTTATATGCTCATAAGCGCAGAGTTGAGCGCAGAGCTCAAAAAATATTTTTTCACGGATTGTATTATATTATTTATTATTTATAAATCCCTGATTATTGGTGCACAACAGATTGTTTAGGCATAAATTAATTAGCACTGATTGTTATATCACGTATCTAGTGCACGGTTCTTTGGGTTTTTGGCTAAATGTGGTATTATACTGCACATTTTAATTAGCATTTGTGTTAATAGTATATGTTTATTTATGTTTGAGGAAACTCTGTAACACTTTGAAATAGTTACATTTTGGTTTACATAGGAGAGGTTAATATCAGCGCAATTACTGTATTTACTCACTTTACATGTGCAAGCAAAAATGCTGTTTTTTTTTATTTTCCTTGCACGTGATTGGGTATTCTTTACAAAGTGAAGCTTTACC
The DNA here is from genome assembly GCA_037952925.1 of Lithobates clamitans. Lineage (NCBI taxonomy): Eukaryota > Metazoa > Chordata > Amphibia > Anura > Ranidae > Lithobates > Lithobates clamitans. Next base: position 333,070 of record JBBGZY010001082.1, on the reverse strand, counting down.
TCATTTACTAAGCTCTGGAGCAACTGCACTTGCAGAGTGCAATTGCACTTTCCAAGGTGCCCAGTCTATTGGCCTTTAGTAAATCAACCCCACAGTGTTTCATACTTACTTGCAAAAAATATTTTCAACACTTTATTTTTTAGTCCTTAAAAGAGAAGTATGAGTTTGTTGTTTTAACCCATCATACTTACCTAGGTGGATGCAGCATCGGTGCAATGCTGCATCTGTCGCCTGCCGCCTCTGCACTAAGAACTGAGCGATCGAACCTCGCTGGCTCGGTTCTCTCAGCTCTCCGAGCAGAGAGCTGCTGCCTGTCAGTCAGCGGCTCTCCGCTCTGCCCCCGTGCTGAGCTGTGGAGGGGCGGGGAGCGGCCATCTCAGTCTTTCAGCGGCTCGCTGAGAGGCTGAGATAGGCATCAGTTCAGGCACCTGATGGATCCAGACTTTATTGTCGGGATGACACGGTGCCTGGACTGATTCCAGTGACGTCAGCAGAGAGCGGACTTTAGACCGTTCTCTGCTGAAAACAGGAGTGCAGAACGAACTGCACTCCTGTGACCCATAGGAGAAGCCCAGCCAAACGAGCTCAGGATGGACTTCTCCTTTAACGTGTTAAAGAAAGAGAATTATGCACAAACACTATACATTCCCTTTAAATGGACAATGTGTGTGAGGAGAATAGATGACATGAGGACAACAAAATCTATGAAAAATAAGTACATTAAATGGGCTGGCAATTTTTAGCTGGTTCAGATACTACACAGGAAAACCTGCACCACATTTGCATCATTGATCCTGTTAGTTCAGAATGCTAAAAATAGTTTATTTATGCAGGGCTATGAAAGACTTTTTATCAGACATGAGTTGTTTGGAAAATCAGCACACTCGGTTGCACCAAACAGAAAATTCTCAATGCATCTCTTGAGCCGGAGTTTGCATTTGACACATATAGGTCTTACTTACAGATCATTTACTATGCACATTTATGAAAGCCATTGCTAAGTTCTCATTCCATAAATGCTAGTTGCCTGACTGTAATAATGACCCTCTTTCAATACCTCGACTCACTAACCTAGAATAAGTATGCCAATGACTGCTGACTATACGCTGACTATACGCTGACTTTTCTCATCTACATACTTATTAATGTTGGAGGTTCAGCATAATGGCCAGGCATTTTCAAAATCCAACAATAAAAGCCCTAATATGTATCCTAGGAAAGCTTTGTGGTGAGACTTTGGTCCACTCTATAAAGCCCAGCTCCCCTCCCAGGAGGACTCCATCCCCTTTTTGAAGCTCCTGACAGCAGAACGTTATGAATTTTAGTTTTTTTTTTTTTTTTTTTCTTATTACCTTGTTCTAGTGACTTTAGCTCTTGATGTTATGTGTGAAGTACTCCTCTCCCTCCTCTGATCATCTCCCACCAATGTGCGGTCCTGGACAATGCAGAGATGTCATCTCGGAGTTTTAGGTCCACTTTCTCTGAAAAAAAACATAGATCATTACTACAGAAGCTATTTTGTAGTTTAATGTTTTTAAGAATAAAATGGAAAAAGACATATATGAGAGTCGACCAGGCTGCACACCCCAAAAGTATACAGAAAATGGAAGTTTCCCCAGGGGGGTTTGGCGCCAAAATCTTAGAGAAGAGTAATTAGTTAAAAGTCTTTTATTCAAGCAAAGGATGAATTCAATTATACAATAAGATTTGAGATAAAAATTATGGTTAGCGACACAAACAACATAAGCCATCACCAATGGTAAGCAGTACACCAAGGAGAGCATGGTTTGTAAATACATTGTGACATTACTATCCACATGAATACCCCGATGCATTTCGACCCTTTCATTTCTGGTCTTCAGGGGATTTTTAATTCTAGGAAATACATCAGAGAATTTTAATTTTAGACAACATTGTTAACATTCTGTAGTATACAGAACATAAACATTTCATAGTGTTCAAAAATACATCTCCATATGTACGGTGATATATTTACCATTACGAAGATGGAAAGGTGAGAATGTAACGCACAAACAGGGTTACTAAAAACAGCTGCACATTACTTCTATGCCACGCACCTCATTAGATTTCATTACCCATTTATCCTTATACACCCCACCTCACTACCTTGCACAGTGACTAATTAGGTAATATCATCACTTCTTATTTCTTCATATGAATGGCAATACTAATTAATCTCTTTATAGACCATTTAAATGAACATATAAAATAAAATGAATGAGTAATATCAGCCCATATAATTCTAACACTTGATTGAGTATCGACCAGTTTAGGTCGCACAGTAGTACTGTATACTCATAGAATACTTGTTGATTACTTATTGAGATTCCTCAATATCAAATTGCAGGTGCCTCGCCCTATACCTTCCCCTCAAGGTCCAAAAGCGTGGCTCTTTGTAAGCCCTGTTGACTCACCTGGAGGGTGCGGAGGGGGCATGCGGACAGTTTGGGACCATGGAATGCAGCTGTTTTTAGTAATCCTGTGTGTGCGATACATTCTCACCTTTCCATCTTCGTAATGGTAAATCACCGTACATATGGAGATGTATTTTTGAACACTATGAAATGTTTAATTATGTTCTGTATACTACAGAATGTTAACAATGTTGTCTAAAATTTTAATTTTCTAATATATTTCCTAGAATTAAAAATCCCCCTGAAGAAGACCAGAAATTAAAGGGTCGAAATGCATCGGGGTTTTCATGTGGATAGTAATGTCACAATGTATTTACAAACCATGTTCTCCTTGGTGTACTGTTTGCCATTGGTGATGGCTTATGTTTGTGTAGCTAACCATAATTTTTATCTCAAATCTTATTGTATAATTTAATTCATCCTTTGCTTGAATAAAAGATTTTTAACTAATTACTCTTCTCTAAGATTTTGCTGCTAAACCCCCCCCCCCCCCAGGGAAACTCTAACATTTTCTCAATGTTTTTAAAGAATGACCCTTCTGTTTTGAGATTTTCAGTACTATCAAAAAATCACACATTGCTTCCATTTGACATATGACCAGTGACATACTATGACATATGACATACTTCCATACAACCTGGGGAAGTTCTTTACACTCCATGAGGGTCTATATATGAAAAATGTGCCTTTCAGATTTCTCGGCAATCACGTGGAAGTCACAAACAGTACCCGTATTGTTTGTAATATGTGTGAAATGTCAGTTTCTACTTCTTGCCTTTCGCACAGCTATTATAGCATTCCCTAACATTCAATTATAAGAGAAAAAAAATGCTGAACCTCCAAATCAGGGAATGAACCTGCAGCTCATAAATATTGTACAATGTGCAGAGATCTCATATTATTTCCCCCTTCTGGTCAAATATTCTTAGCCTTATGCTGCATACACAAGAGCGGACTTTCCATCAGAGTAGACTCTGACGGTCTTTCCGTCAGAGTTCTGCCGAAACGGACTTGCCTACACATGATCACACCAAAGTTCGATCGTTTAGAACGCGATGACGTACAATGGGACTAGAAAAGGGAAGTTCAGTAGCCAATAGCTTCCCTTGTGTAGTTTTTGGTCCGTCGGACTAGCATACAGATGAACGGTTTTCTCCATAGGAATTGAGTCTGGTGGAAAGATTTGAAACATGTTCTATTTCTAGGTCCGTCAGAATTTTCTAAAGAAAAGGTCCAATGAAGCCCACACACGATCGGAATGCCCGACGGAATGATTACGTCGGACCTTTTCTGACGGAAAGTCCGGTCGTGTGTACGCGGCATTAGTGTTAGCCTATTCTATTCTCTATTGGTTGAATGTTCTTTAAAGTTATTGTAAACCTCAGACATGAAATATAAACAAAGCATGTCCTTCTATACTGTGTATGTTCTCTACCCAAAGTACTGAGTGTGATTTCTCTCTGCTGCCTGCCTCCTTCCTCTGCTATCAACATGAGTCACTTCTGACAGGTTTTCCCCACAGCAAGAGATAAAAAGGTGAGGAAAAGAGAGCTTCAGCACACAGCCTGTGACTCATATCCTTAGCTCTGCATGTTCTCTGTATACTGCAAAAACTGAGGAAAAATCCTTTGATCTGTGTGTTTTTAGAACGATCTACAAAAGAGATGAATGCACATAAACAGGTAAAACTTATGTAGGAGGTTTTGCTTAATCTCTGTGTATTACCTGAGGCTAGTTACTTCACTGGGTATATGTGAGGGTTTTTAACCACTTTAACGCTTCTTGACAAATGTTCTTAAGCCATTTGGGATCAAATGTTAGAGAAACTGACATTTTGCACATATTACAAACAGTGCGTGTATTATTTGTGACTTTCGTGTTAATGCTAAAACACTGGCAAAGCAAATTTTTTTACATACATTTTTATTAGGGATTTTCAAACTTTTGTGCATACATCATAAATACACATATAAAGGGCAACTCAGAAGGTACAAAATGTCAGTAGAGTGTGGAATTGATATAGTTCACCTGGAGGGGATTATACAACAAATACTTTTCTTGCAAGTGTAGACAGGAACATTTTCTGACTGGCTCTTTTTATTCTGAATATATTATTTTATACTGAGCTGTTGGCAATAAAGATGAGAGCAGACTGCTGGAACACTTAAATTTCTCAGATATGATGAGACAGTTGTATATTGTAGACTAATGTACACTACCCATATTAAAAATTCTTTGGTATGAAAGCAGCAAGCAGTCATGACCTATAAAGTTCTGTGAATTAAACATAATTTTAACCCCTTGCCCTCGACTGACTACAATGGAAATTTGACTTGTCAAGTGTCCAAAATGCCATCATCAGCATAGCACACTAGTGCATTTATTATGGACGTATCCCCAATTCATGGCCTTCTGACATCATGTTTGGTTTTATGTCACTCCTTTCTGGGCATTCTAAAGATCCTACTCCACACGTAGCCCTTTTTGATTTTCTCCCTTTCACTAGCCCTGATTCAGCCTCTGCCTTCACCAAGTTCAAGCTACTTTGTATTCTAGCAGCCAAGAAATGCATCTTAGGAAATTGGCTCCTCCTGGCCCATGTGACCATTAAAGACCCAACAAAATATTACAAAACGGTATCATTTATAGACAAAACTTAAGCCTCCACACATCAGGAAAACCCATGCAAAACATTTTCTCTATATCGACTCCTTCTCTAAAACATACCCTCTCACACCAGAAATCTTCAAAGACTCCTCAACCCCTTTAGCTTTCTGTATGCCATGGTCCTAATTAGTTGCAACATTTGTGCACCTCTCAGTGTTTGTCATTTGTTGCTTTTTCTTAGGCTGCTTTTCGCACCGAACTCTCATCTCTTTTGGATCTAATGGGAACTGGAAAGGAGTCTCTTATATTTATGAAGAAGAGGCTAAGGAGGCTGGAGGCTCAGTGGCTGTTGGCTGCCCGGAGGTTGGAGGCCAAGATTCAGAGCACACCTAATGAGCAGAAACAGGTTTCAAGACCCCTTTTTTCAGTTTATCATGCTATAGTCATGTCATTTGTTAATTGTCCACCTGTTTTCAAGTCTTCCACTGACCTGTCCTTTACCAATTTTCCATGTCTCTCCAGATCCTGGTCCACATTGGTTTTCTGACAGAGGAGTCTGGTGACGTGTTCAGTCCTAGGGTGCTGAAAGGTGGACCCCTGGGTGAGATGGTGCAGTGGGCAGATGTCCTTGCAGCTCTGTATGTGTTGGGTCACAGTCTAAAAATAACAGTGTCTGTGAAAGAGCTCCAGAGGTGAGGATAGTGACAGCACTGTTGACTTTGCTACATGATGATGTTAGAGGATTACTAGAGCCTGTACTACCCAATATGATGTTTGGGCTACTAATTGGTTCCTCTGTAGTAATAATGGTCATGGAGCCCTTCATACTTCATCTGCATCTTAGTGATAACATTTAATATAGATGACTGTTAAGCTGTCTACAGACTGTAGGTGGTGGTCGGGCCAGCATGTATGATCTGCCTTCCGAGTAAACTTTTTGTTGAAAACTTGCATATTGTACATGTGCATGTGTGGCCAATGTTGGAAACTTGGAGAAATGCTTAGCACCAGCCTCACCATCTCAAGGGAAAACAATCATGATTGGTCAGGAAAATTGATAATAGCCAGTCACTTTAACTCCCAAAAGCACCAAGCCAGGCTTGGTAAGATGTTGGAAAGGACATTTGAACAAAAAAATGTTTCCCAGTGTAACTATAAATGGTCATTGGGAAACATTATTTTATGTCTGAAGGTATAAGGCAAGAAAGATTCACCAGATCTGGGGGATTGTTATCTAGTCTAAAGGAAACTCTTATATATGTAATTCTCAAAAGAACCCAACAGTATAGTCTTTATTACCTGTGACCCCAGACATTCTAAAATTGATAGTTTGACCCCTTTTGTCTTGTCTCAAGATTTTTAATCTCTAGTTTAGAGCTGCATTATGGGTAGGCTAAAGAACCAGTCTTTGATGAGTATCAAATTTGATAGGCAAAGGGACAGTTAACATAACATTCTCTAGAATACAGCAACCTTTCAATTCTTTTGATTACTTAAACTGTGGCTGTGTGCATAGTAAGCTTAGTAATTATATGTATATTTTGGTATATCTAGGGGTCATGCTGTGCTAATGTAACAATTCCAGGTCTCTCAGTTTTTTAGGTGTCCCCCCAGGAAGAGGAAATTGCCCGCTAACAGAACCTTTAAATTTCGATCTTATCTACACGGATTATCATGGCATGCAACAAATGAAGCAGCACATGGGCCTGTCATTCAGGAAATACAGGTGAGAGAAAGAATGTAATTAGTGAACACCAAGACAGATTTAAAAATACTCCCAGACTGTGTCAGAGACTGTCCCTGTTGACCTGTGACTTCTTGCTCACCTGTAATGGACACACCTGACTTTACTGCAGTCACCCTTAGCTCCCTTCAATCAATGCCAAGGATTTTTCCATTTTACTATAAAAGTAAACTTGCTGGAGACCTCATTGTGTAAAAACACAGGGGGAGATTTACTAAAACTGGAGAGTGCAAAATCTAGTGCAGCTGTGCATCGAAACTAAAGATGAGCTCAGGCGTGTTCGCCAGTAAGTCGGCACTGCACAGCGCTAATCACAGGCAGTGAGACATTTCTTGCTCTCTGCAGCCGTGGATCGGGAAAATGTCTCCCTGCTTGCGATTAGCGTTGCTCAGTGCCGACTTCCTGAGGGGCTCTGCACGTGCAGGTTGTGAACATGCCTGAGCTCATCCTTAATAGAAACCAATCAGCTTCTAACGTCAGCTTGTTCAATTAAACTTTGACAAAAAAAACTGGAAGCTGATGGGTTACTTTGCAGAGCTGCACCAGATTTTCCATGCTCTCCTTTTAGTAAACCCCCACAGAGATTTGTGACTCTTGCTGTAGCTCCAGTTTTACAAGATGAGTTTTCTCAGGTTTTACCTGTACCATACCTTGAAATTGGTAGTGTCTTGTCATTCAGATGGTTGCACATAACAAATTAATGTTTAATATAGAAAATAAGGACTTAACAGAGTATTGGTTTCTCTGTTGCTTACTATGGAAGGACGGGACCCTTCAATGTGGCTCAACTCAGAGGTCTAAACCAGAAGTCTACTATTGATATAAAGTGGAAAACTCTTTTAATAAAAAATCCCTGCCCTCTAGTCCACATCGACATTTGGCCTTTACAGTGAGGGTCTACACCATGAACACCCCCCTCCTGCAGGTGCCGTCTGCGTGTGGTGGACACATTTGGGACAGAGCCGGCGTATAACCACGAAGAGTATGCCACGCTCCATGGCTACCGCACAAACTGGGGCTACTGGAACCTGCACCCCAAACAGTTCATGACAATGTTCCGTGAGTTTGGGAATAGAAATATGGGGGGGTGAATTGAACCCATCGAAGCATGCAAGATGGCAAACATGTTTTTCAGTTTGTTGATTTGCACAGATAGCTTGATGTTTACATTATTGGTTTGCGTTTGTATCGTTTTTATTTGTACATGTTTTGTATAAAGCACGTTAGCAAGGTGATGTACCCTCAACTGTGTGATAGGCAATAGTGTTCACCATTAATTATGTATTTAAAATAGTGTCACCTATTGTTAGTGATATAAATATGCATAGTATAAAAACTAGTGGAGAAGAATGCCATTGTAAGCAATCAGATATCTGCTCTGGAAAACCTGTCAAAATCCTATTTGTTACTATAGGTGTCAAAAATAGGGCAACACCATCCATATACAGCCAGTGTATAAGAAACTGAAGGAATTGCTGCAGCATTGAACATTGAAAATATTTAGTGCTAAGCACTAATACAGTATACGGTTATCAGTTAACTAAAGTTGACTGTAGTAGACAGTGCTTGTGTAGTTATTATGCATTTGCGGGAATTGCACACTGATTGTTTACTGATCACATTGATGTCATTTACATGTAACCAATTTTAACAGATATTCATGTGGTCAGACAACATTTATACTAGTGTATTCCTAATAACATGAGTATGTTCTGCAATACTCTGCCCTTGAAATTAATTAGACGTGATTTGTGATCACAGGACAGTCTGCACACTAGTTTTGCTGAACTTTTGTGTAGAATCCATAAAGAGGACCTAAACTTTGGTGGCTGTCTCCAAAAAGGCAAGCAGAAGAACTAGTCACTAGTATTGCCTATAGGCTCTCTGCAGCTGATCTTTCCCCCAAGATTGACCACCCATATCTTTATCTGCACTGTCTCCCTGTGTGGAGGTGGCCACTTTAGTAGAGGAAGGGTAATCTGATGACTATTGTTCAAAAAGCAGCAGAAGAGGTAAAGGAAACAGATTTAAATAATCCATAAAGCAAAAGGGAACTGCATGCAGTGCAAGTTACCAGGGACAGATTGCTCTCCAGCAAGCAGCACATTAATGACATCACCAAATCCCACTTCAAATCTTGTGAGACTAGCAGTCAGAGGAAGCAGGGACTCGTGCACTGCAGATATACAGCTGAGACTGGAGGCACAGGAGGCCTAAGCACATTCATATGCTAAGAAGTGAACTATTTTTATTAAGAGATTAAAGACAAAAGGTAAACTTTTTAGGGTACTACCTAAGCACAATTAACATTTCTTGCCATTCCCTATAACATAGTCAATTTCCAACTTTTGAGTTCCGGTGCTGTTTAAGCTGCCTTAAAGGAAATATACACTGATCAGCCATAACTTTATGACTACCCACCTAATATTGAGTAGGTCCCCCTTTTTCCACCAATACCTGTCAAGGCATGTAGTCCACTAGACCTCTGAAGGTATGTTGTGGTATCTGGCACCATGCCATCAGTAGCAGATACTTTAAGTCCTGTAAGTTGTGTTGTAGGACCTCCATGCATCAAACTTGTTTTTCCAGCATGTTCCATGGATACTGCATTGAACTGAGATCTGGAAAATTTAGAGGCCCGGTGAACACCTCAAACTCGTTGTTGTGTTCTTCAAACCATTCTTGAACCATTTTTGCAGTGTGGAAGGGTGAACTATCCTGCTGAAAGAGGCAAGTGCCATCAGAGAATATATTTTCCATGAAGGTTTGAACTGGGTCAGCAAAAATTGTTTAGGTAGGCAGTACAAAGTAACAACCACATGAATGGCAGGACCCAAGATTTCCCGGTAGAACATAGCTCATTGCTCAAAGCATTACACTGGCTCCATTGGCTTGCCTTCTTCCCTTCTTGCACCCTGGTGTCACCTCAGGTACAATGAGGGAAAAAAGTATTTTATCCCATGCTGATTTTGTATGTTTGCCCACTGACAAAGAAATTATCAGCCCATAATTCTAATGATAGGTTTATTTTAACAGTGAGAGACAGAATAACAACAAAAATATCCAGAAAACACATTTTAAAAAAGTAATAAATTGATTTGCATTTTAATGAGTGAAATAAGTCAGGTATTTGATCCCCTACCAATCAGCAAGATTTCTGGCTCCCAGGTGTCTTTTATACAGGTAACGAGCTGAGATTAGGAGCATATATATAAGACAACTGTCCCCAGAAGCAATCAATCAGATTCTAATCTCTCCACCATGGCCAAGACCAAAGAGCTGTCCAAGGATGTCATGGAGAAGATTGTAGACCTACACAAGGCTGGAATGGGCTACTAGACCATCGCTAAGCAGTTGGCGCGATTATTCGCAAATGAAAGAAACACAAAATAACTGTCAATCTCCCTTGGTCTGGGGCTCCATGGAGGATCTCACCGTGTGGAGTTTCAAAGATCATGAGAACTGTGAGGAATCAGCCCAGAACTACACAGGAGAATCTTGTCAATGATCTCAAGGCAACTGGGACCATAGTCACCAAGAAAATAATTGGTAACACACTACGCTGTAAAGGACTGAAATCCCCCTGCTCAAGAAAGCACATGTACAGGACCATCTGAAGATTGCTAATGAACATGATTCAGAGGAGAACTGGGTGAAAGTGTTGTGGTCAGGTGGGACCAAAATCAAGCTCTTTAGCATCAACTCGATTTGCTGTGTTTGGAGGAGGAGGAATGCTGCCTATGACCCCAAGAACACAATCCCCACCGTCAAACATAAAGATGGAAACATTATGCTTTTTGGGGTGTTTTTCTGCTAAGGGGACAGGACAACTTCAACCGCATCAAAGGGACGATGGACGGGGCTATGTACCGTCAAATCTTGGGTGAAAATTTCCTTTCCAGATAGCAAGCAATTGTGCTTTAAGTTTGAAAATGACTTGCTAAGCTATTGCTAGACTTGCCAGGCTTCACAAGTTTCTTGCATAATTGCAGCAAATCCGCATTGCATGACTCCAGATCAACTTTCAAACATTCTGCAAGTCTGCTGCACGTTCTGGTTCAGTTATGTTGTGCAATGGTCATCCCACCACAGGGGTCACTGTGGCTGAATTGTCATGCTGTAGACGTGCAGAGCTCTTGCTGTAGACTCACCACTACAACTTTGCTCTTGCTAGAGCCTTGCCACGCAAATTTGCTACAAATTGGAAAAGTGTCAACTAGAACTTGTGCTTCAAGTGCTCTGCAAGTGTACAACTTGCCAGTGAAAATGTGCAGCAAGTTAACAGACTTACAATGTAACACTGCCACAAATTTGTGGCAAGTTATCCTTGCTGTCTGGGTTCCCTCAGCCAGGGCATTAAAAATGGGTCATGGATGGGTATTCAAGTATGACAATGACCCAAAACACATGGCCAAGGCAACAAAGGAGTGGCTCAAGAAGAAGCACATTAAAGAGGAACTGCAGTCTGCTCACATAATTTCCTTTCTGAAACTTCCCTCTAACCACTTTGCATATTATTTTATATATACTGTGATTCTGTACTTGCCAAATATGCTGGCAAAATCTCCCTCCACTAAGTCTGGGTGCATCCATTTTTACTTTGGGCAGCTGAAGCTGCTGCCTTTTCACTTCCTGGATTTCTGTGCTGCTGGCTACCCAATGTGCATTTCCTAGTCTCGTGCCTGTGCAGTAAACAAACTGTGGTGCACATTGTTGTTTATAAGTTGCCATAGGAATGGCAGATTCTGTGGAAGTTCATGCCCTGTTATGGCAAAGTATCAACAGCATGGAACACAGGAAAGCAGAAAAAAGTATTTTATATTTTATCATGATGTAACTGTATTTCTCATCCAAACTGCAAACACTGAGGAGACAAACCTCAGTTGCTGCAGTCCTGTCACAGGATCTTTTTACACACACAAATCCTGTGTCAGGCAACTGCAGACAGCTGCCTGAAGGCGGGGCCCAGAGAGGGGGTTGTTTGCCACCCCCCCAAAAAAAAACACCAGCCGCCACTGGTCTCCTCCTATCTCCGCCTTCATCCAACCCCGTCCAGCCCTGTAGCCATCCTTAGTTGTCTTCAGCTCTCCTGCGTCTCCCCGCCCCCCTCCTCCTCGTCCCCGCCCCCCTCCTTTGCCAGCTAACTCTCACAGTGAATGAAAAAATAAGAAGAAGCAAGCACTGCTGGGAAATCTGACGTTTCTCTCCCGGGAGTCAGTGCAATGCAGGAAACGGCATCATACGCCTAGGCGTTTTATCAGCAATGAAAGAGGAAGTATACAGAATAAGGTATTTACTGCCATCAAATTACAGTTTTGATTTCCAGTTACACAGCAAGGGCAGAAGGTTCAATTGAAGGAAAGATGAAAAATGACTGAAGTTCCACTTTAAGGTCCTGGAGTGGCCTAGCCAGTCTCCAGAACTTAATCCTATAGAAAATATGTGATGGGAGCTGAAGGTTTGAGTTACCAAACATCAGCCTCAAAACCTTAATGACTTTGAGAGGATCTGCAAAGAGGAGGACAAAATTCCTCCTGAGATGTGTGCAAACCTGGTGGCCAACTACAAGAAACGTCTGACCTCTGTGATTGCCAACAAGGGTTTGCCACCAAGTACTAAGTTTTGCGAAGGGGTCAAATACGTATTTCACTCATTAAAATGCAAATCGATTTATAACTTTTTTTAAATGCGTTTTTCTGGATTTTTCTTTACGTTATTCTGTCTCCCCCTGTTAAAATAAACCAACCACTACAATTATAGACTGATCATTTCTTTGTCAGTGGGCAAAAGGTACAAAATCAGCAGGGGATCAAATACTTCTTTCCCTCACCCGCGCCTGGCCATCCATATGATGTAAAAGAAAAGGTGATTGATCAGACCAGGCCACCTTCTTGCATTGCTCTGTGGTCCAGTTGTGATGCTCACTTACCCATTGTAGGCACATTTGGCTGTGGATGCAGGTCAGCACGGGCACCCTGACTGGTCTGCAGCTACACAGCCCTATAGGCAACAACCTGCGATGCATTGTGTGTTCTGACACCTTTCTATCTGGAGCAGCATTAACTTTTTAAGCAATTTGAGCTAGAGTAGCCCTTCCATTGGATCAGACTACATGGGCTAGCCTTCGCTACCCACCTGCATAGTGAGCTGTGGATGCCTATGACCCTATTGCCAGGTTTATGGTGTTCCTTCCTTGGACCACTTTTGGTAGGTACTGACCACTGCGGACCGGGAACATCCCACAAGTCTCAGTTTTGGAGTTGCTCTGACCCAGTCGTCTAGCCATTACAATTTGGCTCTTTGTCAATGTTGCTCAAATCCTTATACGTGCCCATTTTTACTACTTTTAACACATCAAGTTCGGGGATAACATGTTCACTTGCTACCTAATATATCCCACCCACATTCAGATGCCTTTGTTAGCTGTGGCAGCAGGTATGCCATGTACAAAGAATACTTGGAGAAGCATCAGTTATAAGTGGGTAGATGAACTAACAGCTAATGTACATGCATAGGGATGAAAAGACACTGGACTGATGGTGGAAGGAGGAAATAGTGAAAAGAGGACCATATAGTAAAGATAGATACAAGGAGATTTGGAATTTCACCATCACCTATGCTAGCTATTTGCCATTAAACACAGCTGTATTATTGCACTTATATCATAGCATGACACTACTGCTGTTACCTGTGATCACCTATGATTTTGCATCTCCATTGCACTGTGAGGACTGCTATCCATTCATTAAGGTGCTTTTCCCTTGAGCATGGATTACATGCTGGCTACTTGCTGTGTTAGTGTAACTGTTCCCATGCACCATGTTTGTTGCTCCCTATCTTCCCAGTTCTCCTCACTCAGTGAGGTATATCTCTGCTTGTGCACTATTTGTATTGTGTCTTGTTCTGCAGCTCACACTCCAGATAATTCCTTTATGGGATTTGTGACGGATGAACTCAATGAAACCGAGCGCCAACAAGTAACTCTCAACAAAGTCAGAAATATGGCTGTTGTATATGGAAAGGAAGCAGCTATGTGGAAGGTACGTCACATCCCTCTATTCACATCTCACAATACCTTTAGGCCGGGTTCACACCTATGCGAATTAGATGCGGGTTTCCCCGCATCTAATTCGCATAGCAGGAGAATGTGACTGGCTCCCTATGGAGCCGGTTCACATATCTCCGTTGCGGCTGCGGAGCGCACTGCACAGAAAAGCTGTGCGTCTTTGGCTCAGTTTCAGGGCCGAATTGAGGCAAAGATTCTGCCCTGATTCGTCCCTGATACGGAGAACAGAGATGGACAGCGTTGCTGTGCGATTCGCAGCCGGTTTAGGTGTGAACCGAGCCTAAGAGTTTCAAAACTTTCTGGCCAGCTCTTCAGAGGTTCTTCTTGCTAACTAAGCTTGATAGATCCTGATTATATACAGCGGGTAAAATAAGTATTAAACACGTCACCATTTAACTAGCTAAATATATTTCTAAAGATGCTATTGACATGAAATTTTCACCATATGTCAGTAACAGCCAATGCAATTCATACATACAAAGAAACCAGAACAAATACGTTCAAAAATTAAGTTATGTGTAATAAAATGGAACGACACAGGGAAAAAGTATTGAACACATGAAGAAAGGAAGGTGCAAAAAGGCATGGAAAGCCAAAACACCCGTTAAAATCTATCAGTAATTAGAAAGCAATCCTGCCTATATAAAGGTGTCTCATTACCAAGGTGTTACACAAGAAACATTTCATGATGGGTAAAAGCAAAGCGCTCTCTCGAGACCTTTGCAACATTATTCTTGCAAAACATACTGATGGCATTGATTACAGAAACATTTCTAAACTTCTGAATGTTCCAGTGAGCACTATTGGGGCCATAATCCAGAAGTGAAGTGAACATAATTTCACCATAAAATAGCCACGACCAGGTGCCCCTCGCAAGATTTCTGACAGAGGAATAAAAAGAATTGTCAGAAGAGTTGTCCAAGAGCCAAGGACCACTTATGAGCTTCAGAAAGACCTGGAATTAAGAGATATAATTGTTTCAAAGAAATCAATAAGTAATGCACTCAACCGCTATGGCCTGTATGCACATTCCATTGCAAAACTCCATTGCTGAAGAAAAAGTACGTTGAAGTTTGTTTAAAGTTTGGTGCACAACATTTAGACAAGCCTGTGAAATACTGCTAGAATATAGGCTGGTCAGATGAGACCAAAATGGAACTCTTTGGATCCCATAATACACACCATGTTTGGAGGTCAAATGGCACCACACATCACCTCAACCCCCCCCCCCCCAATACCAACAGTGAAGTTTGGAGGTGGGAACATCATGGTGTGGGGCTGTTTTTCAGCATACGGTACTGGCAAACTTCATATCATTGAAGAAAGGGTGATTGGAAAAATGTACCAAGACATTCTTGATAAAGCTGCCATCTACCAGGATGATGAAGATGAAATTAGGGAGGACATTTCAGCAAGACCATGATCCCAAACACAAAGCCAAGGAAACTTTCAATTGGTTTCAAAGAAAGAAAATAAAGCTGCTGGAATGGCCCAGCCAATTACCTGACTTGAATCCAATAGAAAATCTATGGATAGAACTAAAGATCATAGTTCATAGAGAAGGCCAACGAAACCATCATGATTTGAAGGCTGTCTGTGTGGAAAATGGGCCAAAATCACACCAGAGCAATGTATGTGACTAGTTTCTCCATATAGGAGGCGTCTTGAAGCTGTCAATATCAACAAAGGATTTTGTACGAAGTATTAAATACATTTCAGTTAGCATGTTCAATACTTTTTCTCTGTGTCATTCCATTTTATTACACATAACTTCATTTCTGAACTTATTTGTTTTGGTTCCTTTTTATGTATGAATTGCATGGGTTGTTACCGACATGTGGTGAACATTTCATGTCAATAGCACCTTTAGAATTTGATTTACCTAGAAAAATGGTGACATGTTCAATACTTATTTTACCCGGTGTGTGTGTGTGTGTGTGTATGTAGGTAGATGGATAGAGCAAAGTTATAAACGCAACACTTTGCGTTTGCCCCTGTTTATCATGAGCTGAACTTAAAGATCTATGACTTTTTCTATGTACACAAAAGGCCTATTTCTCTCTAATATTGTTCACAAATCTGTCTAAATCTGCATTAGTGAGCACTCCTCCTTTGCCGAAATAATCCATCCAACATTGCCTCACGCAGTGCAGCACATCTGCGTCGCATAGAGTTGATCAGGTTGTTGATTGTGGATTGTGGGTCCATTGCTCTTCAATGGCTGTTCAAAGTTGCTGGATATTGGCAGGAACTGGAACACGATGTCGTATACGCCGATCCAGAGCATCCCAAACATGCTCAATGGGTGACATGTCCGGTGTGTAGGCTGGCCATGCGAGAACTGGGATGTTTTCAGCTTCCAGGAATTGTGTACAGATCCTTGCAACATGGGGCCATGCATTATCAGGCTGCAATATGAGGTGATGGTTGTGGATGAATGGCACAACAATGGGCCTCAGGATCTCATCACGGTATCTCTGTGCATTCAAAATGCCATCAATAAAATGCACCTGTGTTCGTTGTCCATAGCATACGCCTGCCTATACCATAACCCCACCGCCACCATGAGCCACTCTATCCACAACGTTGACATCAGCAAACCGCTCACCCATATGACGCCATACACGCTGTCTGCCATCTGCCCCGTACAGTAAATTTGCTCACTCAATTCGTTTACGACGACGAACTGCAGTCAGGTGGAGAACCCGATGAGGACGACGAGCATGCAGATGAGCTTCCCTGATATAGTTTCTGTCAGTTTGTGCAGAAATTCTTTGGTTATGCAAATCGATTGTTGCAGCAGCTGTCCGGATGGCTGGTCTCAGACGATCTTGGAGGTGAAGATGCTGAATGTGGAGGTCCTGGGCTGGTGTGGTTACATGTGGTCTGCTGTTGTGAGGTCGGTTGGATGTACTGCCAAATTCTCTGAAACGCCTTTTGGAGACGGCTTATGGTAGAGAAATGAACATTCAATTCAAGGGAAACAGCTCTGGTGGACATTCCTGCAGTCAGCATGTCAATTGCACGCTCCCTCAAAACTTGAGACATCTGTGGCATAGTACTGTGTGATAAAACTGTACATTTTAGACCCCTTTCACACTGAGCCGCCCTGGCGTCAGCGGTAAAGAGGTGCTATTTTTAGCGCCGCTTTACCGGCGTTTTAGCAGCGCTATTCGGCCACTAGCGGAGCGGTTTTAACCCCCCGCTAGCGGACAAAAAGGGGTTAAATCCGCCCGCAAAATGCCGCTGTAGCGGCGCTTTGCCGGCGGTATAGTATCGCTGCCCCATTGTTTTCAATGGGCAGGAGTGGTGTATTCACAGCTTCTACACCTCTGCAAAGAAGCTGCTGGCAGGACTTTTTGTGACGCCCTGCCAGCGCAGCGACCCAGTGTGAAAGCACTCGGGCTTTCACACTGGGTTTGCAGCTGAGGCTTTTTTCAGGCGCTATTTTTAGCGCTGTAGCACCTGAAAAACGCCTAAGTGCGAAAGGGGTCTTATGCCCTGTACGCACGATAGGATTTTCTGATGGAAAATATTTGATAGGAGCTTGCTGTCAGAAATTCCGACCGTGTGTAGGCTCCATTGGACATTTTTTATCGGAATTTCCGTCACACAAAATTGGAGAGCTGGTTCTCAAATTTTCTGACAACAAAATCCGTTGTTGTAAATTCCGATCGTGTGTACACAATTCCGATGCACAAAGTGCCACGCATGCTCGGAATCAAGCAGAAGATCCGCACTGGCTATTGAACTTCATTTTTCTTGGCTCGTTGTACGTGTTGTATGTCACCGCGTTCTTGATGTTTGGAATTTCCAACCAACTTTGTGTATGCAAGACAAGTTTGAGCCAACATCCGTCGGGAAAAAAAACATGGATTTTGTTGTCGGATAATCCTATCGTGTGTACAGAGCATTAGAGTGGCCTTTTATTGTGGCCAGCCTAAGGCACACCTGTGAAGTAATCATGCTGTCTAATCAGCATCTTGATATGCCACACCTGTGAGGTGGATGGACTATCTCAGCAAAGGAGAAGTTCTCACTAATGCCGCGTACACACGACCGGTCTTTCCGTCGGAATGACGTTTTTTTCGTCGGAGTTCCGACGGAGTTCCGCTGAAACGGACTTGCCTACACACGATCACACCAAAGTCCGATTGTTTAGAAAGCGATGATGTATGACGGGACTAGAAAAAGGAAGTTCAATACCCAGTAGCCAATAGCTGCCCTTGCGTAGTTTTTGGTCCATCGGAATAGCATACAGACGAGCGGTTTTCCCGATAGGAACTGATTCAGTCGGAAAGATTTGAAACATGTTCTATTTCTAGGTCCGTCAGAATTTAAGAAAGAAAAAGTCAGATGAAGCCCACACACAATCAGAATGTCCAACGTAATCATTCCGTTAGACCTTTTCTGTCGGAAAGTCCAGTTATGTGTACGTGGCATAACACAGATTTAAGCCCCATATACACTATTAGATTTTCTGCAGATTTTTGTCTTCAGATTTACCAAAACCGTGTAGTGCAAGGGCCTGCCTGATTGCATACAAATTGAAACTCTTATGCCGCGTACACACGAGCGGACTTTACGGCAGACTTTGCCCGGCGGACTTTTTGACGGACTTTACGATGGACTTTCTGAATGAACGGACTTGCCTACACACAATCCACCAAAGTCCGTCGATTTCGTACGTGATGACGTACGACCGGACTAAAACGAAGTTCATAGCCAGTAGCCAATAGCTGCCCTAGCGTAGCTTTTTGTCAGTCGAACTAGCATACAGACGGCGGACTTTTCGACCGGACTCGATTTCGACGGATTGATTTAAAAAATGTTTCAAATCTAAGTCCGTCCAACTTTTGAGAAAACAAAGTCCGCTGGAGCCCACACGCGATCAAATTGTCCGACGAAATCCAGTACGCCGGACCAAGTCTGCCGTAAAGACCGCTCGTGTGTACGCTGCATTAAGGTTTGACCTCATTATATGGTTTTGGTATATCTGAAGACAAAAATCTGTATGTATGGGGCCTCAGACAGATTTGTGAACAATATTTGAGAGAAATAGGCCTTTTGTGTACATAGAAAAAGTCGTAGATCTTTAAGTTAAGCTGATGGTAAATAGGGGCGAACACAAAAGTTTTGTGTTTATAATTTTGCTTAGTGTGTATATGTGTGTGTGCGTGTGTGTGTAGTATCTTTTTACATTTTTATTTTATTTATTTTTTTTGTATATTAAACCTGTAGGCTCAGTTCACAAAGCTTTAACACAAGGATTAGGTTTTTTATTTTAGCCATGTGACTGTAAGTTTTAAATCTCATTGGAGCTAAAAATAACTGTCGCTTTCTGACATTAAGGCTCCTTTCACACTGGGGCGGTGGGGGCGTCGGTGGTAAAACTGCGTTATTTTTAGCGTCGCTTTACCGTAGTTTTTAGCGGTGGTATTCGCCACTAGCGGTGCGTTTTAAACCCCCGCTGGCATCTGAAAAAGGGTTATAGCCGCGCTGCCCCATTGATTTCAATGGGTAGGAGCGATGAAGGAGCGGTGAATACACCACTCCTTCACCGCTCCAAAGATGCTGTTTGCAGGAGTTTTTTTTTTTCTCTCCTGCCAGCGCACCGCTCCAGGCTCCTCGGGCTTTTCACACTGGAGAAACAGTAGCGGCAGTTTTAGTTTGGTTTGCAGGTGCTATTTTTAGCGCAATAGCACCTGCAAACCGCCCCAGTGTGAAAGGGGCCTAAAGCAGAACTGAAGTTCCACTGTAACAAACAGTGAGCAGGCAGGCTCCTATTGCAGAAAATACATTCAAAGTCTCTTTCACAAACAAAAATGCCCCTACCTGCCAGCTTGCTCTGTTCTCTGATGCTATAAACTGAGCTGTGCATTGGAATCTCCTTTAGTTTAGCTTTAAAGCGGTTCTTCGCCCTAAATTTAAAAAATAAATAAATAAATGTCAGCAGCTACAAATACCGTAGCTGCTGACTTTTGATAATAGGACACTTACCTGTCCAGGGATCCAGCGCTGTCCCCACCCAGGCCGGCTCTTCAGCTGTCTTCGGGTCCAGGCACTGGCATGTTTACTTTGGGAAGCCAGCTGGGACTGCTTGCGGCTTCACAGCGGGATTCTCACTGCACATGCACGAGCCGCGCTGTGCTTTCTGAATGGTGCCACGGCTTTCTGGGACCTGTGATGTGTCCTAGAAGGCTGCGGGGGGAAGGAGGCAGGGCTGAATGTCCACTTGAATCGATGTGGCAATCTGACCGGGAGTGGAAACCTGCCCCCCCCCCAAAAAAAAGAAACACAAAGTGCCAAAACTTATGGGGGGGGGGCACGACAGACAAGTGGAACTTCCCTTTTCGAGTGAAGTTCCCCTTTAAGTATACTTATCTTGGAGTGTGCGCGTCGTGAATTGAACTCATTGTCTTAAATGTTTGATGTTCAGATTCTAATTTTGTACTTTCCAATGTGCTATATAAGAGGTTTCCAATTTACGTGTAAAATGGACCTTAAAGTTGAATTGGTATTGTAAAAAACTAGACTCAGCCACCCTCTGTTCTCCAAATGAAATCTGTCTATAGATAAGTAAAATTCAGATGCAAACAAGTCTGTTGCCTGTGGTCTGTTTTCATGTTTCTTATCTCTGGTATCTGTGGGGTCCAGCCATAGACAGTAATGGCAGTCCAGGCACATCCACTTTTTATCAGGAAGGCCAGGGGGAGTGAGTTTTTTATTTCAGTTGCACTTTATATGAGGCCCTTCCATATCTCCTGCTTTGTCATTATAGAAAACAGTTGCTGTTGTTTGTATTGTCTTGGTAGACTAACCCAAATCAAAAGGTTTACAAGTACTGTACCGTAATACGCACGTTGTTACTAAATCCGGAATTAACTTCCCATAGGAAATCTATGGGTCCGTTCACATATTGCACTCAGATAACACGCCTTATCACATGTTAAGGCGTGCCGCATTAAGGCAGCCCATTTTTCTTCAAATTGAGGTTTATTGAGCGCACAATTATTATGATAAGGAATAAAGTACAATAACCACAATCCAATACAGAATAGACAATACACAAAGCAGTGGAGGTAGGCTTATCATATTTATCATACTTGCATTAAACCATCCACTGCTAAATGAATTGAGAGGAGATGGAAATCTTTTAAAAAGAAAAGACAGACCAACGTGCTACAAACTTACTTAAATAGAAAAGACAACCTAACGCAGTACATAGTATGGCATGTGCGTTGTAGTTCACTGTAGTGAAGATGCGTTGTCTTCTTCGATAATACTGCTTTGGGGTGCCATTTAAAATGACTAGCACCTCAACCCACCACACAGTGCATTGCAATAATGCTATTAACTATTATAATAACAGCTTAAGCTGTTGTGCTACAGAACAGTAAAAGTCACCAACTACATTAGATATGTAAGGGGAGGGGGATAGGTAGGTCATGTGGTGGTCATCATGTCCTTCATGTTTCCCTCCTCGTTGGGTACCAAGTGTGGATCACATGAGAGGCCTACCCCTGGGTGGGTTCTTCTGGGCTACGCTAAGCACCTGTAACAGGATACATTTTAATACACATGGGATGCCTTTACTCTTGTGCCATTTTCTTCAATGCCCTGGGACAAGGCGGAGGCTACTGTGGGGGAATACTCGACCTTAAGGCGGGCTTCTACTATTAAAGCTGAACTTACACCACATACACTTGCACCATACCTGTTCGCCTGTTAACTCTTGGGTCTTTGTGACAATGTACACCTTCTCTCTAACTTACATTTAGAAGGGACACGCTGAGCCTTGTCCACATCCATCTCTCCCGATAGCAGAACGGCCCCGTCGTGCACCTAGCATGGGCCCCATGCGTGCACATAACTCTTGAGCTTCCATAACTCAAGATGGGAACCTCCCATGTACAGAATGGGGACCTCTGTGGTGCCAATTCCCCACTGGCGTATGGAGTGCCGACAACATCTCCCTCATGCTAAAGGCCATTGTACCTGTAACAGGTACACGCTACCTGCTTGATAACCTTCTGTTACCCTAGGTAAATCTTGTGTCTTCACACTGTATTATTTTTGCACTGGTGACTTCAGACCCTAAGGACCCTAGTGACCTGAACTATGAAATGGTGCCTGTTACTTGCATTACACCCCTTAAGTAACTTCAGACCATTCAAAGACAAGATTTCAAAACCTTACTTGAAAGAGTGCAAAAGGCATTAAAAATCCCAACATGTGGAGACATTATTCTTTCCTACATCCCTAATCCTAACTTGGGCTATGTGCTGCCCCAGCATACCTGCAAAGGTAGAGTCCATGTAAAATACAGAGTCCATCGGATGCAAAGGTCATCAGCCCCAAGTTCTGACGACCTTTGCATCACAGCACTGGTAAGCGACATTCTGCTCCTCATGGATGCTGTTCTCCATCCCTCTCCCTTGCATGTCCTGGTCCTCTCCGTTTGGGGGCTCTTCATTCTGGACCACTTTTATAACACAGGACCAGTGGGTCGGACCCAGAGGAAATCCCGCCAAAAACCAAAGAACCGGGAAAGTGTTAACTCATACACATTGGCTATTTCCAACCCGCTTACAGGGGGCGTGGCCTGTACGCTGAAGAAGATGGCAGCTTAGCCTTCTAGCTCTGATGTTTCACGGTCCACTAAACGGCTTAAGAGGGAGAAAACCACATCCAGAATGGGGAAACTCGAGCGCTATCAATCCACCACCACTCACCGGCAACATCCCAGTCTTTGTCCCGTGATGCGGCCTCCTCATAGGCACTAAGACCACACAGTGAAGTAAGTAACAGCACCAGAAGAGCCTCAAGATCACAGCCCTCTGACATACACACCCCTGCAGCTAAATCTCTCTGCCTTGAAGACCTGAAAACAGTAGCCACAAATATAAAGATCACACTAGCAGCAGCTATATAAGACCTTTGGCTGGATTTTCAGGCAGTTGTCTCCAGAGTAGAGATAGTTGAGGAGATCACAGAACGCAATAACACTGCTCTGCATGTGGCACAGCAAACCCTGGAAACACAATCCATGCAACTAAGGGACCTCCACAGACATCTAGAGGACCTAGACAATAGAGGTTGCCGACATAACATAAGCCGCAGAGCTTATGAACCAGGCCAACTCTCGCACACCACGGTAGCCATTTTCAACGATTTACTGGCAAGACCCCCAGAGACACCAATTGAAATGGAGTGTCTGCACCGGGCACTTCGCCCCAGAGGCAGAGATGCTGATCCCCTGAGAGACGTCAAAGGCTGCCTCATCAACTTTAAAATAAAAGAAGAGATTCTAAGAAAAGCCAGGAACAGAGGGCGCATCCTCCACGGTAATGAGATCAAACTATACCATGATATCTCACGAATTACTCTACAAAAGCGTAAAGACCTGCGGCCTCTTGTAGACATCCTTTGGGACAGAGAAATGCCGTACAGATGGAAATTCCCCTTCTGTCTAACTGCAGGGTCAGCCAGAAGAACCGCACACCTAAGACACCCAGAAAACACACAAATATTCTGCGAAAGACATGGTAGCCTCCTGGTCGAGATACCAGACTGGACCCATGACCCACTCCCTGTGGCACAACCTCAAGAGGGACCGATGGAAGTCCACCACCGCAGCGACCCCCTCACCCAGAGAAGACTCCTTCTATCTCCTCTCTCCTCACCACCACCAGCAAACCCTCGTTACCCGGGTGGAGGCAGCGTCCCGGCATCACCAGCACACAGGAAAGCTAGGAAAGAATCTTATCAAAATCTGCCTTACTATTTCCTCAAGTCTCACTGATCAATGACATACAAATCCGCCACGTTTTTACATCCACCGTGAGTAAAACTGTCTTCTTTACTTTCTGGATCAATTCTACAAAGCTACTGTTCTAGTTTCTCAATCTCTGCCATATGCTGGACGACATATTACCCCATTTCCATCCAGTATCTTCTATCCCGACCCACTACCTCTGAACAGGCACAATCCCTGTTTAAAAAGAGATTGGAAAACTTGATCAAAAACTCAGTTTGCCTCAGTGAAGTAATGTGATTGATTATATCTCGCCATACAAGAGTATGGTCGTATCTCAGATGAGAGCAAAGAGTGAACTTTCTGCTCTCTCAACACTTAGTGAAATAGTGCAACCTCACCGACAACCGTCATGTGTGGAAACAGAGGAGAAGACAAGGTTTATTTATAAACGCATAACCAAAAAGTCGCATAGTTCTTGTTTTTGT
The DNA here is from genome assembly GCA_037952925.1 of Lithobates clamitans. NCBI lineage: Eukaryota > Metazoa > Chordata > Amphibia > Anura > Ranidae > Lithobates > Lithobates clamitans. The sequence goes on along the minus strand of JBBGZY010001082.1, from coordinate 308,973 downwards.
ACTTATTTTTTGTTAGACATATAATTTGTTGTCTAGCTACCGTAAGACAAGCCTTACATGCTCACTGAGTAAATTACTAAATGCAGAAACCCTAATGTGAAGCGTGTTCTAAGCCCATCAGACTGAGAGTCGATTTATACCCACACTACAAGAGATTTACTATGTCTAACACACAGTGAGCATGCTAAGGCTAGGAGGAAAAAAAAAGTATATTCCGTTTTACTATTCAGTAGATGTCCTCAGACCCAAGAAAAAGGGAATAAGGCGCTATGACAAGCGATTTTCTCAAACTATCAAACGCCAATTACTTGGTGGCATACTCCACGTCCTAGGACGCAACCTAAATTCTAGATAAAACAGTACTCTAATTTACCTCACACTTAGCTAGCCCACCCAAACTCCCGTAAATGACATTATATAATAACCACGGCACATAACCACTTGCTTCGGTAACAGGCTAATACGAAGGAAATATCTCCTACCTCATAACCGTTTACTGATACATTATGCTATGACTTCCAACCCAACTCTCACATAATGATAGCTCAACACACAAACACAAGAGCTCTACCCTAACCTGTATCTTTCCCTCACTCCTCACCATGTCTTTTCCTACATTCACTTGGGCCAATCGTATATCATTGACCCTTGACATCTAAACCTCCCAATACCACACAATACTGGAAAACATCTTCTCTGATCCTACCACCTCCTAACTTAGCACAGCCAGATTCTCTGTGCTGACACACTCCGATACTCTATCCCAACCCAGGCAGGATAGCAGGTCTACCTTAGCAGTCAGGTTTTTTTTTTTTCTTCACCCCATCCTACCCCACCCCCTTTTTCCTCTCTAAATATTCACAAACACAATACCATACATTCAAGCTCAAAAATGGTGAATATCAAATTTGTCTCCCTAAACACTAAAGGGTTAAACATACCGGAAAAGAGATCCCAGCTCCTACTCTACATGAGGAAAATCAACGCTGACATTATCCTCCTTCAGAAAACTCACTTCAAAGCTAATAATATCCCCAAACTGACGAACTACCACAAAGCTTATCACTCTATTAATACGCTAGATAAAACAAAGGGAGTATCAATTTTAATTTCCAAGCATCTCCCCATAGAAATAACAGATTCTTTAATAGACGAAGAAGAGCGATATGTTCCTAAAAAGTTCTGTCTGGGGGAGACCAATCACGATTGCAAATATTTAGGCCGGGTTTACACCTATGCGTATTAGATGCGGCTTTCCCCGCATCCAATTTGCATAGCAGGAGAATGTGACTGGCTCCCTATGGAGCCGGTTCACATATCTCCCTTACGGCTGGGGAGCGCACTGCACAGAAACGCAATGCGTCTTTGGCTCCATTTCAGGACCGAATTCAGGCATAGAATTGGCCCTGATTCGTCCCTGAAACAGGGAACAGGGACGCACAGCGCTCCTGTGCGATCCGCAGCGGGTTACAGTGTGAATCCGGCCTTACAGCCCAAACTCGGCCCAAGTTAGCCTTTTCTGAGACATTTCAGTGGCCCTAACATCGCTCCAATCCGGTATCCTAATACTCAGAGGGGACTTTAACGTTGCCTTAAACCCATTGGAAGATACATCTTCAGGTACTTCATCACTTCCTTATAGAGCCCTCTATGTAGAGACTACACTTTCTTTTCTCCACCCCATAATCGGTATTTGAGAACCGATTGCTTATTCATCATACAAAAACATCTTCCATAAAGCTACAATTAAACCAATGTTCATATCCGACCACCACCCAGTCACTGCAACTTTAACATTTCCAGAACAGCTACAATTTACCAAAACATGGAAGCTAGATGCTTCACTACTCACCGATCCTTCTCTCCATAATTAACAAAAGCATCAATGACTTTTTTGAAACCAGCAACACCCCAGATACAAACCACATGACTCAATGGGAAACACACAAATGTGTGATTAGAGGTCTCCTACTGAAAATGACAGCTAGCCGCAAATGGATCAAGCAAAAAGCTATCAACAGCCTCCTGAAACAAATACAAAACCTTGAAAAGGCACACAAACTGACTAGAGCCCAACATACACAAGCAGAACTAGACTTGGCATGCCCAAGCCTCAGAGAGGAATTAGGGAAGAAAGTCAGAAGGAATTATGCACTAGCAAATAAACTCTTTTACGGGCAAGAGCGATAAACTTCTAGCTAGAGCCACCACAATCCGCTCTATACATACATCTACCGGGCAATTACTAACCAACAATGATGACATTGCAAACCATTTTGCACAATACTACGCAGAACTATTTAACCTAACTCCTGAACAGAATCCCCCTAAGGATACTAGACCACGTAAATCTATAATCAATAATAATAATCACACAACACAGCCAAAAACCAATTTCCAAGGAACTAGCCCTCAAAATAGGTGGTCCACTAAAAACAGAAGAGTTCATAGCCGCTATCAAAGAAATGAGGATTATTCCTCTCATTTAGATGCTGAGAAGGTGTTTTACAGGTTGGCTTGGGACTACCTCGAAGCTAGTCAACCATACAGCGAAAGCCAGAGTAAACGACCTCCTGTCAAACGCCTTCCCCTTCAAAAATGGAACCCATCAGGGATTCCCCCTGTCCCGCCTGCTGTTTATCCTCACCCTCGAATTCTTCCTATGTCGGTTAAGAGAACGCAAACATCCAAGGTATAACAGTGGCCAACAAAAAATATAAAATAGCCGCATTTGCGGATGACATTCTACTTTTTTTCACAGAGCCACATATAACTCTACCCAACCTCCTCAATGACTTTCGCTTATTTCAATTTATTGCACACTTCCAAATCAACTTTACAAAATCACATGCATTGAATATAGCACTACCAGGACTGCAAGTTCAAAAATGTAAACAAAACTTCCCATTTACATGGCAAACAGACTCCATAACTTACCTAGGAATCCAGTTACCAGCAAACCTTGTTAACCTATACTCAAAAAATTACCACCCACTCCTTAAAACCACAACGAAAGACCTCCAAAAAATTACATTTTTCATGGTTTGGTAGGGTGGCAATCATGAAAATGAACATCTTACCACATATATTATACCTCCTCCAAACGGTACCCATTCACTTACCGACCAATTTCCTGCAAACTTTTCAAAAAAATCTGTAGAAACGTCCTATGGAGTCAAAAATGCCCCAGAATTAGCTACGCCCAATAAACAAAACCTAAATCTAAAGGCGGGATAGGCTTGATCAACATTCAATACTACTACTGGGCCTGTCACTCTATAACATATTATAGATTGGCATATCCACCATCAGATAAAGGATTGGGTAAGCCTAGAAAATGAAAACAGGAAAAAATACTGCGCTACCACTAAATCAGTAAACCCCCCAAAAAGCAGCAGTTTAAAAGTGAGATGTGCACCAAAAATATCAAATATAAAGAGAAAATGCGCTAAAATATATAAATGAATGTACATGTGATACAATCATGCAATCATATTCTAGGAAATCCTCTAGGGAATTCATATACCAGAAAGATTGTAAGTTACCGTATATACTCAAGTATAAGTCAAATTTTTCAGCACATTTTTTTGTGCTGAAAGTGCCCCCCTTGACTTATACTCGAGTCAAGCACTTTTCTGCAGCAAAAAAATTCATTTTCCGAACTGATTTTGGGGCCCTGTATCTCAGGGTCACTTGGTGCTAGGAACCGCAAATTTGGTGTGCAAACCCAGTGGAACTGATACCATAACATATCTAAAGCTGGGGTTCCTAGCACTAAGTGGCCCTGAGATACGGGGCCCCAAAATCGGTTCGGAAAATGTCATTCTCTGCTGCAGAAAAGTGCTTTACATTTTCTGAACCGACTTTGGGGCCCCATATCTCAGGGCCACTTGGTGCTAGGAACCCCAAATTTGGTGTGCAAACCCAGTGCGGTTTTTTCTTTATATTTAAGCCTAGAAAATGCCTTTTCTAAACACCCTATAAACTGCTCACCATGGATTCCTCACAACTTTTACTAAAAGACCTAACAGAGCACCCCATCATAGGAGCTTCCCTACAATGTTTTAAAGAAATCTGCTGTAACGCCAAATTTTCCTCAACCCCAGCTCCCCTATCACCATTGCTAATGAACCCTGAGTTCCCTCCAGGGTTGACCCACCACCCTCTCTCAAGCAAGCAACCAAATATTGGCATACAAATCCATCACTACCTTCTAAATGGTAAACTACAATCACACGACAACCTAAGCACACTCTGGGCCACCCCACAGTTAACTACTTTGGAGTACTTACAAATCAGACACTATGTAAACTCTATTCAGTGCTCGACCGACCTTTCCAGACCTCTGACCTCCTTTGAGAAATTATGTATAAAGCAAAAACATAATGCCATATCATTTTAACTGTTCACATGCTGTGGGAAAACACTCAAGCAGAGGATGGGAAGGCCTGTAAAGCCTGGGCACAAGATCTCCACGTAAACCAAACGAACCCCAATTGGGGAAAAAATATATTGTAACATCCACAAACCTCTATCAATGTTTCTATTCAAGAGACCAGCTACAAAATAATCTCCCAATGGTACCGCACCCCATCTATCCTAAACAAGTATGATGCTTCCAAATCTGATTAATGTTGGAGATGCCAAAATGCAACTGGAGATCTCCCACATATGGTGGGAATGCCCATTCATTCAAGTTTTCTGGAAAAATGTTCCCACGCAAACAAACAAAATAACCAACAATTCAGTATTAAGCCTGTAACTGTAAAACAGTTATGATGTTAACTTGTATTTGTCTCAATAAAACTTGTTTGGAATAAAAAAATAAATAAATAGAGGAGATGCACCTAACACTTGGATGCTGCTATTTTAAAATTCTTTTAGGACCATTTTACCACGTTAACCAGTGTTTTATTGAATACAGACAAAACTGCATGCACATAGTACTGTGTTCATAGATGTATCATTCTGTCCCAAAGATGAGCTGTGATACCAGGTATCAGCCTGGCACTGCTGAAGTAAAAATTTATATCGGGGTCCCATTAGCAGAGAGTCCGAGGGTGGGCTTATTAACTGCACACTGTGGTCTCCTTTTTAAAGCTAAAAATCCATTAAAAAATGTAATGTATGCATCATAGTATTTCAGATATTTGTCCTAAATCTGAGAAAATATCTTCTGCTCTCTTTTGTTAAAAAATTTTTTACAAAGACATATACGTTTGCTTGTATCACATGTGTACGTAATTATTCAAGCCCTATTGAACTTTCAGTGTAAATCAGCAAAATAACATTCCAGGGCTGTCAAAACAAAATCTGTTCTACGTTTTACAGTTTCATTTCTTAAAAATGTAGTCACAGCCTTAGTAGAAAAGCCTGTTTCCTGCCAGCTGCTTAGAAGGACCCATGCTCTCTATGAAGATGCAGTGAGGTCTGACACCTCCTGTTCAGTCAGAGTCAAGTTTTCTCAACCAGGGGGGCACATGAGCTTTGCTGATTGCAGAGCTATAGGTCTGACTCAGAAGGGGCCTTGTCAGACCTCTTCAAAGAGACCACTGCTTCCCTGCAAGGAGCAAGGTTTCCACTCTGCAACATGCAGGAGACATGCTTTTTTACTTTTTTGGCTACCTTACAAAGACAATCATGAAAATCATTTGTTTTGCACCTGGAATGTATTAAAGAATAGCTAAAGGCAAAACATGTTTTCAGTTTTGGATAGAGATCACACCTATCAGTTTTTTTTTGCTGTCTCTGTCCCTGTTAGGGAGATTCACCCTCTCTATTTGTCCTGTTTACCATTATCAGTGAAAGTAAAAGAAAATCACAAATTTTGGGTTGTCCTCAGAAAAGTAATAGAGGGGAAATCTTCCAATGGGGACACTAGTTCTGGTGACCTGGGGGTCCCCAAGAGATTCCTTTGCAGGGATTTCCTCTCACTTTCTGTTTGGCTATGGGACAGGAAGTGAAGGTTAATCTCCCTAATGGAATACAGATGGCAACAGTAAACCTTACAGGGGTTATAAACCTCCCTTACTCTATCCAGAATGAAAAACAAATTGTCTATAGTTCTACTTTAAGATGGATTAAACTGAGAGTTCAATTGGGATTTAATCCCACATCCCTTATCTAAATTGATGGAACATGTTGCATTATTTATATTTTTTTTTTTAACTAAAGCTTTTATCCTTCTATCATACCTTTCTGATTTTCCAGGTTGACTTAGTCCTTTTTATTTTCAAGATTGTAAAATTGCATTACTTACTCACACCCCTCTCTTTCTTCTTTGGTACCTCCCTTGATGACATTGCACAGCTGCAGGTATGAACTTTTGTCTACATCTCCTACTATCATAGTCATTGTTCTTCAGCTGCACCATTGAAACGGTATTGAAATACTGACAAGTTCTAGAAATTTGTCAGCTATAAAGCGAGTGTGAAAGAATTATAACAAATCGAGCTGTCTAGAATTATAATGAGGAAAAGCCGGTTGAAGAAAAGGAAGAAAAATAAAAACAAAACCTAATGATCCAAATATTCAATCTCAGTCCTTTGTAGCGTAACTGCAGTCTGATGCTGGGGTTTCCAAAGATGCAACACTAATACTTGTTGCCCAGAATGCAAAAAGCTTATAAACCATTGCTGATTAGAACATTTCTCAAAACAGCTAGGGCCACTTAAAAGGAGTAAAATTTTGGCTGTACCACTGCAATCTGTTTTTGAGATCCTAGATTGTGATCATTGGATTTATTGCACCTGGAGCCATGTGTGTAAAGTCCCAGAACAATGACACAGCAGTATGATATCAAGCTTCTAAATAATATTATGCATGTACATTCTGGCTCATGACGGTAAATCCAAAGTGATACTGTGGATAAAGTGACTAGTGTATATAAACCTTATAATAAACTTCTCTTATTTGCTTCCTTTTGGTATTTGAAATATACCATTGGAAGCATTTTGTTTTATCTGTTGCAATTCACACAAACCTGTAGCACTGCATAGTCCGGGGGGTGGCACCCCTATTAAAGTTTATGTGAACTTCAACAATAATCTTTTATTTGCTCCATTTTGGTCTGTTAAATATACCATCGAAAGCATTTTGTTATATCTGTTTGAAATCCGATCCTGCCAGAAATTTTTTGAAAACTTCCTGTGCTCTCTGCCCATGCTGCACTCTTAGCAGTTGCAGTTAGCATTGTTCATAACTACAAAACATCTCTCCCCTATGGTAAATAGAAGAGAAAAGGAGGTGTTTTATAGTGACATCCTACGTAGACAATGTTGCAGATACAGTATAGTGAGTGAGTGTTTTCATCCTAGCACAGGAAGTGTTGTGTTAGAAAGGTCACAAATTGAAAGTGAAGGGAAAAAAACAAAAAAGAAAACAAATGCAGCTACGTCAATTATGGATCAGTATGCTGCAACATGGAGAAAGTGGCTGATATGTCCTCGTTAGATACAGCACCTCATCCCAGAATATAAAGGAAAAAATGGAGCAGGGAGGGTAGGGATTATTGCGGTGCCAGAACGGTTCAATGACAAGTAGTTTAAAAGTTAACAAATTTTATTACAAAATATTATAAAAATAGTACAAAGAGACAATTCATGTAGAAATCAAGATACACACAGAGAGCACATTAAATATACTACTGGTCAAGATGGTATTAGTCAAAGAAGCGTGCAGGTCAGGTCTTCCCTACATGTTTCGCCAAGACATTTGGCTTCCTCAGGGGAATATGACGTGACCAAAGTAGCAATTATAGCTCTAAAAAGTAAAAAACAAAACAAATATATTGTAACAAAATATGGATGCAAAATTTAGACATGGTGCATGTTACCAGGAAAAAGGGCGACATGGTACTAAATAATCTCCCCCCCCTCCCCCCACACACAGGAGGTGGGAAACAACATTCCAATGGCCCAAGAGATGCTGCAACATATTACATTTTTATTCTTAGGTTTAGATACAATTTAAGATTACAGGACATGTGGAAATGTTCCAACCAGTGGGCAATTACCTACCTCCATCCAGTAGGTACATAGCCATAGTGATTGGCTTACATAATTGTATGCGCTAAGGAAGCCTACATGCCACTCTTATTTCAAGGGATCAAAGCCATTGGTTAATGAAATCTAACCCAGTAAATAGCCATTTCTTTCTTGGAAAGACCTTTAGAGGATGTGAACAGGTTTGGATAAAAAAAAAACATGTACCAAACTAAATTTGCGTCGTTTTTTTCCCACAAACAGAGCTTTTTTTTTTTTGGTAGTATTTGATCACTTCTGCAGTTTTTATTTTTTGCGCTATAAACAAAAAAAGACCATCAATGTAAAAAAAAAATATATATATTTTTTACTTTTTGCTATAATAAATATCCCCAAAATTAAAAAAAAACACATTTCTTCAGTTTAGGCCAATATATATTCTTCTACATATTTTTGGTACATAAAACGCAATAAGCGTATATTGATTGGTTTGTGCAGAATTTATAGTGTCTACAAACTATGGGAAAGATTTATGGAATTTTTATGGCATTTTTATTATTATTATTATTATTTTTTTTTTACTAGTAATGGCAGCGATCTGTGATTTTTAGCGGTACTGCGACATTGCAATGGACAGATCGGACACTTTTGACAAATTTTTGGGGCCATTGGCATTTATACAGTGATCAGTGCTATAAAAATGCACTGACTACTGTGTAAATGTCACTGGCAGGGAAGGGGTTAACACTAGGGGGCGATCAAGGGGTTAAATGGGTGTTCGTGTTCCCTCAGTGTGTTCTAACTGTACGGGGATAGGACTGAGTAGGAGAGGAGACATATCGCTGTTCCTACTTAGTAGGAACAAACTACATGTCTCCTCTCCTCTAACAGCACAGGGATTTGTGTTTTGACAAATAAATCCCTGTGCTCGCGTGTGGCCGGCGGCAAACGTGCCTGTCAGCCATGCACATTGGGTCACGCCCTCTGGTGGCTGAAAAAGGGAAGGACATACCCATACAGGATTTCGCCCAGGAGAGCCATTGTGCCGCAATATATCTGCGTGAGCTGGTCGGGAACACTCAGGGTAAGTTCACCTTTGTACACTTTTTTTTTTTTTTCCTACATTCCAGCTCCCCTATGCACTAATATAGCATTAATGTACCTTTTTGCAAAAATATCAAAGCTTTCCATTAAATCTAGAGTCATTTACTTTTCTTTTCTAAATCCACGTTTCCATTAGTAATGTCTTCTTCCTGATCAGACTTTAGGTCATGACACCGGAAGGATTTGACCAGCTGACTTCATTAGCACTCACCCTGCATCATCCACCCTCCCATTCCCAGATGCACGTTTTTTAAATGAAATGCAATCAATCAGTGATCACCCTTCTCACTAAATACACACTATACAATCAGATTGCATAGTGTATGGCCATGTTTATACACTTAAAATTATTAGTTGCTTTTTCAGTGCCATTAATTGTTAACGGCACACTAAACCCACATTTTGCCATGTGAAAAAAAGGAGGGGCAAATGCTGCAAAGTAAAAAACACACAACCCACAAAACGCCAAAATGTCCCAATAACCACATATAGCACAGACAATTTAAATCAACAGGCTGCCTTATGCGTGTCACAGGAAAAATGAGACACAAAATGTGCTCTCCCACTATGCTGAATGTGAATGGGGCATGAAAGTGAAATTGGTGCGATAACACAAAAACAACAAGGCTCCATTTCACATCTGTGCGTTTCCTTGCATTTCAGAAATGCACTGCACCACAAATCACAGTAAAAAAACGCACCAAACTTTGAAGCTTCTTTGGGATGATTGCTGTGTGTAGGGAAGCCCATTCAGGTGGATGGGCTACCCTATGTGTGATGAGTGAAAATGCTCCAAAAGGCCTCTCCCCCCCCCCCTTGCTAAAAAAAAAAAGTGAGAATGCGGGTTCCCGCTATGCAGAATTGTGAACAGGGCTTGACATCTGAGTGTTTCTGTCCACTCCCTTCTATGTACTTGTATAAAGATGGCCATATACTATGCAATCTGATTGTGTATTTAGTGAGAAGGGTTATTACTGATTGATTTTCTATTTTATTTAAAAAAAATGTGCAGCTGGGAGTGGGAGGGTAGATGATGCAGGGTGTGTGCTAATGAGATCAGCTGTCAACTCCTTCTTGTGTCATGACCTAAAGTCTGATCAGGAAGAAGACATTACTAATGGAAACGTTTGGAAATGTGGATTTAGACAAAAAAAGTGTCTCTAGATTTAATGGAAAGCTTTGATATTTTTGAAAAAAAATACATGAATGCTATATCGGTGCATAGGGGAGCTGGAATTTAGAAGAAAAAAAGTGTACAAAGGTGAACTTACCCTTTAAACCACTAGCCACAGAGTAACCAATATAAAAATAATCCAGTTACTTTACATGGAACAGATCATGTGTGAGCTGTACCAGAATTACACTCAGTGTTGGAATTATTGTCCCAGCGAGATTCATTTTACGTTTGTCTGGGAAAGCATTAATCACAGGAGACGTATGTGACATATCATTTACAATGCAGTCACATATGCAACACATTCATAATATTGAGAAAAAAAATATCTTTACAGTTTAAGAATCTCCTGGATTCTTGATGTGATTACAATTAAAACAATTTAATGCTGATAAAAGACTTTTACCTGCTCCTACTAATCAGATGGTTATCTTTATTTCCAGGGTAAGGAAAAGTTTCTGTCGGTTTTACACAAGTACATGGAAGTGCATGGGACAGTTTATTTTGAGACCCAGAGGCCCCCTGAGGTTCCTGCGTTTGTCAAAAATCATGGTTTGCTGCCCCAACAAGACCTACAGCAGCTGCTCAAGAAGTCCAAGGTATGTTGTGAGAGAGGTAATAGGGAAATACATTAAAAAGACAAGTGTTTGGCAGGCTATTTTAACCTGACAAATACTCCCTTTTTAGTGCAAATGTGAACCTAGCCCAGGTGTTAAGGTTGGGACTAGGTTTTCAGGGGTTATGTGCAAAGCTGAGTGAAAATTGAGGGTTTATTTCAAGGAATAGTTTACAGGTTAAAGCAACTGTGTTAGTAAATGTTTAATTTAAATCTGTGCCTTTGGAGAAGACTGTAAACACGTACCTTTCTTGCTACCGCTAAATGCTGCTTCGATCAAGAGGAATTGTTTGCTAAAGTTTGTGCAAAAACAAATACTTTTGAGAGTGTCGATCTCCTTAGTCACCCATAGTGCTTAGTGGTTTCTCCCACTGACCTTCGTGTGACTACAGAACACAATAGTCCTTGTGCAAGACCAAGCCACCAGCTCAGACATTTGCCTAGCAAAGGTGATAGCCAAAAAGAAAAACCAATCTCCCGTGTCCAGTTATTGCCAGCTAAGGGCATCTGCTAGCCATTTGTCCACACTAAGAATATAAATGGCTGACAAGGCTGAAACACAGAGTTCTACCCTGGACAGCATCAGCTCGACCTTCCTTGCTGCAGTGGTGTGGTTGCATTGGTATTGTTCATTTAGACATGGATTGCCCTCCAACACTAAAAGGACAGCTAGACATCCAGAAGTTCCAATATGTTTATTAGCAGATGAGATTCCTCTGATGACTAAGTCTCCTGCACTGAAAAGGTCCCCAGGATCCCCACCTGACCCCAAGACAGGCTGGTGTCCATCATCAGGATCTTCCAGAACATGTGGAGAAGCTACTTCCCCAACTTTAAAACCATATTTCAGAGCCAACAAGACATAAGTTCTCTTGAACCTCTGCAATATCTAGGCAGTCAGAGACATGTCTTCAAGACCCCCTGCATGTTTTATTTACACTGAAGCCAGGAAGTCCTCCTGGTAAAAGGAGGCAATGGCAGATCTTATAGCATTGGCAGATCACATTAAGGGCCTTGAGGTCTAAGATATGTTAAATGCTCTCTTTGGGTTTTAAGATCGTAAATTGGTTGAAGTAAAACTCGTGAAACCTGCAGCAGGGACTGGGGCTATGGCCTCCTGGTCCAGAAGTCCAGAAAGTGCCCAATGAAGCAAGTTGCTGAGGGCACACAGGGAGGTTTAAAACAGACCTTCACCCAGGAAAACAACTTAATTTTATCTTATTCCATCCCACTCTATCTTACAAAATTAGTTAAGAAAAATTTGTGCTTTGCACTGATAATAGACTAATGCAGTAACAAAGCCAGAAGGCTTTTAACAGACCACCATAGCTAGAGATTAATGATAGACATGTGCAATTCGTTTTGTTCCAAATTAATTTTTTTATGAATTTTGACAAATTCGTTGATTCGGAAACATCCGAATTAACGAAAACCTGTTTAACAAATTTTTCCGAATATTCGTAAATTTGAATATTCGAAAATCCATAAATTCGGAAAATCGGAAATTCAAAAATTCGGAAATTCAAAATTGAAAAACCCGAAAATTAGAAAATCTGAAATAATAACTAACTATTAAATTATAGGTATTGGAATTTCCTTTCAATTTTGGCTGTTAGTGAATGTAACAAATATGAATTTATCCGAAATACGAAGTTACAAATTATCCGAAATAACGAATGCCGCATCTAAACAAATAGAACGGAATTAATTAATAATAAATAATAACAAAAAGTTAGTTATTATTATTATTATTATTATTGTTATTTAATATTATTAATTTGTTATGTTCCAATCGTTTAGATATGGCATTCATTATTTTGGATAATTCATAACTTCAGATAAATTCGTTTTTGTTACATTCACTCACAGACAAATTTGAAAGGAAATTTGAATACCTATTATTTAATAGTTGGTTATTTCAGATTTTCAAATTTACGAATTTACGTATTTTCGAATGTACAAATTATCCGAAATAACGAATGCCGTATCTAAACAAATGGAACGTAATGAATTAATATTAATAAAAGCTTTTTATTATTATTGTTAATTTATTCAGTTCCATTTGTTAAGATGCGGCATTCGTTATTTCGGATAATTCGTAAATTTTGTATTTTTTACATTCACTAACAGCCAAATTTGAAAGGAAATTCCAATACCTATAATTAAATAGTTAGTTATTATTAGTTAGTTAGGTAATTATTCATTCAAATTTTCGGATTTTCATTCTTATTTTCGGATTTTCGAATTTATGAATTGTGATCTGAAGATCTATAGTGGTAGTGGTTAGATCCCTTTTAAGAGATTTGGACCAATCAGACATGGTTTGTACAATTAGAACCAAAATCTGTTGTAAGGAGGGACGTGCCAATGAGAGTAATGATTTCTGCAAAGGGCCTCTAGCTACTTATCAAGTTGGGTACCTAAAAGCAGTTAAGGTAAGAAACGTCTAAATCCACAGTTGGAATGGCCCACTTTTCAAAATCTTCAATAAGCAGGTACAGAGACACGAAGCACTTAGGTAGAGCAAACAGCCTATCATAGCATTTCCACTCTTGCTAAAGAAATAACTGGAAGAGTGTTAAGAAAACAGAAAAAGAATACCCTCCAGCAATTTGGGGACTATTATAGGCACTTCAGACAAAGGAAACTCAAGAAACAAAAAAGATAAAACGATGTAAATTGTATTACTTTTTACATATCAGAGGATGAGACATCCAATGTGTCCTCCCTGTTCTAGAGATTTTTTTTCGGAAAGACACTTGTATACACTAGACTGGCTCCATCCTTTTTTGGCCATATCACATCTTGGAATGGGTCCCTTTGAAATCACCTTAGCCCTACTTTGAGGCCCCTAGCAGCTTTGCAGGCCAAGTGTTCTTCCTGTTCCTGAGTCCCAGTCCTGGGTACTCTTTGAGGCGGCAGCATAATTTCTTGTTTTCATGGTCCATGGCTTGACTATCTGGAGGCAATATGTATATGTGGCCTGAATACCTTTATAAGTACCCCATGAGCATCCCTGAAGAAGATTGTAAACCTATATTTTTGAAACTTATTAGATGTCTCATCCTGTGATTGCTGTTTGGTTGAGGTCCTGGCAGCCCTATGTGTGAGCTGCCAGCATACATATATGTACAAGCCACACCTTTTTTTAAAAATGTTTTTATTCTGATATGTAATAACATTTATATTGTTTTTATAATTTTTTTGTTTCTGGAGTTTCCCTTGTCTGAAGTCCCCAGATTGCTGGAGGATATTCTTTTTCTGTTTTAGATTTGGATGATGGCACTCTCACAGCTCTCTACCAAATACAATTCTTAACTGAGTGGGTACACAAGGAACATCTTTGCATTATAGGAGTTCTATAAGACCCAAGGTCCAAAACAGAACTTCAGAGTGGTGTGCACTGAATCTTGGTACAGAAATATGGCACTCTGTGGTAGGTAACGTACAGGTGCAGACTAAGCGGCAAGGCTTCAGGCACTCACTAAACCTGATCAGATGTTAGCAGGTGGAAGTTTCAAAACTGGATGGTCAGGGCAGCTGAAAGTGAACAAAGTCACTGTGGACAGCCAACAGTGAAGATTGAAATTTAATGTGGCTTTTTGCAGCATGAAGATTCTTCCTTGACACTGTGTGATGGCAAAGAGCGCAGAGTGCACACCAAACATTCCACCCACAGCATTAAAGGCTAACTCCACCTTTTTAACAAGCTATCGTATTTAGGGTGTAACATTTAACACATTGCTAAGAAAAGCCTCCTAACCCAGAACGCTCCCCATCCTATGCCAGGGCGCAGGGGTTCTCCTTCCCTGGAGCCACTGTCGCTTTTGAAATTGGCGCAGCTGTGCCGGGCTCCTCCTGCATAGCCACATCATTCATTCAGAGATTGATGAATGAATATACTACAAGACCTGTCTGCCACAATGGCAGATAAACTTGTAGTTCTCAAATGGAACACAGGTGTGATGATCACTGCACTTGTAGTCCACTGACACTTTCTCCCACTCTGTTACTGAAAGCCTGTACTGAGGTATGGATAGAGAAATGGAAAATCAATTTGCAGAAGCCTGGCATTGCACCCCTGATCATGGGCGCAGTGCTTTGCAGGCTCTTGTGTAAAAACAAAATTTTAAAAAATGAAATGCAAAAATATCTGGATTTATTATTTTTTCTAACTCAGCCTTTAGCCCCTTCCATGACAATGCTGGTGGGAGAAGGGAAAATCTTGGTACCCCACAACCAAAAAATTAGGAAGCTCCCATTTCCCATCCTGAATGGCCTACTTATTTTGTTAATCTTTAGAGACAGAGCACGCACAGAGGCAACACTAGTGGCTCTGGACCTGGAAAGTTCCCTGCATCTGAGTTAACTAAAGCCAATCTGAAAAGAACCCACACAGAGTAAAGTGCAGGTCACTTCTAGGCACACCTGTAATATCCAGTCCAGCATGATTCGCTTGCAATACAGTCCAAAAGACAGGCTAAGGACGGCCGCGCCGATTAGTTATGAGTCATTCTCACTAGCACTAGAGAAAGAATCTTGACTGAAGAAGAAAAAAAAGTTGCTAGAAAGAAATCACAAGTTAGTCCTCAAAACAGCAATCTTGAAAAAAGACATCCATCCTCCTAGGACCTAGCAAAAAACTGAAACATATTGATAATAGGAGGGGTTAAACCATGGGCTGTCCAATAGTTTTTTGTTTGCCAATGTCAAATCATTCTGTGGGCAGCAGCATAACCCAGAAGGTTTAAGAATTCCTATGTCAGTTTTGGGTGGACTAACCCTTTAACCGCTTCAGCCCCAGAAGATTTTACCTCCTTCCTGACCGGAGCACATTTTGCGATTTGGCACGTGACGTTGTACCCAAACAAAATTCACGTTCTCTTTTCCCACAAATAGAGCTTTCTCTTGGTGGTATTTGATCACCTCTGCAGTTTTTATTTTTTGCGCTATAAACAAAAAAAGTGACAATTTTGAAAAAAAACACAATATTTTGTATTTTTTGCTATAATAAATATCCCCTTTTTTTTTTTTTTTTTTTTTAGCACTATAGAGTCTACAAAATAGGGGATATTTTTATAGTATTTTTATTATTATTTTTTTTTTTTACTAGTAATGGCGGTGATCTGCGATTTTTATCATGACTGTGACATTATAGCGGACACGTCGGACAATTTTGACAGATTTTTGGGACCATTGGCATTAATACAGCGACCAGTGCTATAAAAATGCATTGATTGCTGTAAAAATGTCACTGGCAGTGAAGGGGTTAACACTAGGGGGCGATCAAGGGGTTAATTGTGTTCCCTATGTGTGTTCCAACTGAAGGGGAGAGGAGACTGACTAGGGGAGGTAACAGATTGCTGTTCATATTCTGTATGAACAGACGATCTGTCACTTCTCCCCTCAGAGAACTGGGATCTCTGTGTTTACACACAGAGATCCCGGTTCTCGCTGGTCATTGAGACCACCGGGCACTCGCATCGGCTCCGGGGGCGAGCAGCGGCCTGCTGGTCGGCAAGTGGATAATGTACTGTCCAAAGGTGTGGCTATCTATGGAGATATATATATATGTGTAGATATGTGTGTGTATGTATATATATATATATATATATATATATATACATATATATATATATATATAAAATAAATAAAATAAATATATATATATATATATATATATATATATATATATATATCTTTGATGAGGTTTGTAAGCAGACAAAAAAAACTTGATTGGAATAGGTAAAGGGACACTGTGTCATATATTGATATGAGTATTATTGTGCACCTAAAGTAAATCTATAATTGTTATCATTTTTCAAATACGTACTGTAATGTGATCTGCTTTAGAAAAAGTAATTTTTAGCAGTGCATGTGTATATATCTTTATTGCAATATATAATTTGTTATTCTACATGTACTATATATGGGAGCAGCCATGTTTTCTCATTACATATTCTTTGTTGGTAGAAATACAGAATGCTTGTGTTACTCCTCTCTCACTGCTAGTATATTTAAGCAGTCATTTACCAGGTTTTGTTGACAATGCTTAGTATACAGATAAGAGAGGGAGAATGTACAAATGTATGTATGATTTACAACTGTCAAAATATTGAACAACAAGCATATAAAACATGGAATTTTCACCTAAATCATATAATAAGGAATTTGCACTTTTTAAAAATATACAATAATATCCCAATGGCATATGGAAGTAAGTCATTAGCTCTTCAGAACAAACTGCTGGGTGTTTGGTAGATTGACTTCATGAAAACAGCTGGTTGTTCACACACAATATGTGATTGCTTTGTTGCATCTTTCCGTAGGACTAATACTTTCAGACAGAATTATTCCAAGAGGTTATTTATATAACAGGTGAAGAGAACAGATTTTTCCACCGTACTCAGCCAACCCGAGACATCATGGAGTTTTAAAGTAAAATACAGTGCTCTTATGAATGTGAACCTGTCATCTGTACTTTAGAGCACATTAAAACTTTACTCCAATTAGTTTATCTGTCCAAATGAGTTTTAGTTCTGGTTAGCCAGTCTTGTGATCGAGTCAACCCTGCCAGACAGCAGGCCATGTCCTGGATTTCCCTGTTTTTAAAGTATACAGGTGCATCTCATAAAATTAGAATATCCTCAAAATGTTGATCAGTATCTCAGAAAATTCGAATATTACATAAGACCAATAAAAAAAAGTATTTTTAATACAGAAATGTTGGCTTATGGAAAAGTATGATGGGTAAAAAACATTCGCGCCTAGAGTAGTAAACCTTATAAACCATTATCCTAAAGTGTTAAATGCAGCAGCTGTTTCAAATCTTATGATTACTAATGAAAGGTGGTGTCACAAAAACTCTAGATTTTCCATGAACAAACAGCGCTTGCTCAGTCAAGTTAAGACAAACACTCACATATGTGTGTGATTAATAATATACAGAACAAAATATTAATAAAGTGTTTACAAAAAATTAGCATGTGTATACAAAAATCCATAAGTCTGTGATATTTAAAATAAAGTTCTTTTGCCAAGAAAAAATGCTTGTTCTCCGTTGAATTCCCACTGTGTAGTAATAATAAGTGCTCACACAACGATTCTTAGAAGTAAGGTAAGGATCCCTACTCGCCAAATGTAGTTGACCCTCAATATCATACGACAAGAGAGGTCAAATGAGCTCGGCGGTCTCAATGACCAGAGGATCCATGAACCAGCTATATCATATTCCCCATCCTGCGATCCGTGATCCAAAGGTTAACCTCGTAGCAATCAAAATAAAAACGGGCTTCACATAACGTAAAAAAGTATTTGCTCTTTATTTTAAATAAACTTTAAAAAACAGGTAAAGTTTCCAAACAGTATTGATGCAAACCCTTCCTGTGCAGGCATTAACTAGCATCCGATAAACCATACACTGGCTTGGGAGGCTCAAGTGTGTGAGTGTGCGTTCCACCTAGAGCCCAATACACCATACCATGAATAATTAGACATTGAGATGGAAAAATGGGTGGGTTTGAGTAGTTTAGCAAAAAAAAAAATGCATTGGTGCAGGGCTGACTCTACTCAACATTCACTACTCAACAAAAAATGCCATGTAGACTTTCGAGCTCAGTGCATTCCTTGCACTTGAACAAGTACCGTATTTCTTTGTACTTGCAGGATCTTTGCAGGGATAAAACATGGGAAAATGTGCATGTAGTACAAAAATATACTGCACATGGTTTTTGTTCATTCTTTTCCCTGGCATACACTTTAACTACTTGCCGCTCTATCACAGTAGATTTACTGTGACCAAGAGGCAGCTGCAGGCTCAGCAATGTAAATAAACAATGCCGGTTTACTTTCGGGTTTGGGACACGCATGCACCCCCCCCCCCCCCCCAGTGACCAGTGCTGTGGTTGTCAGCAGGTCCTGGCCAATGATTTATAGGTGAGACCTGCTGATCAGCTGTGTTCAATCACAGTACAAACACACTGGACTCTGTACACAAAGCAGCAATCTAGCTGTTTCTTCACTCTGCAAAGCAGAGAAAAAAACAGCCAAATCTGTTAATAAAAGCGGCATATATTACACTTGTTAGGCACAGAGTTAACCCCTTGATTGCCCCTAGATGTTAGCCCTTTCCCAGCCAGTGTCATTAGTTCAGTGACAGTGTACAGTATTATCACTGATAACTGTATTAGTGTCACTATTGATGTCAGTGTCAGTCCATGTACCTCCCAGCGAGGGCCTGTTAGTGCCAGATTGTCCATCACACCATCACAGTCCCACTGTAAATCTCTGATCACTGCTATTACCAGTATCACATCGTAGCTGTGTAAATTCCAGTATATATGCCATAGTTTGTAGACGCTATAACTTTCACACAAACCAATTAATATACACTAATTGGGATTTTTTACCAAAAACATGTAGCAGAACACATTTTGGCCTAAATTTATGAAGAAATTAAATGTTTTTGTTTTATTAAAGAAAGTAGATCATATCGGATTTTTTTGTATTTATTTTTTTATTCAGTCTTTCTTCAATTCTATAAAAAAAAAAAAACTAGCGGTGATCAAAAGAAAGCTGTTTTTTGTGAAAAAAATGATATAAATTTTATTTGCATACAGTGTTGCATGACTGTACAATTGCCAGTTGAAGTAGCGCAGTGCTGAATAGTAAAAAATGCCCTGGTCATGAAGGAGGTAAAACCTTCCAGAGGTCAAGTGGTTAAATACAAGACCCATGATTGTTTAGTCTGAAGACCAAAGCACCGCTCCAGTTCAATCCACAATCAAGCTACCCCAGTCCAACACAGGTGACGGTCTTAGATTTAGTCCGGTTTTCATCTAACGATCTACAGATAAACATAAGGTTATAAATGACCTTTGAATGGTTATGAATGATCTACATTGTCCTTAATAAATCAAATAAATGGTATTTTAAAATGTCACTTTTGGGGTTGAGTGGTATTTTACTCTCATCCTCACATTTTAATGGGCCAGGGGATTAATGGCTCATTCCCGGAGCTCTTTGGTCATTCTTGGCAGGGAATGCATCTTAAAAACATTAAACATAGAAAGGTTTATTCAATCTGTAGGTGATTAAACTTTTGTAATTAAGGATATTAAAGTGTATTTTATTTTACTATTCATCTTTTTTATTGGATTGTAGTAAAGCAATTTATTTATGTTTCATTGGGGCTTCTCTCTGTATTGCTGCAAAACCAACTTCATGACTCAATCTAAACATTCATTTTGTATGGTGTATCGTGTAATAGACTTACTTTTTGTGAGATGATCCTGTTAGTGTTTGGATAAGGTTTCAGAAAAAAGGAGAATATGGGACACAGGAAAAAGCCTCCCAACAATAAACTGAGGCTTGGAGTGCACCTCCTCCCCCCTCCACGGGAAGTGCGGCTGTGGAACATACTCTACTTATAAGCAGCACAAACAGCCGCCCACCCAGCTACATGTCATCCACCTAGATGACATCACTGCCACAAGCTCTACATTCCATCTAGTGACCAATAAAGATTATTCCCCTAGTAGATTTCACTACCAGCTGATACTAGACACCGATTTTATTACCTGAACTGAGGAAGTGGCAATTTAAAGCCACAAAACACATTTTCTTTAGTGAAGTAAAGTAATTGGATGTTTTACTAAAGCAGGCGTGCCTATCCTTTGAACAACCACATTGGGCGCCTCTGCCACTCGAACTACCTAAGGGCCCTTTTTGCGCTAAATCTTTCTACTACTTCGTTCACCCACCTGGGAACCCCATAAGAGCACCCAGGATGGGAATGCCCGAGGCATAGAGAGCGACCACACTGACCCTGCATGGAAACAGGTTTTCTCCACCTGCGCACTAGGAAGACCGTGTGTTCCCCCATGGTTAGGTCCCAAGGTTAAGTCCATTTTGACCTTTTTATCTTTTTTTTGTTGAAGCACTGCATTCTTATTTTTGATTTAATTTACTAGAGTATAAGGGCTCTCCCACCTCCCCTCTTTTCTTTTTCAGTGAAAAATTTTTCCTGTACGGTTTAAGAGATATTCACTTTGCATGCAGCCGCTAATGTCCGCGGCACATGTGCTCTGAATGCCCGGCTGAAGGTCCGGCAGGCACTGCCGACCCTTGCCAGGAAGGAGACTCATGTCATTGCGGCTCCGGACACTCACAGTGCCGGAGCAGCGAACCCGGAAGAAATGCCAAGGGCAAAATGTCAGCTTCCTCGGCGTGGACCGGGCTGCGATACGGGGGCTTCGATACGGGGGCTTCGATCTAAGGTAAGTATTTCATAATGAGCTAGTATGCGGTGCATACTAGCTCATTATGCCCTTGCCTTCCAGGGTTAATTTTTCTTTTTTTCTTTTTTTTTGATGTGTGGGTGTACAACCGCTTTGACACCAAGTGCAGATTTTTCTGGGTTTATGATATAAACCCAGTCACTAAAATCTCATATACAGTCAAATTTTACCAAATATTCGCTGCTCCTGTGTTTGTAACAGGTCATGTTATAGCCATTTAAGTCACTTAGATTGTCTAAGTGGAGGGTTGATAATCATTCTTCAGATATTTTTGTAGCACCCAACCCCTTTCCTTTTGATTTTTTTAGATTTTGCATGAAGACTTGTTTTTAAAATTTCGGTTGGTCTGGCAACATACATATTTTTGCATGCTGATTTTTTTTATGTGTGCATTCACTTTGCATTTCTTCTCCTTAGCTCTTTATAGGTTTTGGCTTCCCATATGAAGGTCCTGCGCCCTTGGAAGCAGTCGCCAATGGCTGTGTATTCCTGCAACCATGCTTCAGCCCCCCTCACAGCTCTCTTAATCATGAATTCTTTCGTGGGAAGCCAACGTCCAGAGAGGTACGGTAGGGCCAATATTCCCTTGTAACAAAGGAATCTGAAAATTAAATGTTTTTAAGAGGAAACGCAATACTTTTAGGTCAGTTTTACTGTATTTAATGTATACATTTATAAACTAATGTTTTACAAATAAGAATTGAAATCATGAAAAAGGATTACCAGAGCACTTTCAGTTGCCACAAAGAGTATCTCATCCATTATTGTATGGCTCCCTATAGGGTAATGCCAGTAGCTTCAGCCAAAGTTAGCTAATCTGTTTAGCAATGCTACTCCTAATTGTTAATAATTACTTTTAGTAGCACGGTTGATCTATGAAACATTTCTATTTTTATGTGTTAAAGTGTGTTGCCAGCTTACTCAATATTAATGGATAGCTTTAAGATGTATCTAAACCCAAAAATAAGAATATAATATATAAAATATATTACAATATATATATATATATATTGCAGCTTACCAGTCTTTACCAGTCTTTTTACCTGGCGATTCTGCCAATAACACACTTCCTGTCCTAGGCTAGCAACACTCACTAACCATACTGTATCTGTGAAGGAGCAGCGTTGCCACCCTAGGCAGCTCTGCTGGTTTGAACTATGAACACCTCTTTCTCTCATCATCTCTATTACAGAGATAGCTGGAAGGCTGATATCATTGTTTGAGGTTACAGGTCAGTGCACAGGAGGTTATAAGAACTGGCAAGATCCACAGGTATTATTCAGTACTTGCAAAAAATGTGCTTAACCTGAAAAAAAGAGGAAAACAAATGCAGGCACCACATCTAAGGACTAGTAAGCTGCAACATATTACATTGTTGTTCTTGACTTTAGATATTGTTACGTAAATGTAGCACACCTTAAAATTGGATGATGCATAGTTTTAATACACTTGCAATAATACAAGGCACAGTGGATGGACCCTAATATATTTGCTAATGGGAGATTTAACTTTTTGATGGCAGTAACATACTTTTTTTTTTTTTTTGCTTTTTTATACTTCATTTTTATTGCATTTATAAAGGATAACAGTACAGCTTACGCAGTATGTCACATACAAGAAATAAGCAAGTTGTAGAGATATCAAACCTTGTACAGGAGAATGTAATAATACTGTAAAAACAAACTTATCATCTGGAACATTTAGTCCCACATGCTGTTGTATATCAACATATTGTTGGTATGTTTGAAAAACCAGTTATTAAAATTAATAAACCATGAGAAAAAAAAAGGAACAAACTGTTGAATTTTGGGTCTAAGAAGAAAGTCTCCAGGATATACAGTAGGCAAACCCAGTCAAAGATTACATAGATTACAGGCCATTGTGTTCCTCCACATAATGAAAGAATTCCTTTAAGACACCTAGATACAGCATCCTTATACAATAATATTCCATAGACAAAAAAGAGCGAATCAGGTTTCCAGCAATTCACAAGTTCCAAATGCATCCACCCATTGTCCCTACACTTTATCAAATTTATGAGGGCATCCCTTTGCTTCATAGGTTAGTTTATAAAGCGGTAATACCTATTTAATCAGATTCTTCCAGAGATTGATGGGAATAACCTCTGAATTAACACCACAGTTTTTCTGGCATACAATAATAAATACCTGAGGAATTATTTTTGATGGGGGCGCATATCTATATCCTCCAGGACCCCTAGTGTACACCACTTCGGGCTACATATATTGTGGAAGTCAAAATCTGTAGCAATAAATTGAGTTACTTGAGACCAGAAGGGGCATATTTTATCACAACTCCATAACATATGCAAGAAGTCACCTTGGGTATTATGACATTTGTGACACTCTGGGTTATCTTTCCTGTGCATCTGAAAGAGCTGGAGTGGAGTATACTACGCCCTATGAAAAATGCGTGACTGGATCAATCTATCCTTTGCTGAGATAGTTGTAGTAACTATGAAGCATCTCATCCCAATTATCATCAGACAGATCGAGATTATCTGCCGTCCAATTGGCTTGTACAACATCCAAGTGGGATGGGGCGGTATGAACTGGAGTGCCATAGTAAGAGCTAATATGTTTAGAATACTCTTTGCATAACACTTCTTTTTCCAACAGGGAACTATTTAGTTGAACTTTGCAGTAACCTACTTTGCATTGCATCCTAAAAAGACCCTGTCATAAACTTAAAAAAATACAGGTAAAAGCACAAAATCAAGTATTTTAAATACTTGCTTGCAGTGTTTTCCTTTCCAAATAATTTTCATTCACTTGTAATGTGCCTCTGAACTTGCTATCAAATTTGACTTCTTCAGGACTCATATTCCTAGCACAGCCCCTATCTGCGTTCATGGCATAGCCCTCTCCTCTGCTAATACCCTGTACACACGATAGGATTTTCCGACGGAAAATGTTCATGGGAGCTTGTTGTCGGAAATTCCAACCGTGTGTAGGCTCCATCGGACATTTTTCATCGGAATTTCCAACACACAAAATTTGAAATCTGGATCTCAAATTTTCCGACAACAAAATCCGTTGTCGTAAATTCCGATCGTATGTACACAATTCCGACGCACAAAGTTCCACGCATGCTCGGAATCAAGCAGAAGATCTGCGATGGCTATTTAACTTAATTTTTCTCGGCTCGTCGTACATGTTGTACGTCACCGTGTTCTTGACGTTCAGAATTTCCGACAAGCTTTTTGTGACCGTGTGTATGCAAGACGAGTTTGAGCCAACATCCGTCAGAAAAAAAACATGGATTTTGTTGTCGGAAAATCCTATTGTACAGGGCATAAGAGTGTCTACCTACTCTGTACTGGATCAACAAGTCCAAACCTCCCTTCACCTCCCTATATAACCTTTTATGTGATGTTGGCCCTGCAACTCTGCAGTTATCACCAAATGGGAGATCAAACAGCCACAGCTCAAGGAACTCTAGCAATCTTTGGGGGAACCATAAGGTTCAACTAACCCTGGTTAAAAAAGGCTACTGTGGAGTTTCACGTGATTGACAGCTGACTGCTTACAATATAGGTATTCAGGATGGAGGTGCCCAGACACGGTCACAGGTTTCTTTTAATGCAGGTAGTTGCCAAAGCCAGCTTCAGATTCCCCTATAATCGGGATCTTTTAAGCAGGAGATCCATTCTCTTGTCTATAACCTCTCTGAGGTTCCCATGTCTTCAAAAAGTTGGTAAGCTGTGTAAAATCTACATAAAATCAGAAGTCAATGATTTGCAAATCTCATAAACCCATATTTAATTCACAATAGAATATAGAAAACAAATCAAATTTTTAACCGCCCCATTGCAGATTGACATCTGCAATGTGGCTCCGTTATCCTGACTGAACATCATATGATGTCCAGCAGTATCAGTCACGAACGCACAGCGCGGCAATTGGTGGGGCTGTGTGTCACTCTGACACACCGCATCTCCGATCGTACTAAAGAGCCTATGGGCTCGTAGGCTCTTTACCACGTGATCAGCTGTGACCAATCACAGCTGATCACAGCGGTAACCAGGAAGTGCCAGTAATTGGCTTTCCTCGATTCACGCTGACAGGGAGAGCCGATCGGCAGCTCTCCTGTCAGAGGGGGGGTCTGCGCTGATAATCAGCGCATTGATTATCAGCGCAGCCCCCATCAGAGGTGCCCACCACAGCTGCCAATCAGTGGCCCATCAGATGCCAGTCAGTGCCCATCAAAATGCCTATCAGTGCCAATCAGTTCCCATTAGTAATGCCTGTCAGTACCCTTCACAGATGCCAATCAGTGCCCATCGATAATGACTGTCAGTACCTCCTCATCAGTGCTGCCCATCAGTGCCATCTATTAGTGCCCAACAGTGGCACCTATCAGTGCTCATCAGTGCCACCTATCAGTGCCCATCAATTCTACATATTAGTGCCTCCTCATCAGTGCCCATCAGTGTCACCTTATCAGTGCCAATTCATCAGTGCCGCCTCATCAGCACCCATCAGTAAAGCCTCATCAGTTCTTGTCAGTGAAAGAGAAAACAAAATTTTATAACAAACAAAGAAAAACTTTTTGTTTTGTTTTTAAGTTTGGTCTTTTTTCGTTTATTTAGCAAAACATAAAAAACCCAGTGGTGATCAAATACCACCAAAAGAAAGCTCTATATTTGGGAAGAAAATGATAAAAACATAGTTTGGGTACAGCGTTGCATGATCGTGCACTTGTCATTCAAAGTGTGACAGCACTGAAAGCTGAAAATTGTCCTGGACAGGGAGGGGGGTAGTGCCCAGTATTGAAGTGGTTAAACTGAGAAAATGTATCATTTAAAAAAATAAGATCATTTTGAAATTGATGAGAGCAGCACATCTCAAAAAGGTTGGGACAGGGCAACAAAAAGCTGTCACTAACATGAAAGAGCTTGAAGAGAATTTTCTGTTTCAATCTTTTTTAAGATTTTAAATAACAATAAAACATTGTAGGGTAGCAAAGTCAAGTACGAAAATAGAACTGTCATCAAAGGCAGTGTACAAACAATAGTGACAATAACATATAAGGAGTGAGGGGTTCGGCCATGAACTCATGTAAAGTCCATAAATACTATCCACTAAAGAAACATTAGAAGGTTGATCTTACATGTATGCGATTGCAGAGTTTTATATTTGCTGCTTGCATGCTGCTCTTATAGATTGCACTGTACCAGACTGTTCTCATGATGACATGTAATCTCAGATGTATCTAATGTGGATGACTGTTTATTCTTTTTCCTTTAATAACATTTTTCTTCATTTAAAAAAAAGTCCATAAGTGGGTATGAGGAACTACATTAACCTTTGCCAATATAGGAACCACTAACAATAGACTTATATATCTAGCATGTGAACATCAAAAAATACTGTAGTAAAAAAAAACAAAAATAAATAATAATTAAATGTATCAGCTACATATCCTGTAGAATTGTTTGTCACATATAGAACCTAGACAGAGACCTTAAAAGTAAAGGTCTGGCTAGAGGACCAATAAAGTACCGGAGTAAAAAAAAAAATCGATACAATAAAGGGAGAGGAAAAAAAAGAACAGGGGGAATGAGAGAAAAAGAGTAAGAGAGTCAGAACATGCGATGAGATTTGCAAATAATTGCATTCTGTTTTTATGTAGATTTCACACAGTGTCCCAGCTTTATTGAAATTGTTCTTGTAGATCAGTGCTTTTGAAAAACTGGGAAATAGCTATACAATAGCACATTGCTACAATTCAACAAGCAGTATGGGCACTGCTCGGTAGTCTATTTTTTCGGGGGCTGTGATTCCACCTTATGTATTGCTATTTACAGGTATTCTCTGATCAGAAGCAGGCAATCTTCATTATACATGGCAAACCTCCTTTAACACTTTCATTTACAGATTACTAACAGGGACGAGTGGGTAAACTTCCATTCACCATTGAAAAGTCCACAGGTATTAATCGGACCATTACTTTCAGCGGTAGACCTTTCTGCATTGGTAATACTTTTTACACCATCACAAATTGAAAAGGGTTCATATTGATCTAAACACACGTAGAGCGTTGTGCGCCGCACAGCAAACCTCAGGGAATTAATCATCGCTGCCTGGTAAAAAAAAAACATAATTACCTTCATTAATTAAGGAAGATTTCTTGCTGTGTTCTGATGAATGGAGGTGTCTGTCACTGACTGTCAGAATCAGAGTGGGATTCATACACGTGTGTGCTGATGTTATCACCAAGATTAGGACTACTGAAAATAGAAAGAGTAAAAATATCAATAGGGAAGTGTGAATATGAGACAGAAATGGGAATGAACACATTCTGAATATCTGTGTCATGCAGAAAGATGTCACAAGAGAGCTCTGTGCACCATATCTGTATTTTTAATTAACTTTTTTCTGTATTTTAATGTGAACAGCTGACAGGCTTTTGGCAGATCACATGCCGGAAAACGTAATGTGCACAGCACCTTATTCCACTTGGTAGTTTGCTAAATGAATGAATAAAATACTTAGAGTATAGCTCTGATGTTCTGTCACCCAATAAAGGACCATGACCACGCAATGCAAGTAAAAAGGTCACTTTAAGGTGTGGTCAGCCAGCAGTCTCTGCTACTCCAACAGCTACCAGGAGCAAAGAAAATCCATTACTGCAGGGTATGGAAGAGCATGTGACAGTGTTGGTGCTTGGTGATTGGTCCAGCACTGTCACATGAGATAGTGCTGTGTAAGCTTCAGGTGGCTGATCAGAACGGGGTACAAAAGGTAAGTATAAGCTGCTGGGGAGGTAGCATGGACACTTTGTTTAAAAGGTTTTAAACATTTCTTGTACTGTGCTAAGGGTTGAGCTAAAGTCTTCTGTTTTTGTTTTTTTTGGGGGTTTTTTTTGCAGATAGCAAATATTGTATAGTATTGTCTGTCATTAGAGAAATATAGGAGTTATCATTGATGACTTCTGAAAATCCTAGTTGACTGGTTTTAAGCTGTTCCAATGGTGTCAATGTTTTCTGAGTCAATTATCCAGAACACTATATTTACAAGCTACATACTGCATGATTGTTCATGGTCCGTGACGTATTGAAGGATCAGCATGACTGCCAGACAACTAACCTTTTCATCAGGAGCTCTCATGTGGCACCCTCTTTAATAATTTCTTCCTCCCTTCCATTAATCTATCCATCGATCCATCCTTCTCTCCTTCCATTCTTCTTTCCTTCCTTTTTTGTGCAGTTGTCTCCTTTATTCCTTGTCCTCTGAAAGTGATGATATTCTAAGAGACATTATTTTTGGCTTCCGGGTTCCTCACGGAATCTACACCTGTTATATTTTAAAGCAATCCTATTATAATAGAAATACGGGAGCTTCCTTTACTAACATTCTTTGGGAAACACTAGTTGCCTGGGCGTTGACCCGGAAGAAACTTGTAAATAAGGAAAAAACATCAGAAGTCCTAATCTCCATACTTTTTAAAGGTCAGTGACTAAGGGCTTGTTTACACAATCACTCTCCCTTAAACTGATATTAAAGTTTTTTTTATATATATATATATATATATATATATATATATATATATATATATATGTTATACTTACCTGCGCTGTGCAATGGTTTTGCACAGAACTGCCCTGATTCTTCTCTTCTCTTGCCCCTACTGGCACTCCTGGCCCCTCTTCTTCTCCAAAGTGCCCTCATAGCAGGGTGCTTCCTATGAGGGCACTTGTACGTACTCATAGCTCCCAACTGTCCCTGATTTCGAGGGACTATCCCTGTATTAGAGCAATGTCCCTCTGTCCCTCATTCCTCCTCATTTGTCCCTCATTTTGGTCTGATCTATATAGTTGTATATAAAATGCACTTTTTATCTATCAAAAAGTGTTTTCCAGCGCTAAACTGTTCATCGGATTTCTAAATTGCTGCTTTTGTGAATTCCAAAAGCCAATATAAAGGAATAGGAGTTGTAAAAAAGCACTTGTGGGTTTAACCAATCTTGTTTTTTTGTACAATTCTCCTTTTAAGGGGGCGTGGCAGGGGGTGTGTCCTATGCCTGCATAATTTTGCTGATAGGTGTCCCTCATTAGCATCTCAAAAAGTTGGGAGGTATGCGTACTCGCTCCTGAGCACCGTTCTGTGTGTCCATAGGAGCCAGTGAGGAGGCAGAGACCTGGGAAAGCAGCTGCTCTCTTGTAAACATCGCTGGATCACGATCAGGGTAAGTATTGTGGGGTGGGGTGGGGGGGAGAGCTGCATACTGAAGGTTTTTTATCTTCATGCATAAAAAACCTTCAGCCTTTAGAACCACTTTAAGCTGCAATGGCAGCAGATGGGAGTCTACACCTTTTTTCCTTGTCACATTAAATGGTCAGGCTGCAACTGCCCCACAAGCACATGCAATGTGCACTGTTATGGTGTAGGTTTTTAGGGGTTAAAATGCCCTCTGAAAAATAATCCTGTTCTTTTTAATGCAAACTCTTTTGAAATTAAAAATAGTGCAAGCATGCATACTTGGTTATCTGTGTTACCTTTTTCATTATACATTTTTTTATTTTTTTCATATTCCTTCTTTGCATACCAGAAAAAAAGATACTTTTGCTGTATATACAAAAAAAGCATGGATAGGTGCATATTTAAAAGTACATGCACTCTTAACTTAAACAATGACGATGAACAAAAGCTTTAAAATACTATAAAATGGCCAGCAGTGGCTGGCCATAGTCGATGGGCAGTGTAGCTCCCAAAACCAAATATATAAGGCAAATAAAATGTTTTTTTTTTTTGCTGAATTAGCTTTCGCTGTAAATGTAACACTGTTGAATGTATTCCTATGTTACCACCTTCTGCAGGTGTCATCACAACATCCGTACATGGAAATGACCATTGGACGGCCACATGTGGTAACAGTGGACTTCAACAACACCCAAGAGTTTGAGGCAGCCATCAAGTCTATCATGAGAAGCAAGGTAAATTGATGGCATTGTGGAGCATTTGAGAGGAAACCGTGAGAAACATGTCATCATATAAACACAGAGGCTGCCATTATTTACTTCTCCTTCTGAAAATGTAGTCAGGCTGAACCCTCTTCATTACTTTGAATCACTGACCTGGAACAAATATACAGGGTTTCAGAGTTACCTGATCTGCATGTTAGTTGGTAACAGAAATGATTGAAACCAGAGGTTTAGCACAAAAGCCAATCAACTGTTATTTTTAAATGGCGTAGTGGCTGCTCCTATATCTTTCTGTTGAGCTATTTACTTTATAGCAGACGTTTCCTACCTTTAGGGTTGGTGGGCTCTTGCCATATAATTGTATAAATTATGCATAGAATGCTTGCACATTATGGTACTCTTGCCATCTAGAGTGCCCTCCTTCGGGGATGCGACATGTGACGCTCCCATCACCGCTCGCAATGTACTGTGCACATGGGCTGCAGGTAAGTATACATATTGAAATTAGCTAGGAACAAGGGAAAATCTTTTTTTTTTCTGCAGGAGAGACTTTGCATGTCTTTTCTGCAAAAGAACCAGTTTTTTTTATTTCGATTTTTGTCCCTCTTTAAGTATATTAGGTACAGCACTTCAAGAAGTCACTTGACTAGATTGGATAGTGGACCAATTGTTATACTAGACCAGGGGTCTCCAAACTATGGCACTCCAGTTGTTCAGGAACTACAATTCCCATTATGCCTAGTCATGTCTGTTAATGTCAGAGGTTTACAATGCCTCATGGGAGGGCCATAGTTTAGAGATCCCTGTACTAGACCTATGATCATGTGATCTCTACCAAAAGATAGGGAAAGGCTGATTCCTGAAATAGAAAGTTTATCTTACAAAACACAAATGACTCTAAGACACTAAGGGGTGTATTTCTAAACCAGTGCAATACACCCAGTATAAGTGCATATACAATCATTCTGTGCCAATGGGACAAAAGCAAATGTCATTAGTTTAATGTGTTGTTTGAATGTTTTTCATCAATTTAAAACAGAAAATACATCATTTAGCCAGTAGATGGTGCTATGTATCAAGGAGGATTTCCTATGATACTTAGCACCATATACAGGCCAAATGCTGTATTTATCATTTTAAATCAGTGGGAAAACAGACCAGCACGGGTAATAGCCTAAGCACAGAACTAATTGCTATGCGGATTTTTAAATACACTCCTGTATTCAGTACATTCCTATGACCAATACCTGAAATTAAATTTGGATAGGTCATGGCGATCATAATGGATTAAATTCTATAATGGGGGAATTGGCGCTGTTCAACCATATATGCACTGGATAATGATCATAAATATATAAGTGTAAAGATGATATATATAAAATATAAGTGTAAAAAAGTTGTGGGAAAAAAGGTTATATATACGGTATATATATATGTGTAATGCTCTTACAGCAATATATAACATTAAAGTGCAGTGTGCTATAACATATGTATTCTAATACATCAATAAAAATCTGTGAACATTCCAAACAATGATAAAAAGCAAGTGGTGAAAAATCCAATCTAAACCATTTCAGTAAAAGTGTCCAGCTTTGATGTGTAAACTTCTTAGTTCATAAACAAAGTGATGATGAAAAACAGTGTCCCCAAAAAAATTCTTTAAAAACTGTGATGTGTCCCTTCAGTAAAATGACAATATTCTCGATGTGGCAAGTGCTCCCCGTCTTCCAATGCACCCCCACTCATGCCTTCACTCACCAGAGTGCCCAACCCCTGCAGGGGTAACAGGCATGTAGACAAAATCCAGCAGTGATGATCCTTGGTGACAGTCCTCAGTCCTCCTTCCCTTCTCTGATGTCCCGATCACCTCTGATTAATCCCCAGCATTAGGCATCTTGATTACAAGTAAATCAATCACTCTTGAGTCTGTGACATGTGCATTCTTCCGAAATAGCTCTCTCACCTTGTCCCGTTCTTGCTTCACACTGATGTCCAGCTGATAAACATGTACTGTATTGGGCACCTCCCGGTAGAAGGCTTGGTACAGTTCCTGCACCCTCCGTTTGGCTTCCCCAAGGTCTCTGCCTCTGCCTCTGCGCCGCCGACCCCCGCCTTCTCTCTCTGCCCTCAGCCTCCCTTGCCGTGCCTTCGGTCTCTCTCTCTCCCACCCTCTGCCTCCACCGCTGTCATCAGTGCACAGCGGAGGGCAGCACAGCTCAGGACAGAGGGTGGAAGGAGGAGCTGCCCAAGTTAACTTTTCAAGTTAACCCGCAGGTGATTGGTTGCTAGGTCCTAAGCAACCAATCACCAGATTGTTAAAATGAAAACTCACTCTGCCAGCTCCCGCACCGCCCCCTGTCCAGAACGGTGCTGCCTCTCAGTCTCCTGTGTGTACATGTAGGTTGCTATGGAAGGGAAGGGGGGAAAAGGACACTACCGTGTGTGTGTGGGGGGGGTGTGAAGGGGCAATGGACACTGCTATGGACAGGGCCACCCCCATAGCAGTGTCCTCTACCACCCCTCACATCACACCCCCCCCCTTTAATCCCTGCATTCTGAGCGCAACGCACTGCTTCACTCTGCATTCAGAGCGCAACGCACTGCTTCCCCCTGCATTCTGAGCGCAACGCACTCCTTCACCCTGCATTCTGAGCGTAATGTACTCCTGATCCCTGCATTCTGAGCACAATGCACTCCTGATCCCTGCATTTTGAGCCCAACGCACTCCTGATCCCTGCATCCTGAGCCCAACGCACTCCTGATCCCTGCATCCTGAGCCCAACGCACTCCTGATCCCTGCATTCTGAGCCCAACGCACTCCTGATCCCTGCATTCTGAGCCCAACGCACTCCTGATCCCTCCATTCTGAGCCCGACGCACTCCTGATCCCTGCATTCTGAGCCCCAAGCACTCCTGATCCCTGCATTCTCAGAGCAATGCACTCCTGATCACTGCATTCTGAGTGCAATGCTCTCCTGATCTTTGCATTCTGTGCGCAGTGCTCTCCTGATCTTTACATTTTGAGTGCAACTCACTCCTGATCTTTGCATTCTGAGTGCAACGCACTTCTGATCCCTACATTCTGAGCGCAACGCACTCCTGATCCCTGCATTCTGAATGTAACATACTCCTGTTTCCTGCATTCTATGCGAAACGCACTCCTTCACCCTGCATTCTGTGCGTAACGCACTTCTTCTTCCTGCATTCTGAGCGTAACATACTCCTTCACCCTGCATTCTGAGCGTAACACACTCCTTCACCCTGCATTCTGAGCATAACGTACTCCTGATCCATGCATTCTGAGCCCAACGCACTCCTGATCCCTGCATTCTGAGCGCAGCGCACTCCTGATCCCTGTATTCTGAGCGCAATGCACTCCTGATTCCTGCATTCTGAGCGCAACGCTCTCCTGATCTTTGCATTCTGTGCGCAACACTCTCCTGATCTTTGCATTCTGATCGCAACGCTCTCCTGATCTTTACATTTTGAGTGCAACTCACTCCTGATCTTTGCATTCTGAGTGCAACGCACTTCTGATCCCTACATTCTGAGCGCAACGCACTTCTGATCCCTGCATTCTGAATGTAACATATAAATATCAAAAATTACCGCGCTACTCACTATAGTGAACACTTAGTTAAAAATAAAAAATACAAAAGCTGCAGTCATTAATGTGAGGCGTGCACATATTAAACAAAAGTATTCAAGAAAGACCGCGCTGAAGGCAATAACATGTGATATGACTAATCAAAACATATTCAAGTGTATAAAAATAAATTGCATCAAAATTACAGAAATTATTATTTGTGAATATGAAACACCAGAGCTCTATTGAAAAAGTGACTGGAAAATATAAGTCCCAAATGATTATAAAAAAGTCCCAAATAAAGGTAGGAAAGTGACTGGCGTCAAAAAAACACAGTCCCTGGAGCCAAGGCAGATGTAAACAGTGATCATGAACATGTAACACAATCCTTGGAGCCAAGGTAGATGTATTCAGTGTACATAGACGTAAGACACCCAGTGAAAAATCCTCCACCTAATAAGATGTCCGCTTACCAGAGGTAAGCTGTGAATCAGCTTAATAATAAACCTCTACTCGGGGAAGATCAGCTCCTCAAGTCACCAACCAAGGAAGGGGGTGGGCAGGATCTTACGATGTATCGAACTCAATCCACACAGTTGGAGATCCCAAAAGGACAAAACAAATTCTCCATAGTGTAAAACTGTATCACAATTTATTGAGGTAAAAAATGGTCACACTTACATTTAAAATCACGATATAAGGCACAAAAGATAGGAACAGCCGGCCGGCTTGCATGCACCCGTTCAGGCGAAAAACGATGACGTCAGCGCGTCAACCTTCCGACGTACGTTTCGTCCTATTGGACGTCGTCATGGGAACGGGCGACGCACTGACTCATCGCTATATATAGACCAGGAACAAAAACCAAACCTCGCTTTGAAGCTCAGATGGCGTCACCACACCATCCTACACAAAAGCAGGAAGTGTGTGACCTATAATCTTTTCGATGGGCAGACGGCACTTCCGCCCATACACTGGGACCATTCAAGAACTGGCAAAACTAAATTAGTGAAATGGCCACATCAATTGTGATCAAAACCAGAGTAAATGGTATTATTATTGGAATATTTCATAATATCAGTATAGAGGGATGAAAAATTAAAAACAAACAAAACGAATGCATGTGTGAAACTCTCCTCCATTTAAAAGAGGGGCAAATAGGGATTGTACTAAGAATGTTCAAACCCCAATACAAACCTAACTATAATAGGTGGAAAAAATAACACTCCAAAGGAGGTTAAAGATGTTAAAATACCGACCTCCACTAGAGATTCAAAGCGAGTAAACAAAATGTAGTATATACAACATGAATATCTACATATTTGTAAGAATATAAATACATAATGAAAAATAATATGGTTAAACCACACTTCACTAATAATATGAAGGTAAAAATAAAATAAAAATAAGAAAATCCTTAGAATTAAAAATAAAAAAATTGAATTATAAAATGAGAAAAAATATTAAGGGGATAGCATAGAACAACTATTGAATAAGTTTGTCATGAATTGTCCAGAAATGCATTGAGATCTACGTCCACATTGAGTCCAAAGGGGCTGTAGCACTTCATTCTATGTATCCATGTCATCTCTAGCCTAGAGATCCCACGTATAATAGACCCCCCCCTCCAATGTGGGGTGTATCTATCAATGCCTAAAAAAATGGTTTTCCTAGGGTCTCTATTGTGTGCCTCAAGGTAGTGTCTGGAGACCGGATGTTTCGGGAAACCAGTAAGAATGTTGGTGATATGCTCGTTGAGTCTTACAGATAGGGGGCGTTTCGTCCTCCCCACGTATTGTAATCCACAAGGACATTGAAGAAGGTACACCACACGTTCTGTGGAGCAAGTAATGAATGATCTAATTTCAAACTCTGTAGAAGTACTGGTGGAAATGAATTTATGAGTTCTTCTATGAGTGCATCCACTAAGGCTGCACACCCTACATTTTCTGCATTGGTAGAATCCGATCATATATTCAAAGAATCCCCTCTTGATAGGAGGGGGATCAAGAATGTTTGGGGCCACTCTACCTCTCAAAGAGGGGGCACCCTTATATATCAGCTAAGCCACAGGTGATACCAATGCAGAAAATGTAGGGTGTGCAGCCTTAGTGGATGCACTCATAGAAGAACTCATAAATTCATTTCCACCAGTACTTCTACAGAGTTTGAAATTAGATCATTCATTACTTGCTCCACAGAACGTGTGGTGTACCTTCTTCAATGTCCTTGTGGATTACAATACGTGGGGAGGACGAAACGCCCCCTATCTGTAAGACTCAACGAGCATATCACCAACATTCTTACTGGTTTCCCGAAACATCCGGTCTCCAGACACTACCTTGAGGCACACAATAGAGACCCTAGGAAAACCATTTTTTTAGGCATTGATAGATACACCCCACATTGGAGGGGGGGGTCTATTATACGTGGGATCTCTAGGCTAGAGATGACATGGATACATAGAATGAAGTGCTACAGCCCCTTTGGACTCAATGTGGACGTAGATCTCAATGCATTTCTGGACAATTCATGACAAACTTATTCAATAGTTGTTCTATGCTATCCCCTTAATATTTTTTCTCATTTTATAATTCAATTTTTTTATTTTTAATTCTAAGGATTTTCTTATTTTTATTTTATTTTTACCTTCATATTATTAGTGAAGTGTGGTTTAACCATATTATTTTTCATTATGTATTTATATTCTTACAAATATGTAGATATTCATGTTGTATATACTACATTTTGTTTACTCGCTTTGAATCTCTAGTGGAGGTCGGTATTTTAACATCTTTAACCTCCTTTGGAGTGTTATTTTTTCCACCTATTATAGTTAGGTTTGTATTGGGGTTTGAACATTCTTAGTACAATCCCTATTTGCCCCTCTTTTAAATGGAGGAGAGTTTCACACATGCATTCGTTTTGTTTGTTTTTAATTTTTCATCCCTCTATACTGATATTATGAAATATTCCAATAATAATACCATTTACTCTGGTTTTGATCACAATTGATGTGGCCATTTCACTAATTTAGTTTTGCCAGTTCTTGAATGGTCCCAGTGTATGGGCGGAAGTGCCGTCTGCCCATCGAAAAGATTATAGGTCACACACTTCCTGCTTTTGTGTAGGATGGTGTGGTGACGCCATCTGAGCTTCAAAGCGAGGTTTGGTTTTTGTTCCTGGTCTATATATAGCGATGAGTCAGTGCGTCGCCCGTTCCCATGACGACGTCCAATAGGACGAAACGTACGTCGGAAGGTTGACGCGCTGACGTCATCGTTTTTCGCCTGAACGGGTGCATGCAAGCCGGCCGGCTGTTCCTATCTTTTGTGCCTTATATCGTGATTTTAAATGTAAGTGTGACCATTTTTTACCTCAATAAATTGTGATACAGTTTTACACTATGGAGAATTTGTTTTGTCCTTTTGGGTCCTCCTACTGTGTGGATTGAGTTCGATACATCGTAAGATCCTGCCCACCCCCTTCCTTGGTTGGTGACTTGAGGAGCTGATCTTCCCCGAGTAGAGGTTTATTATTAAGCTGATTCACAGCTTACCTCTGGTAAGCGGACATCTTATTAGGTGGAGGATTTTTCACTGGGTGTCTTACGTCTATGTACACTGAATACATCTACCTTG
Source organism: Lithobates clamitans (assembly GCA_037952925.1). Lineage (NCBI taxonomy): Eukaryota > Metazoa > Chordata > Amphibia > Anura > Ranidae > Lithobates > Lithobates clamitans. The sequence goes on along the minus strand of JBBGZY010001082.1, from coordinate 271,625 downwards.
GCTCCAAGGATTGTGTTACATGTTCATGATCACTGTTTACATCTGCCTTGGCTCCAGGGACTGTGTTTTTTTGACGCCAGTCACTTTCCTACCTTTATTTGGGACTTTTTTATAATCATTTGGGACTTATATTTTCCAGTCACTTTTTCAATAGAGCTCTGGTGTTTCATATTCACAAATAATAATTTCTGTAATTTTGATGCAATTTATTTTTATACACTTGAATATGTTTTGATTAGTCATATCACATGTTATTGCCTTCAGCGCGGTCTTTCTTGAATATTTCTGAATGTAACATACTCCTGTTTCCTGCATTCTATGCGAAACGCACTCCTTCACCCTGCATTCTGTGCGTAACGCACTTCTTCTTCCTGCATTCTGAGCGTAACGTACTCCTTCACCCTGCATTCTGAGCGTAACACACTCCTTCACCCTGCATTCTGAGCATAACGTACTCCTGATCCATGCATTCTGAGCCCAACGCACTCCTGATCCCTGCATTCTGAGCGCAGCGCACTCCTGATCCCTGTATTCTGAGCGCAATGCACTCCTGATTCCTGCATTCTGAGCGCAACGCTCTCCTGATCTTTGCATTCTGTGCGCAACACTCTCCTGATCTTTGCATTCTGATCGCAACGCACTCCTGATCTTTGCATTCTGAGTGCAACGCACTCCTGATCTTTGCATTCTGAGTGCAACGCACTCCTGATCTTTGCATTCTGAGTGTAACACACTCCTGAAACCTGCATTCTGAGTGTAACGCACTCCTGAACCCTGCATTCTGAGCGTAACGCACTCCTGAACCCTGCATTCTGAGCGTAACGCACTCCTGAACCCTGCATTCTGAGCGTAACGCACTCCTGAACCCTGCATTCTGAGCGTAACGCACTTCTGAACCCTGCATTCTGAGCGTAACGCACTCCTGAACCCTGCATTCTGAGCGTAACGCACTCCTGAACCCTGCATTCTGAGCGTAACGCACTCCTGAACCCTGCATTCTGAGCGTAACGCACTCCTGAACCCTGCATTCTGAGCGTAACGCACTTTTAAACCTTGCATTCTGAGCGTAAAGCACTCCCAAACCCTGCACTCTCTTGTAATACTTTTTTTTTTTTCGGTGTCCACTACGTTTGCGATCTACATTTGGGGTTAACAATGTATGATCGCCCACAGTAGATCACAAAGGCAGTGCGTTTTGAACACTATGCAGGAAACACACCTGGAACATGCCTTTCTGGCATCGCGTTCTGGTGTGAACCGGTCCTAACAGAACACTGTGCCGGTGATCTTTGACTTCATCAATGTTGTTCTAGTAGATTTCCATCTCTCCAAGGTTCCCTACCCTTGCTCTATTTCCTCTTTTTTTTTTTTTTTTTTTTAAGCCATTATTTTCTTTATTTTGGAATTAATGATTTAATTTTATTTGGAAATCTGTTTTAAATCTCAGACTCATAGAGGTCCACAGTTTTTTCTTTCTGAGTGCCTTAGAGAGCTCTATTGATCTTGGCATGATGACATTATATACAGTATGTCAAAAGCAAAGTGAACACCAGATATCTGAGGTTTAGGGCCACCATAACGCAGTGCATTTCAGTCACCGCGTTCAAATTGCACTGGGTGTGCAAGCTCTAAAACGCAGAATGCAAACGCAATGCATTGGCCTGCACCGAATTGCATGGTACTGCAGTACCATACAATCTGATTCAGTGCTTTTTTAAAAAGTAGTGCACGCGCTACTCTTGGTGCGATCCCATGCAATTTCAGTCCATTCAATGGAGAGGAACAATGTAATTCAGGTGTGAACCTGCCCTTAGATAAGACCGGCTCCATCTGCTTTCTTCCTAAGGAGGTTCTACTCAATGGCACTTAACCTGGAGCACATAATTCTATCTCAATGGATTTGAAGTGGTGGTAAATACTTAATGGCGATGTACTTACTTTTTTCATAAGACAAATCTGCATTTTTGTTCATTTAGAGCATGGAAATGAATACACCATGTCAATTTTATATGTCACATGCTCAAGATAATCACATTTATCTGTAGGCACTGTTTGAACAAAGATCTAATATTTGCTTATTCCAATGTGTTGAAAAGTCAACAAACTCTATTAGGTCTACTTACGTTTCACATACAGTAACTATGAGGAAGTAGTAGATTTTAGCTAGTACATTTTTTTTAAGTGAACTATTGGAGATGCAGACACAGAATGATCAATTAATCTATAACTTGATTCTGTACCCTTACCTTATTGCACCTACGTGAGTCTAATTTCTCTGTATACACTGAAATATATGCCTGTAGCCTACCTCTTCCACCATGCTTCTAGCAGGAGATGGGCCCTTCTGGCTTTTGAGGGGCTATGTGAATTTTGTTGTGAGTTCCCAAAATGATATGACTAATGCCGCGTACACACGATCGGACATTCCGACAACAAAACCTGTGAATTTATTTCCGACGGATGTTGGCTCAAACTTGTCTTGTATACACACGGTCACACAAATGTTGTCGGAAATTCCGAACGTCAAGAACACAGTGGCGTTACAACACATACAACGAGCCAAGAAAAATGAAGTTCAATAGCCAGTGTGGCTCTTCTGCTTGATTCCGAGCATGCATGGCATTTTTGTGCGTCGGAATTGTGTACACACGATCGGAATTTACGACAGATTTTATTGTCGGAAAATTTGAAATCCAGATTTCTAATTTTTGTTGTCGGAAATTCGGACAGCAAATGTCCGATGGAGCCTACACACGGTTGGAATTTTTGACAACAAGCTCACATCGAACATTTGTTGTTGGAAATTCCGATCATGTGTACACGGCATAAATGTTACATAGCGGCACTTTTCAATGGCCAATCAGGCCACAGTGCTGCATTTCAGGATGAAGGTGAGAGACTCAAAGGCTCCCACATATACAGAATTCAGAGGACTTCCCAGGGACTCTGATGGGTGAATGGGTGGCAGGGAGTGTAGGTAAGGAAGATAAGGGTGGGCTATTCTTCAATTCCATTACATCCCCTTGAATGAGAAATTGGCAGTCACCAACTTATGTTTCTGAAGTGTATGAAATTGGTAGCTGATGTGATAGTAATACAATTTATAAACTTTATATTTGAATAAAGTATTCATAACTACATTTCCAGACTCCCATAATCTCTCCTGGCTAATCCCACAGCCTATGTTAAACCCCAAATAATAATTTTATTAACACAACCCAGACCATTAAATCTCATCTAGGATTAACTGTTCAGTTAATTTTGCTGCTGTTCAGCATTTATAAGTAGCAGCATTTCAAGGAATTAAAGCAGAAATCCAAAAAATGGGCAAATGCACAATTAAAATACATGTATATGGATAGTTTTTACCCTAAAGGGGTTGAAAACCTTTGTGTTTTTTCACCTTAATGCATCCTAGGCATTAAGGTGAAAAAACTTCTGACAGTGACCGGCCCCCTAGCCCCCCTGTTTTACTCACCTGACCTCCCTCGATCCCTCGGCTCTTGATTGGATAAATTGATGGCAGCACAGCCATTGGCTCCCGCTGCTGTCAATCAAATCCAATGACACGGCCACTGAGGATGATCGGGGCCACTCTGTGCAAAACGAACTGCACAGTGAAGGTAAGTATGACATGTTTGTTATTTATAAAAAAAAACTAAGCTTAATAATCACTTTAAGGATTTCTGATACTGTTCAGCTAGTCATGCGACTGACCTACACACCACTGCCATACTGCATAGTTTTTGTCTCAGCTTTACTTTGTTGTTCTTGCCTGTTAAATGGACATTGGAAAATGCTAAAACTGGGAAATAGCGATGCCACCTGCCTACGTTTATGTGGTAGGGGTATCTGAATCACAGGAACGGCTAAACAGAAATATACAAGGCTTTTGGCAACAAAAACAGTTCTAAATTTGCTCAGTCATTACCAGCAAACACAACCCTATTAGAGCAGACGGCAGATGTCAAATGTTTATGTAGTTGTAGCAAGTTCCTGACATTTTTAAATTTACTATGTCTGTAAATGTAGAATTGTCTGCATAAACCCATGGTGCCCAGCCTGCACCACAAAAGTTGTATGCATCCCTTTGGTCTTATTTTGTGTCTCTTGGTCTCCAGCTGCCAGTAGTCAGTATTTTTGCTCCCAAGGCGCTCACTCAGGGCCTGTGGAGGAAAAATATCTATTAGATATATTTTGGTTTATTTTCTTTAACACTTTATTTTTTGTTGCCATTCTCTTTTGTTTCCCTCTCTGTTTTCATGTATTTTTTTTTCCTCTGACATTTTTTGCTAAGAAAAATGTTAGGCAGGCCATACATGGGTCGAATTTCGAAAGAATTTTCTTTCAAAAATCTTATCTAAGAATTTTTGTTCGTATTTCGCACCATTAATGGGCTGCAGGAACAGCCGATTTTCATGCGGCCATCGAATTTGAGTAATCGGACATGTTGGAAATTTTTGGAAAAACAACAGATTTTCTAATCAAAGATGGGAGAATCGTGTGAGAAATGTAATCGAAAAAGAAATGCGCATGTGCAAGAAAAGAAAATTCCTGGAAAGAAAAGAAGATTCCCAGCCACGAAAATTATTTTCTGTAGCAACATGAGGTGAAATTAAAGGCTTGGTTGGTCGAATTTCGAAAATCAATGGTGGCACCATCGGATCACAAAACGCACAAATTTTCTGATTTTGAAAAGAAAATTATTTTGAAATTCAACCATGTATGGCCAGCCTAAGTTGAGTTGTCAGTAATTTTAACCAGGGCTGTAGGGAGGGCAGATGTGGAGGCAATGAATTTAAAAAAGACTATAATGGCAGGGATCTCTAGCAGTCTCTGGCAACATGGCTGCAGTCTGTCTTCTGTAGCATGATTGCATTCTCTGTCTCCTGTAACATGTCAACAGCCTCTAATCATCTTCTGTAACATGTCCACAATATCTTTTCTATAACATTACATGTACTGCATATTGCTGTATGTGCAGTGTTGTCAGTGGCTGCATTTGGGGTCCCAGCTTGGGTGACCACATACTAATATAGAGGATTTTTTATTTAAAGCTGAACTCCAGGCTTGAAAAAAATAACTTTTGCAGTAGATCTCTTTGCACTGCAAGGGTTAAATGCTAGTTGTGTCTAGGGTGATAGAAGTATGGTAAAATAATTACTTTATTTGCTGCTTTTGCAGACTACCTTCTGTTTGTAAGACTGGTGCTCCAAAGCCACTACTCTTTGCTGCTCAACCCATTGCCATCACCTTATGTCATCAGTGGTCCTGCATTGTACATAAGGATGCTGAGGTCCCGTCCACATACAGGGGGTAGCGGAGGAGAGTGATGGCTGCTGGAGGAGTAGAGAACAAATTAGTAATTCATCATTCCCCTAGTGTAAACAAGTGTTGAACTCTTGTGGTGTGCGGGGGGACCCACTAAAGGGACACTTTTTCTACACCCCAAAATTCAGCTTTAAGGTAGTAAATGAGCTTTAAATCAAGCCTTCACTGACCTCTGTAGCTGAAGGCACTTTGGAGCAATCCATTCTCAAAATCCCCAGCAAAAGCATTTAAAGTTATTCTCTCAGCATCAGCTTCCCCTCCCCAAGCAGCCTTTTAATCTCTAATGTAAATACAGAACCAGTCTATGTGAGAAGAGCTTTTGGGAAAACAACTTGATATACTTTAGTGCTTGAGGATGAATGGCTCCACAGTGCCTGCGGCTATGGAGGTCAAGAAGGGCTTGATTTAAGCTTTATAAGAACATGTACATATTTGAATGTCCTTAGCCTGGCCGCAGGTTTATTTTAGAATAAGGGGGTGTCCAGGCTGCTAGCAGTGTATGATTTGGGCCACACTTACACCTATACAGGGATGTGCATATGACCTAAGAGTTCCAGTTGATGCTAAAAATAGGCCAGAAGACAACAACATTCATTCCCAACTGTTCTTGGATGTCTATAGGTTTAGATATACTAGCCCGTTCAGTTTATAAGAGTAAAAGGTTTCCTTTAAAGTTTTGAGCTGTTATAATAGTCATTGCTTTGAAAAACATTATGCCATGGAAACACATGTATTGTTTGATCTTCACATAGGCAGAAACAAGGCTTCTCATTGCTAACCTCTTGAGGACAATGGGGCCAATATATGAAAAATAATAACCTGTTGACTTTCTATTGTTTGGTTTCAAGATTATCCTCAGTAGTCAATACATTTTACGTATCCCATAAATGTTACAGTTTAACAAAATGTGTCAAAAAGCCCTGATGCTGATTATCCCATGTGCAGCTAGCCTTAAATGCTAAAACTAGCAAATTACATCTTGAAACTGTGATATTTTATTCAGTTCTTAGGCTTATGTCCTGCTGCTCTTTTAGCGATTGCATCAGTAAAAGGATGGACAAATAGATACATATATAATTGATAGATTGGTAGTTAGATTTCCCACTAAGGAACCCCTTTGGCAATACAAAAAATGTATGTTTCAGGCTGGAGGGAGGACAGCTTGGACAAGTAAAGGGAGCGTCGCAGCCATTAAAGGGATTGAGGTCCGACTAATTCTTCAATTTGAGGTCATTGAGCCGTGGAGGTGTCAGATGCGGGTGGTTTAACAGCCAATATTCCCAAACAGCTGAAAGAGAGCTCTCATTATCTAGAAGGTTCCGTGCAGAAAAAAAAAATACTATATCACAGAGCTCAGGGACAGAGCCCATGGGAGCTCATTAGACAATGTGATGAGGAGAAAGGAGCCGCAGTCACAGAAGCAGAACCCATCCCTAATATTCTTTGTTTATTACCCCTGGTGGAGGGAGTAGTTTTTTTGTGTTGCCGTGGTTACGCCGCTATGTGCTATCTGCTCATGGCGCAGATTAATTTCGCAGACCCGCTTACATTACTGTTACCACATCTTCATTTTGAGCTCTAATCTTTCCTAATCACAAATGTGCTGAAATTCATTTTCCACTTATTAACCTTCTTGTATTGACAAGTCATAATTTCATTTCAGTTTGGGTTTAGAAAATGTCAAGCAGTCTTTTTTTTGGTTCTGGCGCGATCAAATCAATTTCTTAAAAAAACGGGACCTAGAGCTAAATGTGTGACTTGAGACTACACTGTCAGTACAATTAAAGAAGAACTTTATACAAAGCACACCTCCTGATCAAACATTTGGAAGAAGAACCAGTTGTGTTGACCACAGCAATTTTCTATCAGCTTTTCCCTTTCATGTTACTTGAAGTATTCCTTTGAGGATATAAAGATGGGAGTTATGTGGTTAAAGCTCATCTCCAGGCAAACCGCTAATTACACAGATGAAATACATATATAGGAGCTGTTCTGCTTGCAAAGGTCACACCTCAATGGCATCTTTACAAAACTCCATATATGTAGGCTGTATAACCCGACAAAAGATTTGTGTTTTTGCTCAACCAGTCCTGAGATTAAAGCTGACATTAATGTATTCAATTTTTTTGTTCAGCCTGGATATACATTCTATACAGGATAGAAGGACAAATTCCCACTGCACCTGTTGTATTCTGAAAGCCATCAAAGGCAGCTGTCAGAATGCCTGAACACTGGCTGCATCTACTTGGAAACATTTCTTTCTGGGCTCCTTCAATTTTTTGAATGGAACAGTGGCGGCCCGTCCATCCATGCTCCCGGTCCTTAATCTACATGCAGGGCACCAGATGCATGGATTTTTATGAGGTTATTTTTTTTTTATTTGAGCACATGATTAGAGCCTAAGGCTCTAATTGGCTTCAAAAAAGGGTGAGCTCAGGGTGCAGAGCACTGCACCCTGAGCCCACCCAGTTGTGTGATAATAACAAATTAATATTCGCTATTGTGTTCCTGATTCTCCTCCTGGCCAATCAGGAAGTGGGTCTTAAGACCCGATTGTCCGAGAGGAGAAGCGATCGTATTGGCCGCTGAGGGAAGGAGAAGTGAAGCCGGAGACGCAGGGTCAAACCGCCGAGGTGGAAGCCGCTGCTGAGGAGGAGGTGAGACACCGAAAGCTGGCCACGACCTAGATGGGGTAAATGCGGGGGGATGAGTGAGTGACGGGGTGGGGATAGGGAGCTTGACTGAGTGACCGACCAGGGGGTGGCGTTGGGTGTCTTCTTTGCCACCCCCCAATATACAGCACCAGCCGTCACTGGAGTGGAAGGATGCCTGACAGGAGGCTGGTGACAGGGCCACATACTGAGTGAATTTCGTCTGGTTTCTGATGAAATTCACATAGGAAATAGCCAGCTTTACTTTTATTTCAGTATATAATGTAAATAGAGATAGTAAAATAAAGACGTTTGATCCATGTGCCTAAATGATAAGCAGAAATGTAGAAGCAGTTACCCCATGATAATGTTTAATTAACTGCTTCAGGTCTGCCCTGTAGCAGTTTTACTGCTATATGGGGCATCTGTGCGCCACATGACGTATATATAAACGTGATCTGACACCTCCGGGTAGGGGGCGCGCATTCCTTATGTAAACAAGGCAGATCGCCGTTCTGACAGAAGGGAACAAACATTGTTTCTGTCCCTCCATAGCAGGGAATAAATTCAGTTCCTTCCCCTAGTAAAAGCTAGGCACACAGTTAACCCTTTGATCGCCCCTGATGTTAACCACTTCCCATTTTTTAGCACTGATCACTGTATTAGTGTCACTGGTCCCCAAAAAGCGTCACTTAGTGTCAGAATGCAATATTGCAGTCCCACTATAATTCACTGATCACCGCCATTACTAGTAAAAAATAAAAATAAATAAAAATATCCCATAGTTTATAAACCCTATAACTTTTGTGCAAACCAATTAAAATACGCTTATTGGGATTTTTTTACCAAACATAAGTAGCAGAATACATATTTGCATAAATTTATGAAGAAATTCGATTTTTAAAAAAAAAATGTTATTGGATAGGTTTTATAGCAGAAAATAAAGACTTTGTTTTAATTATTATCTGCCTTTTTTGTTTTATAGCTCAAAAAGAAAAAAAAGGAAAGGTGGTAAAATACTCCCAAAATAAAACTATTTGTGGGAAAAAAAGGACATAAATTTTATTTGGGTACAGTGCCGCATGACCGCGCAATTTTAAGTTAAAGTAACGCAGTGTCATATCACAAAAAATGGCCTGGTCATGAAGGGGGTAAATATTCCAGGAGGTCAAGTGAATAACCTGGTTATCCTGGAACTCATCTGCTGGTAACACCAGAACACACTCCTCATACGGTTAGTCTAATGTAAATAAATTCCAGCACTAAGGTTTCTGAATCCATTTTAAGCCTGTCCTGGCGACCTAAATGTAAGGAAGCAGAAAGAGTAAAATAAAGCAGAGACCTCAGGATGAACATGCCGACTACCCTTCTTCTGACCCTGTATAGAGCAGTGCTCTCCTCTTCCTGTTCCTGCCCACAGAGACAGAACTGACTCTTTTCCAGCCCTGAGTCCTTAGATTAACATTACTTAGCATGGATCTTTTCTTGAGCTGGGACATTAATCTACATTTCACCTAGAAACCACAGATTCTGCAGAAGTACAGTCTTCCAGTTTTGAGACCATGCTGTCTCTTAAAGTGGAGTTCCACCCAAAATGGAACTTCCACTTTTCGGAATCCTCCTCCCCCTCTGGTGTCACATTTGGCACCTTTAAGGGGGGGAGCAGATACCTGTATAATTCAGGTATTTGCTCCCACTTCCGGGCATAGATAGCCGCAGTATCCGCGGATATCTATGCCATATCCGGTGCCTCCCCCCCCGCTGTCTTCTGGGAGACACACAGGTCCCAGAAGACAGCAGGGACCAGTGGGATCACACAGTGCGACTCACGCACGCAGCAGCTGTATTTGTAGCTGCTGACTTTAAAAAAAATTGGCAGAACTCCGGCGATCTTCTTATGGAATGCCAACATTGTGGCTGTGTATAGAGGTTGTAGTGTATTTCAGCGGAAGGGGGTGTTAGACTGAAATTTTGTTCAATGCATTTGTCACTAGAGTTCGTGGAACTATAAGGCGAAACCAGACGATTTTAGGAGAAGATGAGTAGATGAACAGTAGAGTAGATGAACAAAGGCTTTGCAGGACAGACTTACACACGAGGAAGCTGCGAACGGCTTGTTACAGAGACATACATATATGATTAGACATACAATATTTATCTCAAGAATATAACTAGATTATTGATATTATGTTTACATTTTGTATTTTAATATTGTTCTTGTAATCTTATGCTATTTTATTATTAAATCCATTTTTGAGTTTTTACACAAGAACTGAATGGACTCATATTTCGGGACTTTTCTCATCAATATAAGTTTACAGAATATCGAGAGAATATTCATATATTCTACAATGATACAATGGGACAATGCATGTAACACCTTAAACAGTTTATAGCAGAAGACCTCAAGAATCGGGTTGCTTTGAGCTAATGATATTAACATCTGCTCTGAATATCACAATCTAAAGTAGTTATTGCTGGTAATGGGGCATCTAGTATGGATCCTGGACCTAAATTCCCAGAGTCTGTGTGTTTTGGGGAGACATGGACTTGAATCAGAAACAAGACCACTCCAAGGGTCCTCCAGGAATACACCCCCCAAAGAGTAGTGTTCCCTTAAAAGCCAGGGGCCATAGTCAGTGGGTAGGAGGCTGCCCCGCAGTCCCCTCCAAAAGCCCTTGTCCCAGTTGGGTCTGTCACGCCCACCTTCATATAACACTTTCTTAACTATTTAGGATTTATAATGATATTGCTTGTAAATATTATTTATGTTAATCAGATATTAATCAGTACAAGACCCATTCCTTGAGTTCAGTTTTTTTTTTTTATCTGCAAATCGCTTGTAATAATGTGACAATATAAACATATTTACTGTATTATACATGAAAAAATGTGCCTAATATAAAGTTGCCAAAAAATAGCAAATGCGTACTTAAATATCAAAATGACAGAGTCACAATGACATCAGATGGTTGATTGCAGCTGTTAAATACAGAACATTAAAAAAAAAAAAACATTTAAAAAGTTATTAAATAAGCCATTCCGTGTAAATTGCATTTTTAAAGTATTTTACAACTTGTAAAGCAGAGAATTTATTAAACCAGTCTGCCAAATTAAAAGCCTCATATGTTCATATAAAACCATGTAAAATAATTTATGTGGGCATATCAGCTCATAGTCAAGTTAACAGTGCATGCTGACGCTGCTAAATTAGGTCTGGTTGTATGGGCTCCAATGACCTGGTTACAAAAGAGTCACTTTAGCACAGTTTCTGTGTTTATTAGATGGCATTAGTATCTGACTGAATGCTTTCATTTGTTGCCTGGAATTCCACTTTAAAGCCCAATTTCAGGTGTTCTTCAACCTGGAAGAGGACCAGATCGCAGATTAAGTTGGTCTTTGGGGTAAAATGCAATTAATAGGTTTGGTATTGCACTAAGAGCTTTTTTTTCTTTTATTTCTTTTTTTTTTTAAAGGACTGGACAATTAATTTTTATGGAAGATGTAAGCTTTAACTTTAATTACAGGTTATTCTAGAGGTATTATTATAAAAAAGGAAGTATGCCTAACCTATTGATTGTTCTAGACCAGTGGTTCTCAGCCCTAATGAGACAAAGTCCCTGTAAATCCTTCCAAAACCTTCCAAAACCTTCCATCCCCCAACAGTAAAATAAAAAAAAAAAAAAAAAGTTTATACTAACACACTAAAAGTATGGTAATACAAAATATGTGTTGAAATGTTGGCGGGTTCTGAATGGGGCTGGGTGTCACTGTGAGGGGATGAGGATTCTAGAGGTAGTTAGGGGACTCAGCGCAAGAATTAGTAGCCCTCTACAGCATGAGGATTCTGGTGTAAGCTGGGAGCAACAGTGTGGGACGGGGTCTCTTTTTAGGAGGCTTGGGGCTTTCCAAGGGCACTGTGGTAGACTGGGGTGCACTGCAAGGATTGGGGGTACTGTGGGACGTTTTTTAAGTCTATGGGTACTATGGGGGGGCAGCAGCAAGCTAGGGGTACTGCAGGGGGCTGGAGGGCTTTTTGGGAGGTTAGGGGACACTTAGGGAGCAGAGGACTCTCAGGGGACTTGGAAGCACTGTGGGTGGTTCAGGAGTACTGTGGACCACAATCGGGAGTTCAGTGGTACCATGGGAGTTGGGAGGCAGTGTGGGAGGTTAGGGGATCAGGAGCTGGCTGTAGACCCAGAGGAGGGAGGCTGTGCAGCCCGGCAGTGGGCCACAGCTTAATTGTTGAAAACCATTGTTCTGAGCCATCTAGAGTTTTGCTTTAGTTTCCTAAAACAGATAAAAAATGATTGTCTTATATTCCATAGGTGGATCCATACCTGCCTTATGAGTTTACGAGCGAAGGCATGCTCCAGAGGCTCCATGCTTATATCCAGCACCAGGTAAGCTGTATGCCTCCTACACAAGAGTTGTCCAGAAAAACCTTATCATTCCAGGCCCACATTACCAGTGTTTTTTATTTTTATTTTTTTGGGGTGGGGGTTGGGGGGGTTGGTGTACATGTTAAAGAGACAAGTGTAATGTATATAGTAAATGATAATATAACTGTTTTATTTTTCCATAAACAATTTTTTTTCTGTTTTATAGCTTGTAATTTTATATGTACATAAGCATGACCATGTTCCCTCTAAACATATACATATGCTAACTCCTGCTAACTCAATCGTTAAACTTTATTGATTCTTTTATGTCACTGCAAGTCTTCTAGACAGAATCTGATTGAAAACAAAAACTCTCCGTATATTCTAATCCTGGGCTTACACCTCTAGCATTTCATTAGAGCGTTTGGATGAGAATGAATAACAATCACTTTTCCAACCAAGGCAATGGTGCCTTCAGGGACTCCACTAATTACAAATGACTTTAATTTGAGTACCATGTCAGTGTCTCGATTTTCCTAGAACATTCTACTTCCAGATTAGCTTTGACAAGTGCATACACATAAGACTAGTTATGATTTTTCTTGGGCGGGAACAAATTCAACAATTGGAAATGTATTTGTCCCCATTAGATTTTTAAAAAAAATCTATTTTTCTTCAAATTTTTTCACTAAACTAGTGAAAAACAATTTTTTTAAAATCAATTGTTGAATTGTCCTCTTTAACTCTTAAATAATCAAAGAACATTCTGAACATTTTGTTTCAACAAAATTGTACAGGTAAAGGGCCAGCTTTATGGTACGACATACCTTATGTGCCCCTGGTATCGCCCCCTCCCTTACATAGGGCAGTAACTAGATATCATGCTACCCTAGATACACTTCTACCCCTTGTGTCATGTGAATATTTTTTTTGTAGAAATTGATGTTATAACGCATTAATGCAAGCATGAGGGCTTCGTTATATACAGAATGCCTTTCAACTGTGCAGATTACCAACCAAAAATAGAAAAGGTTTCATGTGTCCTGAACTATATTGAGACTTCTGACTCTTAAAATACCCAGAACCCTCCCTTATTATTCTCTTGCTAAATGTAGCCGCAAATGTCTAGAGGTGACTAGAAAGGGAAGCAAGAAAAAATAATCACTATTGGTACATTTTGCTTCTTGTTGCTGCTCCGTTTAACCTTGTTGGCCTAGACACTGGCCCACAAGAACAATTATCGTAAGTAGAGCCCTGGGCTTATGTATGAAAAGGGGATGCCCATACAATTTCTTGTGGGCCATCACAATCAGTCAGGACCTCTATCTATTTTTAAACTAGAAAAAAATGTATTCGGAAGCTAATAGGCTGTTATCCTGTTATGGAAAACAGGAAAGGCCTTGCTAGCATGCTTGCTAGCATGCTTTTCAATATCATAAGCTCCTATGGGATGATCTAAGCTGGTATCCCAGGCTACAAGTAACCCAAGGGACCTCTGGAACAGTTTTTTTCTTGGCAAGAAATAGATACTATTCATGCTCAAAATAATCATATCTGACATTGCTGACCTCTTTCTGAAAATACCAGTTGCCTGGCTCCAGCTTTTATACTTTCTGAGACACTAACCTGAAACAAGCATGCAAATTAGAAAGTCAGAGTGAAGTCAAAACTATTGATCTGTAGAAAGCATTGAATCCATTGGAACATCTTAGCAACCTGACAACTAGCATTTTCACATGTTAGCGTTTACAGCCTACGTATTCTTCTCAAGAGGTAACACGCATCTCTTACACAGGAGGCAGGGAAATCCTTTGGATGGGGTGTCCTGTTCCAACTGGCAGGGAGAGTTATGAGCAGTGACAACACTCATAATCCTTCTCAGGATGCAGCTATGCAGGGTGACAATGCTACAATAAATTCAGTACAGGTCATTTGGCGTTGTCAATAAAGATGATCCGCAACTCTATACATGCGCTTCAATCTTTTGTTGCTTGTTGTGAACAAGGCCATCATGGCTGAAACGCGTTAACATCTGCTGTTTTTTATGGAGTATCAATACATTTGAAAATATTGAAGAGCATGTATGGAGTTGCGGATCATCTTTATTGGTTACCGTGTTGGCAGCTGAGCAACTGCTTTTCCTGCACCTGACAGCTCAGGAGGTTATTCGGATGATTTGGGGTAGTAGCACCTTTTCCTTTCTGTTCATTTGGTGTTGTCACCCTATAAAAGGAAAGCTTTTTGACTAGCATAAACACCAGGTGTTTTTTGGAGAAAGACAGGTGTTGGGGTTAAGTTAAAAAATTACTTATTTACATAATGTGAGCTAAAGATTAATGCATTTTCATTCTTATGTATGGTTGAATACGAATTTTAGAAATATATCAGCCCTATACTACTGTATGAGCAATTTTAATTTCAAACCACAGAGCAATTTAGCCATAGTGATCATTTCCTTTGCAACACATTAACTTAGGTTCAAAGATTTAAATCCCTCAGTAGAATAAGATGAAAACTGCCTATGTAGTGTAGCTGTTAGGTGCCTAGCCACCCATTGATAGTACTGATTCTGCTCCAGCTTAGAGTTTGCTCAGTGTGACTGCATTAAATTGTTAATTCTATGAAATTCAGACTGTTTGATGGCTCCCTCTGGGCCACTGATAACATATCCTGGTTTCTTGCAAATGTTCATAACATGTAATGGTTGCCAGTGCATAATGTCGTTTAAATTCCTTTTATGTCTTTCTCATTTCCTTTTTCCATCAATCCTTTCCTATTCTGCTTTTAACTGCATTTGATTTCTGCATTTTTTGTATAATTTCTGCGCTTTTCATTTTGTTCACTGTACCATCAATCTAAAAATTGATTTATACTCCAGGAATTTTGCTCCCCTCCTTTGCCCTTTCCCATCCCCTTGAACACATCCCAGCTCCCTCTCCCCTCTTCTTTGGTTCTCATTAATCACACATACCTGGTTTGGCCATCCAATGAATCTGCTCCACCTACCTGGCCCCCAGTCTCTGCCATGCAGGTCTGGCTGTCCGCAGAAGGGGAATCCTGCACAAGTGCTTGCTGGAAGCATGATTTGGTGTGTGAGCCCACATACTTCAGTTTAATCAATCAGCGGCAGTTTCTTGAGCAGTGAGTATACTGGAACTTACAACTAAGGTTTGATAGTCCTGAAACAAATGTATTGTAAAATGTCACATGTAGCAATCATTTTGGCATGCAATGCTATAGTCAAATTAAACCGCCAGGACCTAATCATTAAGGCTACTTTCACACTGAGGCGCTTTACAGGCGTAAAATAGAGCCTGCAAAGGGTCTCTCCTGTCACTCCAGTGTGAAAGCCCAAGTGCTTTTACACTGGAGCAGTGCGCTTGCGGGACGTTAAAAAAAGTCATCTTTGGGGCGCTTTAGGAGCAGCACATACACCGTTCCTAAAGCACTCCTGCCGATTGAAATCAATGGGCAGCGCCGCCGAAGTGCCTACAAAGCTCTTCGGCAGCGGCGCTTTGCGGGCGCTCCTACATTGGCCGCTAGTGGGGGTTAAAAGCACCCGGCTAGCGGCCAAAAAGCGCCACTAAAACAACGGTATATTGATGCTAAAAATACCGGCGCTTGACGCCCCCCCACCCCAGTGTGAAAGTGCCCTAAAGGGAAAATATAGTTTATTTACATTTATGGTTTTATTACACTTCCAGTGACAATCATGATATTTGGGATTTTCTATCAGCTTTCCATTCACATGACAAAGGTTGCTATGACAAATAAAGAGGGCGAATCTTCTCCAAAAGCAATAAAAACCTGACAAGGGTTCTAACTCCCTACTGTAGTATCTAAAAACTAAACTATTTGGATTTAAATGTCTTTTAGGCTTCTAAATTCAAAAAGAAGAATCTAACATCTGTTGAAAGTAATACTGTCTATTAGGGCTCATTTCCGCTTGCTTTGCTGTCTGAAGAGCAATCCGCATTGGGACCGCTTTCAAATAGCATTTGACAGGCGGTAAGGAGGCCTTGTATCTTCACTGCCTGTTTTAACCACCCAAATGTCAGACTACCGCACCACAACTGCTTGAATTGGTCGCATCAGCGGGTGGTAGTGCCCAATGAGAGGGACAAGGAGTACAATTCCTGTCACAGCTGCAAAGCATTAAGGATACAGAATTTATACACCTGCATTCCCAGGGCGAGCAGTGCAGTTGAGGGAAGGTAAAAATATGGCTCAACCGCAGATATATATTTTTTTTTCCCAACCACAGGTGTAAACAAGCCCTAAGTGTCTTAAAGGATGGCTACTTTTATATATACTGTGTTACCAAAAGTATTGGGACGTCTGTCTATACACGCACATGAACTTTAATGGCATCCTAGTCCTTAGCCCACCCTTTGCAGCTATAACAGCTTCAACTCTTCTGGGAAGGCTGTCCACAAGGTTTAGGAGTGTGTCTATGGAAATGTTTGACCATTCTTCCGGGAGCGCATTTGTGAGGTCAAGCACTGATGTGGACAAGAACGTAAAGAAAATAGAAGGCGTGTAGCCTAGCGCAGTATCCTCAGTAAAAGATTGTTATTGTGCACAAAAATAGGTATTGTACTCACAAGTAAAGACTTGAATAAAAGGGCATAATATCATTCCTCCATAGGAGTTCAATTGAAACTGTCTCGCAAAAGCATAGGCTGACGCGTTTGGAGGAGTTCCTCTTTCTCACAGTCTATCAGAACAAGTCCAGCTTGCATGCTTAAATGTGATGTACTGGATTAAAGGTAATAGCTCAGAGGGAGTGGCCTTTTTATCATTAGTGGGTGTGGACACACCATATACCAATCCTAGCACACCACATCCAAATTCACATTCACCACATCAGAGTAGTATATACAATTAAAAACATGTGAAGTACAACATGTGTAAAAGTTAAAAAAGAGATAGTAAATATTTTTTATTGTATATACTACTCTACTGTTGTAAATGTGAATTTGGATGTGGTGTTCTGTGATTGGTATATGGTGTGTCCACGCCCACTAATGAGAGAAGTTGCAACTTTTTACGTCACACGATATTTGCGCAGCAATTTTTCAAACGCGTTTTTTTGGGTAAAATAAATCATGAATAAAAAAAAAAAATTTGCGCACACTTGTGAAATGGCGCCAAACTTTGGTACTTTGGCTTTTCGACGCTTTGTTGCTCTCGCTCTTACGCTTGCGGCAATACCTCACATGTGTAATTTGAACGGTGTTTATATATGTGGGTGCTACTTACGTATGTGTTCGCTTCTGTGCACGAGCACGCGGGAACGGGGGCGCTTTAAATTTTTCTTTTATTGTTTATTTTACTTTTTTTTTTTTAACACTTTCTCTTTAAATAATTTTTTTTGATCACTCTTATTCCTATTACAAGGAATGTAAACATCCCTTGTAATAGTAAAAGAGGAAAATCAAACAGCGCAAAACCAATCCTAACACACAGCAGCTGAACACTGAAGGTCAATATAAAAATCTTTGAGTAAAACTGTCAAAACAAAGCAGTGCAGCGCTTAGAAGAAATAAATATAAATGTAAGGCCAAGTCCCAAAATGTGTCTTGTCCCAAAGGAATGAATAGTCAATGGATGACACACCCACAAGCAAAGAGAAAACTCCTTAGATGGTGAAAAAAGGTGCTGTAATAGAATAATAGTACGATCATGTATCCACACCAATGTGTTCCACCACCAGAAGTCTAGGCCGCTCACCTTATTGAGTAGACCTTCTGAACTAACAGATAGGTCACTCATGCAATCCCTTCAACAGGGTAATCATAAAGATGAAAAGTCTGGCTACATATGTCCACCACTGAATCTTGCGATATCCTAATATCATTCTCATTGGCAGGTATAAGTCATGTTAAAACAAAATAAAAGGACATAGTGCTTTCCATATAATAAAAGTGACTAGTTTATTAAATAAAAATGTTACTCACAAAGATGGCACTGGATCCCAGTGCTGGAGTATAGGACATATATAAATAGAAAACCAGGTAGGTGGCTGTACTGACGTCACAAAGCCCCTCGCACGTGTATCGTCTGTGGGTAAGGACTTCCTCAGCTAATCTGATTGGGGGCCCGTGCGTCAGCTCTTATATTTAATCCTGATTCATCAGACAATCTCAAAACAAACCCCGCCCTTATTGCAGTCAAAACCCAATGGTGTACTAGTACCTTATTGGTGGCTAGGATCAGAGTACCGAACGTAATGGACCATCTAATTGGACAATGGCATGTACACACCCCCATCACTTCTAGAACGTATACTGCATCCTAATCAGCTGACATAACATCCATAGCATTAACGCTATCATTTCCGGGTGAGGGAGTAACACACATTCGCCAATCGCAGCCGACGCCATACCTCACACTGTCATAAGGTAATCCTGCCCTCTGCACATACGTCTCCCTGGGAACGGGGACGGATGGTGTGGTCGTACTAAACGATCCGCCCCTAACGTCCACGTCACACGTAGGTCAGGGAGAGAGAGAGAGTTCTGCGTGTACACTCAGGCCGGTCACCATGGCAACAAGCAAGCGGCACTAGAAAAGCCGCCGTATAGGATTATAGAAAACGACAGGGATGAACAACGGAAACAAAACATAGGAATAAAATGGGAATAAAAATAAAAATAAGGGAATGGCCTCCAAAGGTCATAGAGATGACTGGGGACCATGTGGTCACCGGAAATCTCTATGCTCAACTTCCAGCGCCGGTGGATTCCTTCTCCGGCTCACTGATCGGGCGAGCCGGTAGAAGCACAGGAGGGCGGCGGGAGGGGGGGGATGTCCCCTCCCGCTACCTGTAAGAATGTAAGAAAGCAGCTGAACTGCCGCTATGATTGTTCTTACGGTGCAGGGAATCGCCGGCTGAAAAAGATGAAATCTGAATGAATGATTCAAATATTCCCACTCAAAGTCTAGGACGTCACATAACGTCCTTGAGCATGAAGTGGTTAAAATGAGAAAATGTACTAATGATTTGAAAATCATTGCATTCAGTGTCCCAACATTTTTGGAATTGGGGTTGAAAATCTCTGCTCAACATTTTAAAAGGTTTTACATCATAGGCCTGCACCTGTGGGTGCACCATCACATGTTCCTTCAGAAGTGCATGCGCGCGTCCATCAGAGCATCATGTACATGATCATGTACAGTATATCGTATACTGCTTACTGCCATGTTCACAATGAACCTGCTGGGATTAAACACATAAACTCCCAGACATTTGCAAAAACATTGCTCTAATATGAATTTTTTTTCTCAAAGGGGCAGAGAGAGAAAGCACTGCAATATGGGCAAGAAATTTTAAGCCATCCAAGTTAAAAACAATCTCTTAGAACAGTGGTTCTCAATCTTATTGAGTACAGGGCCTAGTACATTCTTCCAAAACGCTCTATGCTTAAACAGTAAAAAAAAATAAAAAATACAATATATTAAAAATGTAGGACACTGCAGGAGATTGGGGGCACTGTTGACGTTTGGGCAGCACTGTGAAGACTGAGGGCTCTCAAGGGGCCTAGGGACACTTGGGGAGATTGAGGGACATTGTGGCCCACTATGGGAGGTTGGGTGGCAGTATGTTAACTGGGAGGCACTGTGACAGGTTAGAGAAACTGCTTGAGGTTCAGAAGTAATGAGGCCGCAGCCCGGCAGTGACAGTTGAGAACCACTGTCTTAGAGCTTTCAGACCAGAGTTATGGTGGCAAAGGCTGAAAATACCCCTGGTAATTAAAGGGTGCTAGTTTTGCTTGTTTCTGTACCAGTTACCTATGCACTTGTTTGTAGTGAAGTAGATACAGATACAGTGCCTTGCAAAAGTATTCACCTCCCCTTGGCATTTTTCGTGTCTTGTTGCCTCACAACCTGGAACTAACATGGATTGTTTGAGGATTTGCATCATTTAATTTACAGAACATGCCCACAACTTGGAAGATTTTTTTCTATTATTGGGAAGCAAACAACAAATAGGACAAAATAACAGAAAAGTCAATGTGCATAACTATTCACCCTCCTAAAGTCAATATTTTGTAGAGCCACCTTTTGCTGCTATCACAGCTCCAAGTCGCTTTGGATAAGTCTCTATGACCTTGCAACATCTTACCACTGGGGTTTTTGCTCATTCCTCCTTGCAAAACTGCTCCAGCTCCTTCAAGTTGGATGGTATGTGCTTGTGAACAGCAATCTTTAAGTCTGACCACAGATTTTCTATTGGATTGAGGTCTGGGTCATTCCACCACATTTACATGTTTCCCCTTAAACCACTCAAGTGTTGCTTTAGCAGTGTGTTTGGGGTCATTGTCCTGCTGGAAGGTGAACCTCCGACATGGCCTCAAATCACACACAGAGTGGTACAGGTTTTATCCCTGTATTTAGCACCATCCATCTTTCCCTCAACTCTGACCAGTTCCCAGTCCCGACTGCTGAAAAACATCCCCACAGCATGATGCTGCCACCACCATGTTTCTCTGTGGGGATGGTGTTCTTTGGGTGATGTGATGGGTTGGGTTTGCGTTTTCTTTGATGGCCAAAAAGTTAAATTTTAGTCTCGTTAGACCAGAGCACCTTCCTCCATACATTTTGGGAGTCTCCCACATGCATTTTCGCAAACTCAAAACGTGCCATTTTGTTTTTTGCTGAAAGTAATGGCTTTCTTCTGGCCACTCTGCCATAAAGCCCAACTCTATGGAGCGTACGGTTTATTGTCGTCCTATGTACAGATACTCCAGTCTCTGCTGTGGAACTCTGCAGCTCCTCCAGGGTTACCTTAGGTCTCTTTCTCTCTCTCTCTCTGATTAATGCCTTCCTTGCCCGGTCCGTGAGTTTTGGTGTCTCTTGGCAGGTTTGCTGTTGTGGCATGTTCTTTCATTAGCTTATCATAGATTTGATGGTGCTCCTAGGGATCATCAAAGATTTGGATATTTTTTTATAACCTAACCCTGACTTGTACTTCTCAACAACATTGTCCCTTACTTGTTTGGAGAGTTCCTTTGTCTTCATGGCAGTGTTTGGTTAGTGGTGCCTCTTGCTTAGGTGTTGCAACCTCTGGGGCCTTTCAAAAAGGTGTGTATATGTAATGACAGATCATGTGACACTTAGATTGCACACAGGTGGACATCATTTCACTAATTATGTGACTTCTGAATGTAATTGGTTGTACCAGAGCTTTTTATGGGCTTCATAACAAAAATACATACTCACATGCCAATTATCATTTTTTATTTCTGAAAAATAGTTTTATGTATACATTTTTAGAATTTTACTTCACCAACTTAGACTATTGTGTTTTGATCCATCATATATAATTCAGATTTTAAAAAAACATTGAACTAAAGGCTGTAATGTAACAAAATAGGTAAAAATCGAAGGGTGGTGAATACTTTTGCAAGGCACTGTATGTGTAATAAATGAAAACAAACAGAAAAAAATACACCTTTTATTCAAGCTGACATCTCTGCACTGGGTAGATGATCCCTACAGGCTTACCTACTGCAAAGAGCAGTGTGCAAAAGTGCTACCAATCAGCAGCTGTCTTTTTTGCTTTCACAGCCTTAAGGGATAAAAGTTAAAATGAAATAGGATGTGAGCTACTGCATTGGATATTGCTGTTGTTTGCAATACCATACTTAATTAGCTTGTTGATGTTTTTACAGTAGCATTAGGGGAAAAGGATGCAAAAGGTTAGCTGACACTTTACAAACTTCTGCATTAGAAAAATAAAGCACCTTATGTAATTGTTATAGGCAATTGCCAGCTTCATGCAATTTTTTACACCGTTATCTTACATTTCATTCCACCCAGAGCCTTAGAATTACAGACCAGCATTGAGTATTGGTTGGTATGCGTTAAAAATCAGCACACTAAAATTTCAACAGTTACACGAATAGCTCAAAGGCACATTGAATACAAAAGGATTTGTGCTCAAATCCAAGGTGGTTGTTACATTGAAAATAAAAGCTACCCAAGATCTCAACAGATTTGTTATGGTCTTTTATTTTTTCATCTCCATGGAATGTGCCAGAAAGGAAACAGTATCTGATTGAAATTAAAATACGTCTTAAGTTTTACCTGGAGAGAAGAGGGGCTTTGGGTAAACCTGTCTTCTTGTTAACCTCTTAAACCTTCAAGAGGAAACAAAGCTTTCAAAGCCTCTAAAATCAAATACAGAGGTAGACAATCATAAGGACTTATACTGCTTTAGGGAACATTTATCCACTCAAGGTGAAGACAAATTCAAGTCAAATGCTCAGCAGAGATATGGGTTAAATGCAGTCAACATACAGATATTATGGACTGAAGAGTTATATTCACACATTAGCTTTCACTCCCAGAAGGTCACCTCATACTCTTTCTGTAACAACACAAACCCTCACACTAATATTCCCTGAACATTAACCCTCCCTGTAGCCCAAACACCAATCTTCCATTTAACCCTATTGTTCCCTTTAAACCTAATGTTAGCCCTTTCTGTAGCCTTAAACTAACCCTCCCTGTAGCCCTAACATTAATCTTCCATGTAAGCCTCATACTAACTTTCTTTGTAAACCTCACACTAACCCTTCCTGTAACCCTAACACCAGCTTGTGACCCTCACAATAACCCTTCATGTAAGCATAAGGCTAACCCTCACAACAGTCCTCTCTTTAACCCTAACACTACCCTCCCTGCAGCCCTAGCACTCACACTATCCCTTCCTGTAACCCTCATATTATTCTTCCATGTTACCCTCACATTATCCCTCCCTGTATCTCTAGGACTAACCCTCCATATAGCCCTAATATTTATTCCACTTTAACCTAAACACTTCCTGTAGCCCTAACACTATCACTTCACACCATCCTTCCCTATGAACTTAACAGTAACCTTCTCTGTAGCCCTCACTCTGTAACACTAACCCTTCCTGTAGCTCCAACAATAACCTTCACTGTAACCCTCACTTTAACCCTTCCTATAGCTCTAAAATAAATATTCCCTGTAACACTAACACTCCCTGTAGCCCTAACCATTACCCTCCCTGTAAACCTAGAACTAACTTACACACTAATGCTAACCCTCCTTTGAAAATCTTACACTTACCCTCCCTATAAGCCTAACACTAACACTCTCTGTAACTAAAACCAAGCATCATACCAATCTTCCCTGTAACCCTAACACTCACGCTTCATGTAACCCTGATGCTAATCCTTCCTGTAGCCCCTAGTCTAACCCTCCCTGTGCAGGGGTTGGACAAAAATATGGAAACACCAGGTAAAAGAACGAAAACTTAAAATGGTGTTTTGCACTTCTCCTGGGAATTGAAAAATATAAGTCTTGGATGGTGGATAATGGAATCTGATACCACTTCTCATGCAGAAATCATTCCAGTTCTCAGAGATGCCAGAGAAGGAAAACAAACCCAAACCTTGTTCTCCAAAATTTACTATAGTGGCTCTTTCAGGAAAGGTTCCATCCGCTGGTAATATCTATCATTTGGCGTGCAGTACTGAGGCCCACCAGCAGGCGTCTCCTGGCAGTTTGGAACTGTCAGGAGAGCTTTCCCCTGCTGGTGTTATTTCATCTTTGGGCCGCAGTACTGGTGTCCACCAGCGGATGGATTCTGGCAGTGTGGAGCAGACAGCACCTCCTGCGATCAGGTGTCATCTGAGGCTAATTGCAGGTGTGCATATAAATACCTGGCAAGTAGGGATGAGCTTCGACTCGAACATTGGCTGTTCGCAAGTTCGCCGAACAGCGAACAATTTGGGGTGTTCGGGGCAAATTCGAATGCCGCAGAACACCCTTTAAAAGTCTATGGGAGAAATCAAAAGTGCTAATTTTAAAGGCTTATATGCAAGTTATTGTCATAAAAAGTGTTTGGGGACCCGGGTCCTGCCCCAGGGGACATGGATCAATGCACAAAAAAGTTTTAAAAATGTCCGTTTTTTCAGGAGCAGTGATTTTAATAATGCTTAAAGTCAAACAATAAAAGTGTAATATCCCTTTAAATTTCGTACCTGGGGGGTGTCTATAGTATGCCTGTAAAGGGGCGCATGTTTCCCCTGTTTAGAACAGTCTGACAGCAAAATGACATTTGGAAGGAAAAAACCCATTTAAAACTATCCGCGGCTATTGCATTGCCGACAATACACATAGAAGTTCATTGATAAAAACGGCATGGGAATTCCCCACAGGGAAACCCCAAACCAAAATAAAAAAAAAAAATGATGTGGGAGTCCCCCTAAATTCCATACCAGGCCCTTCAGATCTGGTATGGATATTAAGGGGAACCCCGGCCAAAAATTTTTTTAAAAACGACGTGGGGTTCCCCCTAAATTCCATACCAGACCCTTCAGGTCTGGTATGGATTTTAAGGGGAACCCCGCGCCAAAAAAAAAAAAAAACGGCGTGAGGTCCCCCCAAAAATCCATACCAGACCCTTATCCGAGCACGCAACCTGGCAGGCCGCAGGAAAAGAGGGGGGACGAGAGTGCGGCCCCCCACCTCCTGAACCGTACCAGGCCACATGCCCTCAACATTGGGAGGGTGCTTTGGGGTAGCCCCCCAAAACACCTTGTCCCCATGTTGATGAGGTCAAGGGCCTCATCCCCACAACCCTGGCCGGTGGTTGTGGGGGTCTGCGGGTGGGGGGCTTATCGGAATCTGGAAGCCCCCTTTAACAAGGGGACCCCCAGATCCCGCCCCCCCTGTGTGAAATGGTAAGGGGGTACCCCTTACCCCTACATAGCTATGTGACGGCGTCTCCTCATCTGACGGTTCTTAAATAACGGGGGGTGGGGCGGTGACGCACGGTGACTTGACGGGACTTCCCTGTGGCATTCCCCGTGACGTCACAGGGAAGTCCCGTCAAGTCACCGTGCGTCAGAGGGGGCGGGGTCACCGGGTGGCCCTGCCCCCCGTTATTTAAGAACCGTCAGATGAGGAGACGCCGTCACATAGCGGGAGCCTCCCTCCATGCCAGCATGGATGCGGAGCGGCCCGGAGAAGAAAATGAAGAAGAGAAGAAGGAAGAAGAGAAGAGGATGAAGAAGAAGATGAAGAGAAGAGCGGGAGCCTCCCCCCATGCCATGGGTGCGGAGCGGCCCGAGGAGAAGAAGATAGAAGACGCCGCGGAGGAGATGCTGGACGAGAACGCCGGAGGAAGAACCAGAAGAAGATGAAGGAAGATAGAAGAAAGAAGAAGCATTTAAATAAAGGAATTGTCAAAAACTGTCTCTTGTCATTTTTAACAGTTTTTTAATGAAATGGTAGGGGTAAGTACCCCCTTACCATTTCACACAGGGGGGGGCCAGGATCTGGGGGTCCCCTTGTTAAAGGGGGCTTCCAGATTCCGATAAGCCCCCCGCCCGCAGACCCCCACAACCACCGGCCAGGGTTGTGGGGATGAGGCCCTTGTCCTCATCAACATGGGGACAAGGTGTTTTGGGGGGCTACCCCAAAGCACCCTCCCAATGTTGAGGGCATGTGGCCTGGTACGGTTCAGGAGGTGGGGGGCCGCACTCTCGTCCCCCCCTCTTTTCCTGTGGCCTGCCAGGTTGTGTGCTTGGATAAGGGTCTGGTATGGATTTTTGGGGGGACCCCACGCCGTTTTTTTTTTTTTGGCGCGGGGTTCCCCTTAAAATCCATACCAGACGAATTTAGGGGGAACCCCACGTCATTTTTTTAAAAAATTTTGGCCGGGGTTCCCCTTAATATCCATACCAGACCTGAAGGGCCTGGTATGGAATTTAGGGGGACTCCCACATCATTTTTTTTTTTTAATTTTGGTTCGGGGTTTCCCTGTGGGGAATTCCCATGCCGTTTTTATCAATGAACTTCTATGTGTATTGTCGGCAATGCAATAGCCGTGGGTAGTTTTAAATGGGTTTTTTACTTCCAAATGTCATTTTGCTGTCAGACTGTTCTAAACACGGGAAACATGCGCCCCTTTACAGGCATACTATAGACACCCCCCAGGTACGAAATTTAAAGGGATATTACACTTTTATTGTTTGACTTTAAGCATTATTAAAATCACTGCTCCTGAAAAAATGGCCGTTTTTAAAACTTTTTTTTGCATTGATCCATGTCCCCTGGGGCAGGACCCGGGTCCCCAAACACTTTTTATGACAATAACTTGCATATAAGCCTTTAAAATTAGCACTTTTGATTATTCATGTTCGTGTCCCATAGACTAAACCTAAACCTGTACCTAAGCCTGTACCCGATCCCATCCATTATCTCCCTCTCCTGTCCTGCCCTTGTTCATCTGCTGTGTATGACCCTGTTTGATTTTGGTACTTCTTTGGCTGTTTATATTATCTGTTGTCTGTGGGTTTCTGTTGGTTAGTTGAGCACTATTTGTATTTGGGGTGTTTATTGTTTACTACTTATCTTTAATAAACTTTATATTATTCACCTTACATGTGTTTTGGTTTCCTCTTTGCAGTCCACACAGTCTGGTCACACCTGTTTATGACAGTATACCAGGGCCATCTCTGACCAGAAGTGAATGCACAGAGGAACCATTGTAGTGCTGTTACTGCTACTAAGATGCAATCAGAAACAGTTGTTCTCCTTGCCTCACTGGTATTGGAGGATAGCAATTATTGTCGTCTGCTATTGAAAGAGTGGGCCAGGGATCAGCTCCTGGAATGTATCCATCTGGCCCATTCTCTGGTTGATCAGGGTAGATTGCTGTTTAAAAATGTTCAGCCCCTGATACAGGTGTGTGCTGAGCTAGCCTTGTCTAGCAGTCCTAAGGGTTGTGATGATTTTTCTCCCCCCTTCAGTAGTGATCAGGTGGAGTCTCTAGTATGGCTGTTGGAGGATGATCCGGCTTTTTTCACTGAACATTATTCCTCTTGTTCACAGCAGGTGTTGTCTGATTGCATTTGTTCAGTACAATCCCTGGTTAGACAGGCTGTTTGTAAACCAACTTTTGTTCAACCTGTGTTACAGGCCTGGTTAAGCTTGTTGTACTCAGCCTCTGTCAGTTCCCCACTCTCCATTTCTTTGTCTAGATACCAGCCTGCTGGGATGTCTTCCTCTCCGTTAGCCCCTACAACCACAGTTGCCGACCAATACACTCTGCTACCAATGAAGTACCAGTACCCTGTTTTCTCCTGCTACACCTACCCTGCCTTTAACCCCTCTGCTTCTTCTCGGCTGCCTCCATCAGTTCCACTAAATCTCCCTTCAAAATGTGCTCCCTCTGTTTTACCATTCTTCCGCTCTTCGCTTCTATCAGCTGCATCCACTACCTACAGCCCTGTACCTACATACAAATCTTCAGTGGCTAAAACCAAAAAGAAGCAGAAGTTTTTCCCAACCCATACCATCACCCAATCCTGCCTCCACACCAGCTAATCCACTCCAGCCTGATGTTCCAATGCCTGCTGTTCAGCCTGTTGTGCCAGTGTCTCTGCCTGCCTTCCGGTTTGATGTCCCAGTGCCTGCCTTCCAGTCTGATGTCCCGGTGCCTGCCTTCCAGTCTGATGTCCCGGTGCCTGCCTCGCAGTCTGATGTCTCGGTGCCTGCCTTGCAGTCTGATGTCTCTGTGCCTGCCTTCCAGTCTGATGTTTCCGTGCCTGTGTCCCCGCTTGAAGTTCCGGCGCCTGT
Organism: Lithobates clamitans; assembly: GCA_037952925.1. Lineage (NCBI taxonomy): Eukaryota > Metazoa > Chordata > Amphibia > Anura > Ranidae > Lithobates > Lithobates clamitans. Next base: position 243,640 of record JBBGZY010001082.1, on the reverse strand, counting down.
GCCCCCACTTGAAGTTCTGGCACCTGTGTCCCCGCTTGAAGTTCTGGTGCCTGTGTCTGTGTCCCCGCTTGAAGTTCCGGTACCGGTGTTCCAGCCTGAGGATCCGGTGTCCCAGCCTCAGCCTGAAGTTTCGTGCCCATGTCTCAGCCTTTCATGCCAGTGCCCGTCATCCGCCTTTCTGGGCCAGTGCCCGGCATCCGGCTTGCTGGGGCCCGTTACTCAGATTGCTGAGCCAGTGCCTTTTACCCAGCCTGCCGTTACGGTGCTTGCTGCTCGGCCTGATTTCCCAGTCTCTGCCGCCCAGCTCGAATTCCCGGAGCCTGCTGCCCAACCCGATGATCCGGAGCCTGCTGCCCAGCTCGATGTCCCGGAGCCTGCTGCCAAGCTCGATGACCCAGAGCCCGCGGTCTGCGCTGATGTGCCCACTGTGTTCCCTGATGTGCCCGCTGTGTTCCCTGATGTGCCCGCTGTCCGGTTTGATGTACCCGCTGCCCGGCTTGATGTGCCTGCTGCCCAGCTTGATGTGCCCGCTGTGCAGCTTGATGTACCTCTGTCCGTTGTCTGGCTTGATACCATGGACTTATTACACGCCCAGTTTGATTTGCCTTTGCCAGCTGCTCAACTTGATGCCATGGGCTATTCCCTGTTACATCTAGTTAGAGGGCCCGGAGTTCGCTCCTTTGGGGGGGTACTATCAGGAAAGGTTCCATCCGCTGGTAACATCTATAATTTGGCATGCAGTACTGAGGTCCACCAGCAGGTGTCTCCTGGCAGTTTGGAACTGTCAGGGGAGCTTTTCCCTGCTGGTGTTATGTCATCTTTGGGCCGCAGTACTGGCGTCCACCAGCGAATGGATCCTGGCAGTGTGGAGCAGACAGCAACTCCTGCGATCAGGTGTCACTTGAGGCAAATTGCAGGTGTGCATATAAATACCCGGCAAGCATTCACATGCTTGCCCTGGTATCGTCCTTGCGCCCTGACCTGTTAGCCTGTAACCTGAACCTGGACCTGTACCTGATCCCATCCTGATCCTGTCCCTCCAGTGTTCCTGTTTTTTTTGTAGCCTGATCCCATCCATTATCTCCCTCTCCTGCCCTTGTTCATCTGCTGATCTGCTGTGTATGACCCTGGCCTGGCTAATGTTTGTGATTTTGGAACTGCCCTTTATCTGCTGATCTTCTGTGTATGACCCTGGCCTGGCTAATGTGTTTGATTATGGTACTTCCCTTTGGCTGTATATATTATCTGTTGTCTGTGGGTTTCTGTTGGTTAGTTGAGCACTATTTGTATTTGGGGTGTTTACTTGTTTACTACTTATCTTTAATAAACTTTATATTATTCACCTTACATGCGTTTTGGTTTCCTCTTTGCAGTCCACACAGTCTGGTCACACCTGTTTATGACAGGCTCTATGATATCGAGCTTTGGTGACTGCGGCGCCCAGGGAAGGTGCGAGACTTTGTCTGCATGCTCATAAAACCACGATTTGACAACCCCAGCTGTGGAATCTGAGCATTACCGTCTTGGTAAATAGTGCTGTCTTTGGGAAACAATGTCTGCACCAAGGGTTGCACATGGTCGACCAAAATTTGTACATAGTCGCTGGCAGTGACTCTACCTTTCAGGGTGATGATGGGGTCTGCAGAATACCAAGATATGGCTATCCAGACCATGATTGCGCCGTCACCATGCTTTACCATAGACCATAGTCCTGGTCGTAAGCTTGGGATAGTGTTCACCATACATAAACACGTCTGGTGGTTGGGAGCAGTGTGAAGCTCAATTCATCGGACCATATTACAGTCTTTGATCTATAGTCCACGCTATATGGGTGTCGCACCGCTCTCTCCTTCTGAGCATTAATATCAGTCACTATTGGTTTGGCAATTGCAGCTCATCTGTGAATGTTTTGCTTATGGAGTTCCCTCCGCACATTTTCATTTGTCCTATTACACAGCGGAAGCAAAAGAATGTGAGGAAAGGGTAGATAGCCTGTTTTTAAGGTCCCTTTTTCCCTTATGGGATGTTGGCAGTAGGAAAATCAAACCTCCCAAGGTTAGCTGATTGGGAATGTTCTGTAAGTTCTGGGGAGTCCTCTAGGATAGATAATTTAAAGTCACCTTACCCCCAGAACATTCTAGGAAGTACAAGGATCCCTATTTAGACAGGAGGATGAAGGGGGTCTTTGCCAGTCACCAGAGGGATATTTGAGACGCTCCCCATTGATTTTGGCTAATTTTGTTTACATTTTCAAAGTATTTATTGAGTAAAAGAGTTATCATGAATTGTTATATATTATTGTTTCAATTTTGTTTTATTAACGTGTTCAGATCCGCACTATAGCTGAATGACGGCTACAGTGCGGACCTGCTTTGCCGGGAGGACGTCTATTGACGTCCTCCCATGCCTGAGCGGCCTGCACGCCTCCTGCAGGGTGTGCGCGGCGCGCTCTGTGATCAGCGAGTCTATGAGACTCGCTGGATCACAGATCAGAGTAAGGGGTCGATCCCGACCCTTACCACGTAATCAGCTGTCAGCCAATGACCGCTGATCATGTGATGTAAACAGCGCAAGAAGAAAAAAGGCGATCACCGGCGGCTGTGAGAGGGACATTGGTCCTGATCACGGAGAGCTGCCGCCAGCTCCTCAGTGCCCACCTGTGCTACCTGCCAGTGCCACCAACAGTACACAACAGTGCCACCCATTAGTGCCCACAGTGCCACCCATCAGTGCCACCTATCAGTGTCCATCAGTGTCACCTACCAGTTCCCATCAGTGCCACCCATCAGAGCCACCCATCAGTACCACCCATCAGTGCTGCCTTATCTGTGCCCATCAGTACCGCTTTATCTGTCCCCACCAGTGCCACCTTATCTGTGCCTATCAGTGCCCACCAGTAAGCAAGTGGTTAAAACGGAGTTCCACCGAACTTTACAAGGTGGTCTTAAACTAAAGACCACCCCTCCACCCCTCGATTTTGGATATATATATATATTATTTTTATTTATTTTTTCCTACCTTTTCAGAAGTACAAAGGTGTACTTCCGTCCCAGCTTGGCCGCAGCGAAGTTCGTAATTTCCTCTTCTGCGGCAAGCCATCCTCCTTCTCCCTCACTGCCTTCTGGGACCTGTGTGTGTCCCAGAAGACGAGGTGGCCATTTAGAAAGTGCCGCATGACTCATGCATGCACAGTAGGAAACCGACTGTGAAGCCTGAAGGCTCCACTGCCGGTGTACAGTTTGCACCCCAGCTGGTGGCTGAATCGGCCTCGGGGGGCCAACATCGCAAAGTACCTCAACAGGTAAGTGTCCTTATTAAAAGTCAGCAGCTACAGTACTTGTAGCTGCTGACTTTTTAAAATAAACTTTTTTGAGGCTGGAACTTTGCTTTAAGGTTTTCAAATATAGAAGAAAAAAAAAAACATCTTAAATTGACAATAGACAATGAAGTTCCATTATAGAAGTTACATATACGTTTAAGATACAATGTCTACTTAATGAATGCCAAGGGTATACTTTACTGTAATACTATATATACACATATGTGAAACAGAAGAATCACCAGCGTGTCACCATCCACACATAAACAGCTAAAGGCTTACCAGAGATCCAGTAACCACCCTTACTCAGGGGGTCAGACAGCACTCAATAAGATCTCAAATCCACTCAATAGGAGCCTGTGCATCCTCTCAGATAGCCGTGAATGGTGTGCAATGTAGAACTCCCAAACAAGCCAGGAAGCAACATCCGTTAACACTCAGTGATACTCATGAACCATAGTGCATGAATACAAAAATCCACTGTAGAATTTAAACATTTAATAAAATCATAGTGCACTTACATGAAAACGGCATAAATGAGCATATATATACATGGTATCCAGGGCTGATCAGTTTCCCTTATGTAAAATGGCCGAACTTCGGTTGGGCATACGCAGTAGCATGTTTACTTAACTCTTTCCGACATGTTTCTTCATGGCGTCACGTATGATGAAACGCGGTGGGGGGAGTTACGTACACACGATACTGTGCATGCACGACCCATGTTTGGATATTTTACATAAGGGAAACTGATCAGCCCTGGATATGATTTATATACATGCTCATTTATGCAGTTATAATGTAAGTGCACTTCGATTTTATGAATTGTGAAACTTCTACAGTATTGCGCTATGTGGATTTTTGTATTTTTCATGCACTACAGTTATTGAGTAACACAGAGTGTCTCTGGATGTTGCTTCCTGGCTAGTTTGGGAGTTATCCATTGCACACCTATCCTGTCTATCTGAGAGGACACAGGCTCCTATTTAGTGGATTTGAGATCTGATTGAGCGCTGTCTGACCCCCTGAGTAAGGGTGGTCTCTGGCTCTATGATAAGCCTTCAACTGTTTGTGTGGATGGTGACACGCTGGTGATTCTTCTGATTCACATTTACTACACGGATCCTTTATCCTTAGCGGGTTTCTTATGGGACTTCTTTTATGGACTCTAGTTTGACTACTTTCCATTTGAATATACTGATTATATTGATATATGCACTTTATTATATAGCACTTTGCACTTTTAGGTTATGTAATTACATATTTAGCGCTGCACTTTGTTTATAAATGTTTAATGTGCATGGTATCTGGGTATAGTGTACAGCTGCTTGTTTTTGGTTCTGAGCGCGGATATACACCTTTTTCTTTATATACACACATATACTGCATATACACACATACATACTAAGAGAAAAATAAAGAAAAGGAGGAAAAATAATATAAACAAAATAAAAAAATAGAGAAAAGAAAACACAAAAGAAGAAAAATAGAAGAAAAGGGAGGGGGGGAGGGGGGGAGGGAAATATGGAAATAGGAAAGGGTCGCTTGGGAAAAAGGGGTCTGGGGACGGAAGTGGTGGAAAACATGGAGAAAGCTGTAACACTCCATCATGGTTGGCAGAGAACAGTAACAGGGTCCATTTTAGCCCAGATCAGAAATTCAGATGAACTTCGGAAATCTGACCAGGGATAATTGCTTATATTTGTGAAAACCAATAAACAAGGCCGCGGCCATTATTAATCCAGTTTGGTGTGTCTAGTGTTCTTTGTATGTTTGGAGTTTACATACATGTTACATGTTACATCACTTCTGCATTTAACATGAAACATGTTGTCGCTTTCACACCTGCAAATCACATAGTGTTTCCATATTTTTGTCCAACCCCCCTGTAAGCCTAACGCTAACCCTCACTGTAGCCAGAACACTTACACTCCCTGCAAATAAGTCTAAGCATCACACAATCTTCCCTGTAACCCTAAGACTAAGTCTCCTCAGAGCCCTAACAATATGCCTCACATCAGTCTTTCCTTTACACTACTCCCTAGTGCAGCCTTCCCTGTAGCCCTAACTCTAACCCTCCTTGTAGCTCTAAACCTAAAAATGCAATGTTGTTTGTGAACACAGAAATCTGAGAATGTATTAGTACAAATAGAGTTGGAGAAAGAGATTGGCACATCACTTTTTTGTGCAAGTATGACATTACTGCATTGTATCACCATGACGCAGCCTTCACTATTTATGACTCTAAAGATAAGCTAGTAGTAATTCAGTAGTTAATAAGCAAAAATGTTTCATAGGCCGCAGTGGGGACATCCCTGTTTTATTTCTTATGTATCACATCCCTCTGTCACTCAGATCTCATTTAATTTACTTTTTTATCTCTTAGGCTTGGAGCCCAGTGTGACAGTACAGAAGCTGTAATGAGCCATTTGTATCCTGCAGTGTCACCCCAAGTCCGTGAATGCTACCTGCAGAGGGAGCCACTGCTCTTTAGTTGCTCAGGACAAAACACAAAGTTCCGTCGGCTATGTCCGTGTAGAGACTACCAACGGGGACAAGTAGCTCTGTGCAAAGACTGCTCTTGAAACAACAGCCCATTACTGAAGTGTCACAGCCACGTGTACAGGTCCCAAGCCTGTAACTCCATTTAGAGGCTTGGATTTCTGTCCTGGGTTTTATGGTGCAGCATAAAGCAATATTGTGTAATATATACATCTGCACAGAACATTGTCTAAGAATTTTTGAAGCCAAGTGAAGATCTCCATGCTGTGCTATGGTGTTCGGCCCTTTCACTATGCAGGGGGTCATCAGAATTTTTAGGAGAAAAGCACAATGAAGACATCCATGAACAAACCTATATTAGCAGACTTTTACTGGTTGCCCATACATACGGGATTGACATACTTCAAGAGAAAGGCTATATTCTAACTGCAGTTTCTTGAGATACTCAAGTACTGCTGTCTGGTGTTTTGCCTGCAGTGGCTCTTAGGAGTGAAACTGCCATTCCTACAGTTGTTGTGACATTCATTTTTTTTTTTTTTTTTTACAGAAATATTACAATACAAAGAGGTTGAAATAACTGTTACATAAAATCAAGTGGACCAAATGTGAAGTTTATGAAGGTAACCAATTTGCTGCCTTGAAGCCGTAAATTGTGCTCGTGAAAATATATGCACTTTCCTGATAAGTTGAAGCTCTGAATAAGCCTGGAGGGTTCAGAAAGAAGCGTGCTGAGCAATAGATGTCTTTCCTTTACTAATGTTAATAAAGATTTGAATGGAAAGTGAAAGACATTGTCACTGTTTAGACTGGAGTGTTTGGAAAGTGAAAAACATTGCCACTGTATAGACTGGACTGTTTTAGATATCGTTCATCGTTCATTGTCCTCACATCAGTCTTTCCTTTAACACTAACACTGACCCCTACTGCAGCCTTAAAACATCATCCTTCCCTGTAGCCCTAACTCTAACCCTCTTTGTAGCTCTAACCCTAAAAATGAAATGTTATTTGTGAACACATAGACATCTGATAATGTATCGGTACAGATGGAGTTGTAAAAAGAGATTGGCACAATGAACGATGGTGAACAATGAACCTGGCCTACACAAGAACATGGCCTACAGATGTTTAATGGAATCCGCAGGTTTTATTTATTGGGTTGATGTTTAAACCCAAAAAGATAGGATTAATGACATGGTGTGTTACACTATATGGCCTAAAGTTTTTGGACACCTTACTGTCACCCCTATGAGCTTGTTGGACATCCCATTTCAAAACTTGGAACCTTTGTAGTCAATTTCCCCTTGGTAGCTACAACAACCTCCACAGCTCTGGGAAGGCTTTCACAAGACTTTGGAGTGTGTCTGGGGGGCATTTGTGTCCATTAGATAAAAGAGCATCCAAGAGGCCAGGTACTGATGTTGGGAGAGAAGTCCTGAGTTGCAGTCAGCATTTCAATTCATCCCAAAGGTGTCAGGGATGTCAAGATAGAGGTCAAGGCTTTGTGTAGTACATTCATCTTCCTTCACATCAGGCTTGTCAAACTGTGTCTTTATGGAGCTGGCATTGCGCACAGGGCACAGTCATGCTGGACCAGATAAGAGCCTTCTGTAAACTGTACCCACAAGTTTGGAAGCACGTAATTGTCTAAAAAGTCTATGTATGCTGTAATAATACCAGCACCCTTCACTGGGCACAGCTGAACTCAATAATTTAGAGGGGATCCAACATACTTTTGGCCAGATAGTGTAGGCGTGATTGCCAAGTGTCCACAAATGTTTGGCCATATAGTGTATACCAGTGGTCAGTAGGTGTATGTAAATGTTTATTCATTATGAGTAGGGGTAACAAGAACAGAAAATGAACAATGAAAAGAGATGTGCAATTGTTGCCCTGGCCTTTAAACCTGTTAAATCCCAACTCCTGCAAAACATTTTGAATATATAAGGGAACGGTTAGAATCTTTGTCAGGTTGTATCTCTATTTGTGAGAGTTCCCCTCGGACAGGGCAGGAAACAGGACATTTCTTGAAAGGGGATACAAACAAAAGCAAGAATACATGAGGAAGAGGTAGAATATCTAAATATGTTTCTATTGCTGTCTTCCTGTCCCCATAGTTGACCATACCCTTATTTCTTACATGGGTGTCAATTACATGGAGTAAGGGAAAATCTCCCCATTAGGGTCACAGATAGAATTAAAAACCTGACAGTAATATTTAATCTTCCCCAATCCATCCAAAACAAAACAAAAAAAATGCTGGAGTTTAGCAATGTGAAACCAGTCTGTGAGTTACATGTTCTGTCTAGCAAGCACTGCAGCAATGCTACGGTATATGCGTGTGTGTGTGTTTTTGGTGCTTTAAAAGCATGTCAGACTGCATGCAAAATATATGATGAGTTCTGTGTCATTATGATGGCACAGCTTAAATTCTCTGCATTTTCTTAACTTTCCTACCACCTTATTTTTTAAAATGGCAGTAGGGTGGACACGATATTCTGGAATGCTGAATTTAAATGACACTCTGTTGCCATCTGTCTGCATGCACAAAGCCTATGATCATGCTGTCAATAGACAGTGCAAATCATCGGTAAAATGCACAGAGCTGATCAAAGTAGCTCTGTACCTTGTGATAGCCAACAACTTAGATCACAAATGTAAAGAATACTACTGTTTACATTTAGAACCCCCCTCTTACTCTCATGACAGAGGAAGGGAGGAAGGAGATTTTTATTAATGGAGGGATCCTAGGGAGGTAGGCAGCAGAAGATTTAGGGTGGCGGGAGGTTAATAAATTTTATTGTGAGATTGTTTTTTAACCTTATCACTTCTCCTCTTCTCAGCTCCATCTCTGTAGTGCCTGTATATTTACACGTTCACCTCCTTTACCCTGCACCATCATCCACCATATGTGATTTGTACATTAATGATGCACTGTATCTAGTGCACCATTGCCAAGCTCCATGTTTACCAGCATGTTTCTTTGCTTTAAAATAAAATTATAGTAAAAAATTAGATCACCCTGGGGTGTCTACTTTCCAAATAGGGGTAGTTTTGAGGATGTGTGTACTTTCCTGTTTTGTGGTTTTTTGAAGTAACAGGTTTTTTTTTTTTTGTTCTTTTTGTTGTTTTTTTTTGTTCTTTTTGTTTTTTTTTTTATACGAGGGGGTGCTGATAAGTATTGAGCCTCACCCAGAAAAAATTGAGTTAGGAAGCTGTAACTGCCACACTATTATACATATTCCCCCAGGAAGTCAGTACACTTGCGACATCTGTCCTGCAGCTTCTTAAAGTGAAGTTCCATCCAAAAGTTGAACTTCCGCTGATTTGTTCCCCCCCCTCAGGTGCCACATTTGGCACATTTCGGGGGGGGAGGGTGGAGCAGATACCTATCTTCGACAGGTATACTGTTCCCACTTCCGGGAGTCTGGGCGGCGGCCCATGATGTCACCGCTCGGCTCCCTCCTTCTCCTCCTGCCGACAGGCCAGTAGGAGAGAGGAGCGGAGCCTCGCGCATGCCCACTAGGGTTCCCGGCATGAAGCCTTAAGGCTACATTGCCGGGTTCCCTTACTCGCAATGGCGGCGGCATGCATCTGATAGCTGATGGACTCCAGGACAGGTAAGTGTCCTATTATTAAAAGCCAGCAGCTGCAGTATGTGTAGCTGCTGGCTTTTAATTTTTGCAGCGGTGGGCAGAACACTGCTTTAAGTCCCTGCAAATAAAATTCTTCTGACTGCTGGTGTGCAGCACTCATTTGCAGCATTAGTTGCCTCCAGAACACTCCCAAATCGTTGTCCCTTTAGGTGTTTTTTGAGATTGGGTAACAGATGATAGTCAAAAGGAGCCAGGCTGAGCGAATAGGGTGGATGGAGCATCACTTGAAAACCTAAGGAGGTCAGTTTTGCCATTGTTGTTTCACCTGCAGTATTTGTGACGAGACGTTGTCATGCAACAGGATGACACCTTTGGAGAGCTTTCCTCAATGTTTTTCTTTGATATTTTGCCTCAACTTCGTCAATAAAGTACAGTAATTCATTGCGTTGATGGTTGAACCCTTTGGAAGGTAGTCCACCAGCAGAACTCCCTTCTTATCCCAAAAAACTGTTGCCATTTGCTTCTGCACTGACCTTTGCACATGGAACTTCTTTGGCCTGGTGGAACCACTGTGCCTCCATTCCTTAGATTGTTACTTTGTCTCAGGATCATAACAGTAGATCCATGTCTCATTACCAGTTACCAGTTTGTACAAGAAATCTGACTAATTTCTTGCAAAATGTTCCAAAACAGCCAGAGACAGAAAACAGTCCTTCCACTGGGTTTCTCATTTTCAACACCGAAATGGCCAGTTTTAAAATTGACAACCCAATGTTTAACCGTTGCATATGAAGGGCCACTGTCACCCAAAGTTTGTGACATTTCATCATGGATCTGCTTCGCACCTTTCCCTTGGAGAAACAGGAACTTGATTATGGTCCTATGCTCTTTTACATTGAAGAAAGATCTGTCAAAAAAAGAAATGATAGAAAAAAAAAATTGTTTTGGGTATAGTGTTTCCTGACACAGGATGGTACTCAAATGGTAAATGCGGGTCCAGTGGTATTATATATATAGTGGCACAAAATTCACTATGCATTTTATAAGCAGTTTCACAGACATATAACAGCACCAAAAATTCCAACGTATGGGTGGGAACTTAGCACAGTTGTATTGTTTACTAGACAGCAGAAGTTGCTTGCTGACTGGCTTTACTCAACTTACTCCAATCAGACATCTCTGTAATCCACTGCTTACAGCCCTCGTACAGCTTATCCATTATAGGCACATAAGTATTCAGTTGGATCTATGAGAATCTGTCAGCACTGATTAGTGTTGCCAAACCAAATTACAGTATATGTTTTTTTTTCAATTGGCCAGAAAATCACAGTAAGCTTAACATGTATTTCCACCTTTGCACCTTTGCAGCCAAATTGGACTATCACCTACTTTAAATTTAATAAGTCCACATATACATAGCATACAGTGCCTTGAAAAAGTATTCATACCCCTTGAAATTTTCCACCTTTTGTCATGTTACAGCCAAAAACGTAAATGTATTTTATTGGGATTTTATGTAATAAACCAACACAAAGTGGCACATAATTGTGAAGTGGAAGGAAAATGATAAATGGTTTTCAAACTTTTTTTTTACAAATAAATATCTGAAAAGTGTGGCGTGCATTTGTATTCCCTAACTAAAGTCTAGTGGAACCAATTGTCTTTAGAACTCACCTAATTAGTAGAGTCCACTTGTGTGTAATTTAATCTTAGTATAAATACAGCTGCTCTGTGAAGCCCTCAGTGGTTTGTTAGAGAGCTTTAGTGAACAAACAGCATTATGAAGGCCAAGGAACACACCAGACAGGTCAGAGATAAAGTTGTGGAGAAGTTTAAAGCAGGGTTAGGTTATAAAAAAATATCCCAAGCTTTGAACCTCTCACAGAGCATTGTTCAATCCATCATCCAAAAATGGAAAGAGTATGGCACAAATGCAAACCTACCAAGACATGGCCGACCACCTAAACTGACTGGCCGACCAAGGATAACATTAATCAGAGAAGCAGCCAAGAGGTCCATGGTAACTCTGGAGGAGCTGCAAAGATCCACAGCTCAGGTGGGAGAATCTGTCCACAGGACAACTATTAGTCGTGCACTCCACAAATCTGACCTTTATGGAAGAGTGGCAAGAAGAAAGCCATTGTTGAAAGAAAGCAATAAGAAGTCCCGTTTGCAGTTTGCAAAAAGCCATGTGGGGGACACAGCAAACATGTGGAAGAAGGTGCTTTGGTCAGATTAGACCAAAATTTCACTTTTTGGCCTAAAAGCAAAACGCTATATGTGGCGGAAAACTAACACAGTACAGCACCCTGAACACACCATGCTTTTCTTCAGCAGGGACAGCGAATCTGGTCAAAGTAGATGGGAATATGGATGAAGCCAAATACAGAGCAATCTTAGAAGAAAACCTGTTAGGCCGCGTACACACGGTCCGACTTTCTGATGGGAAATGTTGGATGTGAGCTTGTTGGCTGAAAGTCCGACCGTGTGTATGCTCCATCAAACATTTGTTGTCGGACTTTCCGCCAATAAATGTTGGCTAGCAGGTTCTCAAATTTTCCGCCAACAAAACTTTGTTGTCAGACTTTCCGATCGTGTGTACACAAGTCCGTCGTACAAAAGTTCACGCATGCTCGGAATCAAATACGAGCCGGAAGCGCTCGGTCTTGTAAAACTAGCGTTTGTAATGGAGATATCCTGTACGTCTTGTGCGTCACTACGATCGTAATTGCTGGCCAACATTTGTGTGACCGTGTGTATGCAAGACAAGTTGGAGCCAACATCCTTCGAACAAAAATCCATGGTTTTATTGTTGGAAAGTCCGATCGTGTGTACGGGGCATAAGAGTCTACAAAAGACTTGAGACTGGGGCGGAGGTTCACCTTCCAGCAGGACAATGACCCTAAACATACAACCAGAGCTACAATGGAATGGTTTATATTAAATCATATTCATGTGTTAGAATGGCCCAGTCAAAGTCCAGACCTAAATCCAATTAAGAATCAGTGGCAAGACCTGAAAATTGCTGTTCACAGACGCTCTCTATCCAATCTGACAGAGCTTGAGCATTTTTGCAGAAGAATGGGCAAAGCTGGTATAGACATACCCAAAAAGACTTGCAGCTGTAATTACAGCGAAAGGTGGTTCTACAAAATATTGACTTATTGACAGATTCACGCCACACTTTTCACATATTTATTTGTAAAAAAATGTGAAAACCATTTATCATTTTCCTTCCACTTTACAATTATTTCCTTCCTCTTTAAAATTATGTGCCATTTTGTGTTGGTCTATCACATAAAATCCCAATTAAAAAAAAAATTACGTTTTTGGTTGTAACATGACAAAATGTGGAAATTTTCAAGGGGTATGAATACTTTTTCAAGGCACTATAAATTAAAAATAAAAATTGCAGCTTACCTTTTTAGATATTCTGTTGTGGACCCTCTAGGAAGAAAAAATCCTATATATCTCTCTTTGTTTTTGAGGGGGCTGGACAGCTGTGGTTGCTCTAGTTAACCTTGTATGTGCTGGGCAGGCAGATCTCATTATCAATTGTAACTAGATTTGAACACTGTCTGTCCGAACAAAGGGTTAAAGTTTTAGGTGCTAGGCTCATTGTTTGTTAATGAAGACAGACTCGGGACAGACTCACGCACGTTGTTCAAAAAAACCTTGCAGTCAGCTAGAACACCTTCTGCTAAGAAACAATGTAAAAGGGAAGAGATATTTTTCCCAAAGTTGACTGCAAATGTGGAAATACGATTTAAAGTGGACTTATATTTTAAATGTAAGTTGAGCTGCCTAAGGCCTCATGCACACTTACACGTTACCTTTAACGCGGTTTCTCTTGACAGGAGAAAATCAGCGTATAAACTCATCTATGCTGCATCTTTTTTGAAACCAGTTTAGGAGAGTTTAGCAGTGTTTGGAGTTTTGGCATTTAAAGTGGTGTTCCAGCCGAAATTATACTTTTTAAATAAAAATACCCATATAATACACAAGCTTAATGTATTCTAGTAAAGTTAGTCTGTAAACTAAGGTCTGTTTTGTTAGTTTACAGCAGTAGTTTGTTATTTTATAAACTTACAGCAGGCCGTGCCCATCTTAAGTGTGGGCATCTGAAGCCAGACTGTATTTCTTCCTGGATCTCGCACATGCTCAGTGCAGCACAAGCAGTGTAATAGGTTTCAGGTCAGGTTTCCATAGCAACGGCAGTTTCAGAGGAGGTTGCCGCCCCTTCCCAGAAGGCATTGCAAACAGGAAATGATGCGATGGGCAACGGCCAGGGAGGAGGAAGTGAAAAATGAATACAGCATATATACAGTAGGTGCTGAGAAAAAATATAAAAAAATATCCAATTTGTTTACAGTGCACAGTTTAGTGAGGGTTGCTGAAGAGTTGTAAAAGTGGGTGGAACTCCACTTTAAGTATTTCATTGGCCAGATTTTTTAAAGTGCGAAACGTGCCTAGCGTTTAGGAGCATTTTTGCTAAGTTTGCCATTTTTACTGTCAAAACATTCCTCTCCTGAACGCGATTCTTCTGCAATCAGGAGAGGAGTGTTTTACTGCCTTTAAACTCTGCTGCTCCTAAACTCTGGTAAAAGCCCATGTGTGCATGGATTGCTGCTCCAATCACGTGTAAGCAAAAATGCTGTTTTTTGTAATTTTCTTTGCACATGATTGGATGATGGATGTCAGCAGAGCTCTCCATCATTTACTAAGCCCTGGAGCAACTGCCCCTACAGAGTACAACGGCACTTTCAAAAGTGCACAGTTTATTTGCCTTTAGTAAATCCACCCCATGGGTTTTTATTGAGTTGAGTTCCGGAGCTTTGGCAAAAAAACCACCAAAACCTCCTAAACATGAGTTTAGAAGCAGCAATGTGCATGTGATCCATTAGTACAGTTTCAAGTCACAGTGAAAAAAGGTACCTTTAGCATAGGAGTCCTAATTTGGAAGCAGTAAAGCATTTTCACCAATGGATACCTCATTGCTTCGTCACTGGCCTCAGTACCCTCCATTCTTCTTTTACAAAGTTTTTATTGATCTTTCATATGAGAAAGATGCACACAGTGTAAACTGCTATGACTGGACTCTCCAGGTCTTCCATAACTAAAGTGGGCCTTTCTCCTGGGCTGGCATCTGCAACGACTCAGAATATATTAAAGAGTCCATAGCCAGGACAATATCACTCAACATAAGGAGTAAACAAGTACTAAAAAGGAAGAGCAATGGGGATAGAGCAGGGTACAAGGACCAAAGAAACACAGAAAATGAGAAGAAATAAAGAGGTGTCCAAGGTTAGGAGTGTACCATTCATCTCCCAATTCATTTAAGAAGCCACCGAAGGACAGCAAACACCTAGTGGCCATAAAAGGTCACCCAGGTAGACCATTTTAAAAAATTGTATTGAGAGTTAATTAAGACTGACACTCATCTTTCTTTCACCATGGTGCCTGTGATTCAAATGTTTACCTTGTTGGAATTGGGGCAGGTATTTTCCACCACTGGGCTACAGTTGGCTTGGTGGCCATAAAGATGTGGGAGATCAAAGTTTCTTTGTGTTTAGATTTTGTATAGACTTAAAGTGGTTGTAAACCTGAGCAAAAAAAAAAAAAACCTACAAGACAAAGGCATGATGAGCTAGTATGCATAGCATACTAGCTCATTATGTATTACTTACCTTAGATCGAAGCCCCCGCAGCGGTCCTCGTTCACTGCTCCGGCCGGCGACATCTCTCCCGGAGTTACTTCCGGGTATCACGGGCTCCGGCGCTGTGATTGGATAGATCCGCAATTACGTCGCAGCCGCCGGTAACGGCACAGTCCAACTGAAGCAAGGGCATGTACGTTGCTTCAGTTTGCTTCAGTGCGCATGCACCGATGACGTCGGCACATGCAAATACAGGGGATATCTCCTACACCGTTCAGGTTTAGGAGATATCCCGGGTAGTTACAGGTAAGCCTTATTATAGGCTTACCTGTAGCAAAAAGTGTGTTGTAAGGATTTACAACCACTTTAAACTGGCCATACATTGATCATTTTTTTTTCTATCTTAGGAAGATTGCAGGACACAACAGTGTTAATCAAGGTAAACACCACCGTCCATTCTTCGAACAAGAGTCTGACAACAAACAGGGGTTTATCAGAAACTACTGCTGCTTCTGATTACTGGATTATGTTGATGCTGACTACAGGGGGTGTAGACTAATAGAACTGCTGTCCATTGAAACTGCATTCACACCTGAGAATGAGCCCAACACCAATTACATGCAAGAAACCCAGCAGAGGTTCCCTGTGATAAGCTGCGAGAGGCAACCCCATTGAAAGAAACAGGAGGGCGGGTTGCTGGCTCCCGCAGCTAATCATGGCCACTTGTATGTAATCTTTCATTCAACAGCAATCACTTGGGTGCTGGGATTCTTGCATGTAATCGGTTTCAGGCTCATTCAGAGGTGTGAATGAAGCCTAATAGTTTGCACCTTCACTAATACAGTGGCTGCTTCACAGTTTTGTGCAATGCGTAACAGAGATGGCCTAGGCTCAAGAGTAGCTGCAAGGTGCCTGGTGTAAGTGCCATATTATAATAAGGTTCCCTGAATATAGGTTCACTTTCATTTTTTTTACACATCACCATAATATTACTAAACTGCTCATAATGATAGTATGATTGGATATTTGTCAGCAGTCCCTTGCTAGCTATGCTCTAATACCAACATAACATATTAATAATGTATGTGTAACAGTGCTTGTCATCACACTGTGCAGAGCTGTATGGCACAGAAAGAGCTCTGTGCCACGTGCAAGGATTCCCACCAAATACACTTTAAGTTATGCTTTAAAGTGGTTGTAAACCCCTACATTTACCCTGTGACGTGATACCCAGAGATTAAACAAATCCTCCTACATAAGCTGTACATGTTTATCTGCAGTCTTCCCTTCTCTACATCTCTTCATGCTCCAGAATTTATAAAGCTTGTCTGAGCTTCCAGAAAGCAGGGGGCAGGGAGCTGAAATTATACACTGCAGAACTCAGTGAGGAGAGCTGATTGGAGGGAAGGGACACACCACCTTTCACACAGGAACTACAGCTGTCAATCACAGGCTGTGTGCTGGAGCTCCTTCCCTTGTCACCTTTTTTCTTTTTCCAGGAACAGCAAACAGAAATGACACCTATTGTTTTTAATTGAGACAAGTACAAACTATAGAGGCACATGCTTTGTTCATATTTCAAATCTGAGGTTTACAACTGCTTTAAGTTTGAAATACATGTTAACTGACTGATGTGCAAATGTGAGAGAATATTTTTTTCACCTACTTACCTACAGATAACCCAAATGTGTCTGCATATTTGGGGACAATCAGTAAATTTCGGGATGTGTGGACATCTTGATACATATGACTTACCTTACCCCCCCCCAACAAAAAAAAAACAATCCCACAATCGCTGGTGGTCAGTGGCCCCCCATCCCCTCTCCCATCATTGTTGGCTACTGCCACTTTAAATTTCCATACCTACAGTCACAGCTTTCCAATGCTGCAGCCAGAGGATTTAATGAATAGATTCATTCACTAAATCTTTCTTCTCCAGTCCTTCTGTTGTGAAAGGTAGAAGAGGGCTCACCAATGTAAACAGTACTTTAACTTTGGTGATCGCTCTGATTGGTCATTACATCATCACATGGCACACAACTGCTCCAATCAGCTCTGTGCCTTTAGCTGATGCTCTGCACTGCCTAATGACAATGGGAGTAGCAGCCTTGTGCACATGCCGAGCGCACATAGCTAACTACAGCCCTAATGCCGCGTACACACGGTCGGACTTTCTAGAAAGCTAGGTCCGACGTACTTGCCGCCAGACTTCCGGCGGACTACCGCCGGACTTTCTGAACGGCCGGACTTGCCTACACACGGCCGGACTTTCCGGAATCCGGTCTTCCCAACGGACTTCCGCCGGACTTTCAGAACGAACGGACTTTCCCACACACGGACAAGTCCGTTCATTTTGAACCTAACTTTGGTACGACGGGACTAGAAAAGGAATTCAATCTCGCCGCTTTTTTTGGTGAGATTGAAACCTTGCGAGCCCCGTCGCAGGCCCTTAGGTCTGGTATGGATTATAAAGGGGAACCCCTACGCCGAAAAAACGGCGTGGGGTCCCCCTAAAATCCATACCAGACCCCGATCCGAGCATGCAGCCTGGCCGGTCAGGAAAGGGGGTGGGGACGAGCGAGCGCCCCCCCCCCTCCTGAACCGTACCAGGCCGCATGCCCTCAACATGGGGGGTGGGTGCTTTGGGGGAGGGTGCCCCCCCCCCCAAAGCACCTTGTCCCCATGTTGATGAGGACAAGGGCCTCTTCCCGACAACCCTGGCCGTTGGTTGTCGGGGTCTGCGGGCGGGGGCTTATCGGAATCTTGGAGCCCCCTTTAATAAGGGGGCCCCCAGATCCCGGCCCCCCACCCTATGTAAATGAGTATGGGGTACATGGTACCCCTACCCATTTACCTAGGTAAAAAGTGTCAGTAATAAAACACAACACAGGTTTTTAAAATAATTTATTAAACAGCTCCGGGGGGGGTCTTCTTCCGTCTTCGGGGGTCCCTCCGGTTCATCTTCTCCCGGCGTCCGGTTGGTTCTTCTCCGCTCTCCGGCCTCTTCTCCCGGTGTCGCAGGTCTTCGGCCGGCCCCTCCGCTATCTTCAGGTAGCTCTATTGCCAGCGGAGGTCCGGACTTCTGGGCTTCTTGGCTTCTTGGCTTCTTGTGTTCTCTTCTCTTCTCTTCCCCCAGATGTTGACACGACGCTCTCTCCGGCTGGACTGGTCTCTGAGGGCTGCGTTGTGACTTATATAGGCGGAGACCCCGCCCCCATATGATGTCACAGTCCCTGGGCATGCTGGGACTGTGACGTTTTAGGGGGCGTGGTCGACCAAAAAAGTCCAGCTTCTTTGAGACGCTTTAGGAGCAGATTATACACCGCTCCAGAAGCGTCCCTGCCCATTGGAATCAATGGGCAGTGCCGCCAAAGCGCCTCGGCAGCGACGCTTTGCGGGCGCTTTTAACCCTTTATTCGGCCGCTAGCAGGGGGTTCAAAGCAGCCAAAAATCGCCTCCAAAATTAGTTTTAGCGGCGCTTTACCGCCGACGCCCCCACACTGTCAGTGTGAAAGGGCTCTTAGTGTTTCTTCTGCATTGCTTTAAAATACATTTACACCTTAGTCCAAGTCTTTTCTTTTACTGAATAGCAAATCGTACTCTGAAATGTTGGGCGCTAAGATGTTTTTATTTCAAATGATTCAAAATAAACTGAGAAAAAAAAGGCCTTTGGTTAAAAAGTAAACAACTTATTATGAAACCTGGATAGATATGGCTTGTATTTGTTAATTATCTTCACATTGGGCTTCCAGAAGCTGCTTCTGCAATGAAAATCTATGATATGGAATAAGGCAAATTGTCTGAAACATATTCTTGACTGAACAATAAAATGTCTAGACAGGACATTAAATTCACTGGGAGAGTAAAATGCCTGAACGTGCACAAACCTCGTTACAACCTTGGGTTCTCCTGACGCAGAATGCTTTGGTTTCTGTATAAATCATATAGCCTATATGGATATAAACAGAGCAATGCTGGACTATGGCTAAAAATCAACAGTGGCAGTTAAAGCACATAACCACATAAAAAACACTTTATAAGCCCAGTGGAGCAATAATGTTTATAAACTAGCACAGCTAATCTTTTACTGTGATCTAGAGACAAGGGGCAGAATTTGCAGGCAGTACTGCATTTTTTTTTAAATTATGGCAATTGTGGAAGGCGGAGGCATTTGACCCCTGGACCAAAACTAATATATGTTGGGCTTCTAGCCATGATTGAGATACTACCCCATGTGGACATCAATCAGCGTGGGATCCACAGTCAATGGCACATGCTGGCTATTATATAGTATATACAGGTTCATCTCATAAAATTAGAATATCATTAAAAAGTAAATTTATTTCAGTATTTCAGTTTTAAAAAGTAAAACTCATATTTTATATAGATGCGTTACACACAGAGTGATATATTTTAAGCATTTCTTTCTCTTAATTCTGATGATTATGGCTTACAGCTAGTGAAAACCCAAAATCCAGTATCTAAGAAAAGTAGAATATTACATAAGACCAATAAAAAAAGGATTTTTAATACAGAAATGTTGGCTAACTGAAAAGTATGTCCATATAAGTATACTGTAGTATGCACTCAATACTTGGTCGGGGCTCCTTTTGCATGAAATACTGCATGAATGCGGCATGACATGGAGGCGATCTGCCTGTGGCACTGCTGAGGAGTTATGGAAGCCCAGGTTGCTTTGATAGTGGCCTTTAGCTCGCCTGCATTGTTGGATCTGGTGCCTCTCATCTTCCTCTTGACAATACCACACAGATTCTCTATGGGGTTTAGGTCAGGCGAGTTTGCTGGCCAATCAAGCACAGTGATACCATGGTCATTAAACCAGGTATTGTTACTTTTGGCAGTGTGGGCAGGTGCCGAGTCCTGCTGGAAAGTAATATCAGCATCTCCATAAAGTTGGTGAGCATAGGGAAGCATGAAGTGCTCTAAGATTTCCTGGTATAGGACTGCTCTGACTTTAGACTTGAAAAAACACAGCGGACCAACACCAGCAGATGACATGGCTCCCCAAATCATCACGGACTGTGGAAAATTTATTTCATTTGGAAATCAAGGTCCCAGAGTCTGTGGAGAGGCACAGAATCCAAGTTACATGAGGCCCGGTGTGAAGTTTCCACAGTGATGATTTGGGGAGCAATGTCATCTGCTGGTGTTTGTCCACTGTGTTTTATCAAGTCCAGAGTCAGCACAGCCTTCTACCAAAAAATTCTAGAGCACTTCATGCTTCCTTCTGCTGACCAGCTTTATGGAGATGCTGAATTCATTTTCCAGCAGGACTTGGCACCTGCCCACACTGTCAAAAGTACAAATACCTGGTTTAATGATCATGGTATCACTGAAACACCAGACCCAACAATGCAGATGAGCTGAAAGCTGCTATTAAAGAAACATGGGCTTCCATAACAACTCATCAGTACCGCAGGCTGATCGTCTCTATTGCACGCTGCACTGATGCAATCATTCATGCAAAAGGAGCCCTGGGCAAGTATTGAGTGCATACTATACTGTACATGGACATACTTTTAAGTAAGCCAACATTTCTGTATTAAAAATCCTTTTTTTTATTGGTCTTTTGTAATATTCTAATTTTCTGAGATACTAAGTTTTGGGTTTTCACTAGCTGTAAGCCATAATCATCAAAATTAAAAGAAAGAAATGCTTGAAATATATCACTCTGTGTGTAACGCATCTATATAAAAAATATGACTTTCACTTTTTAATTAGAATTACTGAAATACGTTAACTTTTTGATGATATTCTAATTTTATGAGATGCACCTGTATATACTACCATCAGTCCTGTCATCACAGTGTCTGGCATTGGGAAGCACCCCGTTTCTTTGCAGCTCTGAAATGTCAGGTAAACTCAAGTCAAAAGCCACAAAGAACCGTGATGCATGTAAAAAAAGCCATGTCAATATGAAGTTTGTCCTTCGAACACTCAACTTTATATATGCTCACAAATAAATGCGGCACCATGGCACACTTTGCATGATACAGTTTATCTAGCCTGCAGACATCTGCCTCTACCTTTTAAGGGCCAGTTGGGTGTGGTTGCTCCCCAGGCTGAAGATTCCCAGTCCTCCAATATAGGGACGAGTTTCAGATTTGCCTCAGCATTGAATTCATGGCAAATTCCAGTGGTAGCGTTTGAGCTGAATCTCAAAATTTTGGTGGATGTTTTGCACTTAATTTTGGAACATCCCATAATTTACCACTTAGCCTTTGCCCCTGGTTAGCTTAGTTACAAGAGCAAACAATCGAAGGAATCGATAACTCAGGCCTCTTGCTATAAAAGGATGGTCTTAATGGATCCATATTGTCAGTGTGTTGGAGTTTGTGACAGACACAATGTAGGGAAAAACACCATGCAAAAAAGAAAAAAATATGCAGAACGCTGCCAAGTTTTTGCGCATGGAGGTAGTAGGGGTCTAGCAGGTGCTGCAGAACATAGCAGTGGTAGGGCCACATAAAATAGAGGAAAGACAAAGACAATTTCCTTGCACCAAGTGGCAGATCATATGAGAATAGTTTGCTCATTAGCCCTACAAATGGCAAAAATTGAATAAAAAGATTTGCCTCCTATGGTCTCTAGTGCATTTGTTTTGAACAGACTGCAAACCAAAGCCATTGCTACTCTAGCACAGCACTTTGCTCATCATTGCATACTAGCAGAAGTTTGTGGATTACAAAGATGGCTAGATATAGGTAGCAGTTTGCCAGGGTAGCGATAGGTGCATATATGTGGACAGTTATTTTGCCCAAGCCCACATATTTATGCACTGTGCAGACATTTCTAGGGCAATGGTAAAGCCAGGTTTATGGACTGTCCATCAAAGAACAATTGGCTGAGGTTACATCAAGAATTGCAGACATATTTGTGGTTAAAGTAATTGGTGCAAATAAATATTATTCAAGGGTGGTTACGGATTCCCTCTATCTATTACATCTATGTATCACATCTATGTATTACCTTGTCTATTCCTATAGTTAGCTAATCTATTAAAACTCTGATTACATGTTACTGTTGATATCACTATAATGCAAGGTTAGCTATGAAACCAAGCACACTGCTTAGTAAAACAAAGTCTTATTTATTTCCCAAGAAAATAGGAAAACCTTAACATGAAAATACTAAAGAAAGATATTACAAAGCATATAACACCAGAACATATAATACAAGAATATCAAAGACACTAATGCTTTCCTCGAGATTTTGTTTCATCAGCTGGGCTCAGATGGCAAAAGAGGGAGCCATGCGGCTCAGACACAAGCCAAGAGCGATAAGGGTAGAGAGAGAGGAAGCGCTCTAACTCGTTCAGTCCTTTATACTTCAATTATACACTATCCAGACCCAATCCCATGGCCATCCCATCTGGCTTTTTGTCGAATCACAGTTTTTATGGGGCAGTCCTCCTCAATATATTATATTACTATCCTTCCTGCTTTATTGGCCTCTAGGAGCAGCATTGTCCATATCTATGTATCCTAAAAAAGAAGATTTGTTGCGCTAAACCTAGTTACATACAATTTGTAATTTATAAAAAGCTGCTAGCACTATATTGCTGGGTACAACAAAAAGGTGAAGAGTAAAAGGTGCAGCGCTAATAAATGGTAATAATGAACAATGAATTAATCATATAATAATATTAATAAATTATGAAGTCCTTCAAGAAGAATTCAGAAATCCATCACAAAAAGCTGAAAAGGAAGAGCCGTCACCAACACCCAATAATACTGACTCTTACTGCCAGTGCATTGGATATACACAGTGAAAGATGTATAGTAGATTGGATCTCCGCTCCAAATGATTCACTGCATTAGAGAGGTCCATCTTTCACTGACAAGCCAGGTATATATAACTCAGTAGCCAAGCAGAATGTTCCCAAAGGTACAACCCGGTAATCACATAAGGAAGGAAAAGGAAGACTCTCATTTCGCAAACATCTGACATTAAGCTTAATTTATTGGCATGAAATAGTAGAAAAAAAACTCACATGTGAATAAAATACAGGCAAACAGAAAGCGTCCAGCGCTTCCTACCAGCAAGATGGCGGCCACTCCCCCGTCCACAATGCTACGTCACGCGTCCCTCGTATCGACCATCCCCATATCCTGGTCAATTTTCAATGCCTTTGATCTTTTGATCTTCTGTAGCAGGACATTCATCAATCATCTTCTCAGCTATGGTCTCTTTCAAGTTTGCTTGCATAGCGTTATAACAACAGATGATTCAGAGCCAAGTTGTCCAGCCTTGATGGAGGCCTGATCTCTTCTTTCAGATATGCTTCAAAGCTTTGTTGTGCAACACGTTACATTCCAGACCTGGTATCAACCAGGAAGAACGTCAGACCTTTACCCTTTAAAGCCACGGAACTGTAAGTATCAGCATGGCTGATCTTTGGGAATAGGAAACAGATATGTAACGGATCTATGACAGATCCAATTCATACTCTGGATAATACCAAAACACTATTACCAATAAACACAGTAACATTGACAGAGAAACTCCAGAAATATGACATTAGACCATGTTGCCTTCCAACATATGCCAATTTGCGCCTAAAGGGCGCATATCACACTTCTTCAGACACAGCTCCTATGGAACAGTTCATAATTGTCTTAACGTGTTAGCTTTTCCAACAGGTCCTTAAGAAACAGCTCCTATGGAACAGACCATAATGGTCTTAACGGGTTGTGCTTCCGACCATGTGCCGCTTTGCCACACCACCATCATTCTTCAGTGACAGCTTCCATGTCATCATTCAACCCATTACCATAATATTTACATATATATGTGACCCATCAAATTACACATCCCGCTCCCAACCTCCTATAAACCTTTATTGGAAATACGGGTCAGGATTAGGCAGGCTTGCTCACAATGGCCTTTCCTATGGCAATTTTGGCACGTCAGCGGTATTTCAGGGCTCCGAATTGGCAGCAAAGCCTCTAACTTGTACGAAGAGACTTTATCGTCAATTCATCCCTCAACTTGCACAGATAAATGGGAGACCCTATATAAATATCGAGTCTAACACATATGAACCTGAAACAATGACAAACCACAAAATCCCATCCCTGTGCCTGGATTCCAGAGACCATGCCCAGGGTATACCATGCACCTCTACCTATTTTTAGGTTCAAGGAACACCCTAGTTCCATGACTAACGTTACATCTGTATACTTTAGGGCAAAGAAACAAACGTGTCTATGTCCCAAATAATACCCAGGTGCTTCCTTCCCAGCAATGATCTCTCCATCCAGAACCCAGAGTGAAATATCTTCCCAACCTTTCTCATTCACCACCATGTATTGACCTGGCATACAAAGGACATCATGGTCATGCCTTCGACAGAGGGAAATATCAACCTGCCTCCAGCTTTCATCCTCTCTGATCACATATGGGTAATTTAGCCTCAGATGCAACAAGGTAGAATCCCTAGTCAGTAACCCATTGATGCCATCAAATACACAGACTCGTCTGCACTTCTGCATATGGGATCAATTAGGAAGCATAACATTTCTCATAATCCAAACTAGCGCAGCCCATCCAGGCAATCGATCACCACCGCAAAATCTTACTGAGCTGTGATGCCAACTCATAAGGCCACTGCCTCTCATACAGAGACTGTACAACCAGCTTGAACTTGGTTGATACCTCCGCCTGCCCCTGCATGCACGCCAGAGCCCATGACATATTTCTGTCCTGTACCATCACACTCTCTACCAACCTCTCAACATGGTTGTCAAAATCCGGAGCCACTTTAACCTGGGTGTTTATGTGACTTTCTTTTTTGAATGTTATCAAGGATGCCACCAATCTCTCTGAGCAACAAAGCCCCGCTTAAGCTATGGCTGAGAGTTGGTTCCTCAGGATACCGATGTCCACTCCATTAACACCCTTCCCAGCTCCTATTCCCCTCAATATAGTGCTGAATACATCCCTCCTCCTTTGGTTACTCCTCAGAAATGAGCGTCCTGCATGAACCTCATCCTGTGTCTTTGGGAGTAAGCCACTGGTACAATGACCACACTTGATTCAGTGTATACACATATAGGGTAATAGGTTTTTATCAACCACTGTGAGATGTTGAAGCGCCATGTGGTGAAAGCATATTGTGCCCTGGTAGCCAGCGTTTGTTCCCTTTATCTAACGAAGCATGCTTCTATGTGTATTCACTGGCATTAGCTGTGCAAGGTTTCAACCTCTCAGGTGAGACATCATCCAGACGTATCTCCCCTATATCCAGCTCTGGTGTCCTACATGTCCAGTAACCTGAGAACCTCTCTGTAGGACTGCTAAGATTGAGACACCACCCCTCCAAGGAAATTTTCACCCCATTGATGTGTCACCTGGCACCCTCTAGTCTGGCCAACAGACACTTTATTATGCATAATTGCCAGCCTCCTGGGTACCTGCACCATATTAATTCCATTATGTCAGTACATGTCCCACATTAAAAACCTTTCCTTCTTTCAATTCCTCCCTCCAACAAAAAAAACATATTTTACATTTCATGTTCTGAAGGATTGGACAGGTTATATTCCTTCCCCAACCTCCAACCCATTGCACATGTATTAATAGCACGTTTGCATCTATCAATGACAGGAGAGACTCCGGCAAAATGTTTCACAAGTCTTGTTGATGGGTAAAGTCTTTCAGATTCAGCCTTAGCACTAAATTGTCCATAAGAAAAAGAAACCTTATATTGCAAGTATTAATCTGAATCTTTTCATTTGTCCCTTCTCTCCTAAATGTTTATGAGAACAAATTTGCGGTGTGGTATGGCACAGACAAACTGCCAACCAGATGAACATCTGTCATCCATGTTCCAGAGACCTGTCCAATCTAGCTCCACCAGGATTCTGGAAGTGAAAAACAAGAGCAGAATCAAATTCTTATCCACAATATGTACTCGCTAGCTATGTTTACATATAATTCCCTTCTTGGAACCCAGGAACTTAGTATTCCTGGTTTCTGAAACTGAACAAATTATCAAAACAACCATGATTTCTTTAGGATGAACCCACTCTAAAATGGATCCCCATGGTATTAGCAAAACTTAAAAAACAAAAAAAACAAACGTGAATGTTGCTTCTCAAAAATTCTCAATTTAAACGCTAAAAAAAAACAATGCATTTACCTATACCTTAAGACCTATGCACTAACTCTCCTTTCAGGTGGACAAAGCCTAAACCTTTTGGAACTTTTTCCACCTGAATGAAAATAAAAACAAAGAAAAAAACTACAATAGCTCCAGTGGTTAGAATGGCTTCCTACCAAATCTCGTCTTAAATAAAATGTATTCAGCTGGTAACTGAGGGCATAGCCAATGACCATCTATTCAGCTGCTAACTGAGGGCATAGCCAGTTATCCCCCTTTCAGCTGCTACTTGAGGGCATAGCCAATTACCCCCATTTCAGGTGGACTAAAGCTAGCAATTTTTCCACCTGAACAAAAAAAATAGAAATGAATAAACAAATAACAAAAAAAAATTAAAAAATATTTAATAAATTGTTTTAAAAAAATTATAAAAATTAAAAAAAAAGACACAAATTAAAAAAATAATAATTAAAAAAATTAGAAAAACAAAATTAAAAACATAATAATTATAACCGAAAAAAATAAAATAAAATAACAATCCAGAGGCTTATCCTTGAAAATACTAAAAATATATCAAGGTCCTCTATAATATTCCAAACATGAAGGGCAAATCTCTGAAACTCACATCTAATCCTTATTCATAGCAAAGAAACATTAACTAAAAAATTCTTACCATCCACGCAGCTCGCTAAGGGCTGCTAACATTGTTTCCCCCAGTGCTATATTTGAATGACCATATGGCTACCTCCATTTTGACTTTATGCAACTGTTGTACATATTGATGATTTTCAGTTTGTAGTCTCTGCATTTGGGTCTTAAAAGGGAAACGGGTTTGATTACTATGGCCTCTATGCCTTGGATTGCTACCCCATCTCGCAGAATAAACTTCATAATGCCTTGGTGTTGTTTTAGGGTATTTCCTTTGCATATCATTCTTAGCCACCAAACAATACCTAGCGATGTGACCCCGATTTTTACAAATAAAGCACTTGAGCGCTGGTCTCCCTGCATAGGCCCTTCTCTGAGCATATGGCAATGGAGACTCACATTGCTGTATAACATCACTATGATTGGAATGAACAGATTTTACACTTTCATTGTCTGAGTATTCACTAGCAATGGACTCATCAGAATTCTCCACTCTTTCAACTCCTGAATCACTTTCAAGTAAAGTTACCACACTTTTATTTAAATACTCCTCATTCAGATCTCCAACATTGATTCCCCTCCTCAATTTTGTATTTTCCAGGGCGTCTGAACCCATAGTATCTCTTCCTCCCATTATGTGCTGCATTTTCCTCATTCTATCTGCTGAGTTTCCCCAATTTGAGTTTAACTCGGGAAATAGACCTCTGTGACTCCCGACTGGTGGTTGCAGTTTTTCACACAGTTGCAATGGAAGCCATGCACGGAGGAGTGCGCATGCATCCCTATTGTTTAAAATGTACTGTGCCACCACGGCTTCCAGCCTGTTTGAGAGACTAATGGGTGAAGCGCTAGTGTCAAATTTCCCCAAAATCTAGCACAGATTTGTGCAATCTTGTATAAAGAGTGTTCTGGATTGGGCACTACCCTCCCTGTTTAAAATTTCTATTCCTTGCCCAGTCCTTTCTGACACATGAGTAAAGAGAGAAGAACTCTGATTTGGGGATTCTTCAGGATTGTCAGCCGAATATACTGGCTGCTGTTCCATCAGCATCCTGTCTCCCTGCTCCTGTGTTACAAAGGGATGTGTATCCTTGTTAGCACAACAATGGTTGTGCACTTTATCCATTGTGCTTTCAAAGATAGAATGGCATAATCTTTTTGAGCTAGCTGAGTTTTACCTTCTTGTATCTCTCTCTTAAGTATTTCTATTGAAGTTTCATTCCCAGCCTCTCTCTGTCCTAATGATGTGATACATTGTTCCTTCAACATACATGTTTCCTCCAACTCATCCCATCTCTGTTCCAATACACATTTCTCAGTCACTAATTGTTCAATGTGATCAGCAACATTTGCATCTGCCATTGCAACCATTGCTACTATATTCTCAGTTACACTTTGTACCTGCTCCAAAAATTGCTTTCTCTCAGTACACAATTGTACTTCTTTCGATATAGCAATGTCTTTAATTTTCAATAACATGCATACCACATTGGCCATCTTGGCTTTCCTGCCTTTTTTCAAAGATTTTTTATGTTTTATCTGATCATTATGAGTATTACATTGTCTCAATGAATTGGTGTGTTAAACATTCTCAGGCATAATCTCGAATTTAACACAGCCATGTTTCTTAATAAAACCTTCAATGACTTCCATTGATATGCTAATTAGCCTACACTGAAGTTGCTCAACCAGTCTATACAGCAGTTGCTTACACAATGCTTACACAATGCACCCAGACAAAACACACAGAGACACAGATAAAGCTGTTTAAAGCTAACACTGACTTGTAGTTCCACAACCAGGAGACATGCACCCTCCTTGTTACCACTGATTTTTAGCCCCCTTAGATCGCAGGCCACATTGAACTTCTATTGGAACAGAGAGCTATTTGACACTCACGTAGAAAAAAAAAAGAAAAAAATCTATATTTCTCCCACTTTCTCCTCAAAGATGTGTGATTTATCCTGTCAATCTGCAGGCTACATCAGATAACCAGGGGTGATCAGCCCCTCCCTCACCAGTCCTCTTGACCGGCTACACAGGCCTAACGCCCACTAACAACACAATAAATGTTACATATACATATATCAGACAAAAATCTCACCAGATTTTGTGCGTCCGCTCACTGATTAAATATTTCATAGAACTTTCAGGACCATTCAAGCAGGGCTTCAGAATTCACGAACCAGCGCAAATCTTGTCCACGGTAGGGAAGGCTTTCAATTCTAGGTGTAGTTGATTCCTTAGCTTATAGGGACTCAAGACAAAAAATACATTAAGGTTTGGATTCTGTGCAGAAATAAATTCCACACACCTTCTGGGGTGCCAAATGAAGTAATTGGTGCAAATAAATATTATTCGAGGGTGGTTACATATTCCCTCTATCTATTGCACCTATGTATTACCTTGTCTATTCCTATAGTTAGCTATTCTATTAAAACTCTGATTACATGTTACTGTTGATATCACTATAATACAAAGTTAGCTATGAAACCAAGCACACTGCTTAATAAAACAAAGTCTTATTTATTTCCCAAGAAGATAGGAAAACGCTAACATGAAAATACTAAAGAAAGATATTACAAAGCATATAACACCAGAACATATAATACAAAAATATCAAAGATACTTATCACAATGCTTTCCTCGAGATTTTGTTTCATCAGCTGGGCTTAGATGGCAAAAGAGGGAGCCACAAGCCAAGAGCGATAAGGGTAGAGAGAGAGGAAGCTCTCTAACTCATTCAGTCCTTTATACTTCAATCATACACCATCCAAACCCAATCCCATTGCCATCCCATCTAGACTTTTGATGAATCACAGTATTTTTGGGGCAGTCCTCGTCAATATATTATATTACTGTCCATCCAGCTGTATTGGCCTCTAGGGGCAACATTGTCCATGTCTATGCATCCTGGTCAAAATTCAATGCCTTTGATCTTTTGATCTTCTGTAGCAGGACATTCATCAATCATCTTGTTAGCTATGGTCTCTTTCAAGTTTGCTTGCATAGCGTTATAACAACAGACAGTTCGGAGCCAAGTTGTCCAGCCTTGATGGAGGCCTGATCTCTTCTTTCAGATATGCTCCAAAGCTTTGATGTGCAACTCGTTACATTCCAGACCTGGTATCAACCAGGAAGAACATCAGACTATTACCCTTTAAAGCCATGGAACTGCAAGTATCAGCATGGCTGATCTTTGGGAATAGGTAACAGATATGTAATGGATCTATGACAGATCCAATTCAAACTCTGGATAATACCAAAGCACTGTTACCAATAAACGCAGTAACATTGACAGAGAAACTCCAGAAATATGACATTAGACCATGCTGCCTTCCAACAGTGGTGTATGTGCAAAACTAGCTAGATCAAGCAATGGTGACCATATGTTACTGGGTACCTTTAAATACATCAAATTCTCAAGGCGACGTATTGTGCAGTTTAAGGCAAATATTGCCAGCACACCATAGATCTTCATAATAAGCTCCAAATGTTGGACATGTCCCATCGCACACAGCAAATGTGTCTGGTGGGAATATTCTACGCGATATATAGTCCAATTGGATGCAAGCTATTTTGTAAATGCAGATTGGTATGAATCTCATAGAAAATGGAAAAGTCAGTGTATCCAAAGACATTTAAATTTATTAGGAAAGAATCTTACTGTCCACCACATACGTTATTTTGTCCATATTGTCTGAGCTAGGCATTAAGTCAAAGTACGTTTTCTAACCCGATCCTTTGAAGTTTTTTAATGGTGGCCTTTTATTAACCATTGGAAACATTTGTCCCATACTAGCTGCAAATCTGTTGAAACTGTTTGTTAAATAAATATGTCTACAGGTACCGCCATTGGCAACAGTGGTAGTAAATGAGATTCCTCATAGAAGGTTACCAAGAACTTTAACAGCCAAATAAAGATCTTGGCTCTCTCCCTGACTAAGTATACAGCTGAATAAACACGATAATGTATTCAAATATGTTCTTTTGGGTAATTACTGGTGTCAGCCCCTTTTGTTCTTCCGTATCTTCCTACATGATTTTTCTGTAGGCTACACTTGCACCCTTGAGCAAATATTAACCTTTGGTCACTCATTAATGCATATTGCATGCACTAGGCTTTTGCTGATTTCAATACTTAAAAAATGAAAAATAAAAAGTCCACTTGATAAAAATTATGACACTGAGACAGTGGCAAATTTTTGGCAGCTAATAAAAAAAAAATTACAGCTATAGCAGGAATAGGGGCAATGTAAGATTTGTGTGAAAAGAGAAACAAGACTTAGACCCAGAGGTGGCTTGTCAGTACAGTTTAAAGATGTCCAATTAAAGTTATAGCTGACATCTCCTGCTGCTGGTACAAATCTCAGTAGGGTGCCATGTGCCTGTGGCATACAAAAACCCCAGTACACTCAGCAGTCACTGCTCCATTATGATTAGGGTAGACCTTGGAAAAGGACTGCATGCTGAGAGAGACTGGATCAGACAAAATAATCAGTGGGAATTATGAGTGAGAGGAGTAAGATCAGCGCAAATTTGGGTCAGCATTATGATGGAGCCACTGAGCTTTAATACAATGTGGAACCTCTGATTTTTATTATACCGTCTTAAAGTGAAACTTGAACATAAATGTGTAATTCTATACATTTAGGCTATGTATTCACTAGTGTAACTTGTCATGCGACTTGGGACTGCAAAATCGCATGAAAAGTCGTACCCCGTGATTTCCAATGAGTACTGTTCATATCTGTCAAGTCGGAGCAACTTCAAAGTAGTCCCTGCACTACTTTGGTCTGACTTTGATGCGACTTGAGGTCCATAGACCTCAAGAATACACAGGCATTGCTTCAAGTCTCATCAAAATCGTGCCAAAAATTGCGGCAAAATTGCGGCAGGTCGCAATAGTGGAAACCTAGCCTAAAACACAAAAGGGCCAATTGCTATTATAAAGGTTTCAGCATCATAAATGTGGCAGGTTGATCTGTTGGGACTTGGCCTATGCTCGTGGCGACAGCTGCCCTTACTGCAGGTATGGCTCAGCAAAACCAACTTGTCTTTTTTCCCTGGTCTTAACATCTGCTGTTGTGTCCTCCCCCCTTAAGCAAGAACTTCTTCCTCTGTTGGAACTTCTGTCCTGCATCTTCACCTGAGCTCTGGTGCTCTCCCTACTGGTTTATGTTGAGAACTGCAGTCAGGAGACACTCCTGCATTTACTGTGATGTCATTTGGAATTGCCTGAGCAAAGACTTCTCTCTTTGCCATTGTCTCCAGGTTCCTGTTTCTGACTATTGTTGATGACTCAACTTTGCTGCCTGCCCTTAATTACAATCTCACCGACAATTTTGTACTTTGCATTGGCATTGTCAGCTGTCACCCATCACTGTATCCAAGAACCGCAACCTAGGAGTCGTTCCACAGCAAAGTCCATCAACCCTTGCGAGGTGTGTTGATAAATTCAGCTATATATATATAGATATATATCTATATACATATAGATATATATCTATATATATATCAACACAGTACCTCACAAAAGTGAGTACACCCCTCACATTTTTGTAAATATTTTATTATATCTTTTCAAGTGACAACACTAAAGAAAGGACACTTTGCTACAATGTAAAGTAGTGAGTGTACAGCTTGTATAACAGTGTAAATTTGGTGCCCCTTCAAAATAACTCAACACCCAGCCATTAATGTCTAAACCACTGGCAACAAAAGTGAGTACACCCCAAGTGAAAATGTCCAAATTGGGCCCAATAAGCCATTTTCCCTCCCCGGTGTCATGTGACTCATTAGTGTTACAAGGTCTCAGGTGTGAATGGGGAGCAGGTGTGTTAAATTTGGTGTTATCGCTCCCACTCTCTCATACTGGTCACTGGAAGTTCAACATGGCACCTCATGGCAAATTACTCTCTGAGAATCTGAAAAAAAGAATTGTTGCTCTACATAAAGATGGCCTAGGCTATAAGATGGTGGGGGGTCAGCCTGTCATCGCTCAGACCATACGCCGCACACTACATCAAATTGGTCTGCATGGCTGTCATCCCAGAAGAAAGCCTCTTCTAAAGATGATGCACAAGAAAGCCCATAAACAGCTTGCTCAAGACAAGCAGACTAAGGACGTGGATTACTGGAACCATGTTTTGCGGTCTGATGAGACCTTGCGCTCCTCCACCTTTTATTTGAGGATGCCCCACAGATGTGCAATAGGGTTTATGTCAGGAGACATGCTTGGCCAGACCATCGCCTTTACCCTCAGCTTCTTTAGCAAAGCAGTGGTCATCTTGGAGATGTGTTTGGGGTCGTTATCGCGTTGAAATACTGCCCTGTGACCCAGTGTCCAAAGGGAGGGGATCATGATCTGCTTCAGTATGTCACAGTACATGTTGGCATTCATGGTTCCCTCAATGAACTGTAGCTCCCCAGTGCCGGCAGCACTCATGCAGCCCCAGACCATGACACTCCCACCACCATGCTTGACTGTAGTCAAGACAAACTTGTCTTTGTACTCCTCACCTAGTTGCCACACACACACTTGACACCATCTGAACCAAATACGTTTATCTTGGTCTCATCAGACCACAGGACATGGTTCCAGTAATCCATGTCTTTAGTCTGCTTGTTTTCAGCAAACTGTTTGCTGGCTTTCTTGTGCATCATCTTTAGAAGAGGCTTTCTTCTGGGATGACAGCCATGCAGACCAATTTGATGCAGTGTGCAGCGTATGGTCTGAGCACTGACAGGCTGACCCCCCACCACTTCAAAGTCTGCAGCAATGCTGGCAGCACTCATACCTTTATTTATCAAAGACAACCTCTGGATATGACGCGGAGCACGTGCACCCAACTTCTTTGGTTGACCATGGCGAGGCCTGTTCTGAGTGGAATCTGTCCTGTTAAACCATTGTCTGGTCTTAGCCACCATGCTGCAGCTCAGTTTCAGGGTCTTGTCAATCTCCTTATAGCCTAGGCAATCTTTATGTAGAGCAACAATTCTTTTTTTCAGATCCTCAGAGAGTTCTTTGCCATGAAGTGCCATGTTGAACTTCCAGTGACCAGTATGAGAGAGTGAGAGCAATAACACCAAATTTAACACACCTGCTCCCCATTCACAACTGAGACCTTGTAACACTAACGAGTCACATGACACCGGGGAGGGAAAATGGCTAATTGAACCCAATTTGGTCATTTTTACTTAGGGGTGTGGCTGTGTGTTGAGTTATTTTGAGGGGACAGCAAATTTACACTGTTATACAAGCTGTGCACTCACTACTTTACATTGTAGCAAAGTGTCATTTCTTTAGTGTTGTCACATGAAAAGATATAATAAGATATTTACAAAAATGTGAGGGGTGTACTCACTTTTGTGAGTTACTGTATATGTATATATATATATATATATCAAGGTACTGGGCTACAAGAGTATGGAGAAGGAGACATTGCTCTTATTTAATTTTCCCTTCCCCTTTGTGATGTTAATGTTGTATTGCATGATCCTCCTTTGGCCAGCATGGGGAGATCCGAGTCCAGTGAGCTCAGTGACCACAACGTAGAGTGCCTGGAATCCGGTAAAGTATAGTCCAAGGTCCCAGTTATGCATTAGCATGACTGACTCTTTGAACTACAGGATCCAATAGACTCTGTGTGAGTAGGAGGAGCTAGGGAGAGCTTTTATTCAATCGCCCGGGTAAAGCCCGCTCTCTTGGCTCTTTGGGAGTCCACTCATCCAGACCTGAGAAACAGCCAGTCCTAAAGACACTAAGGATGAGGGGGAGAATTGGCAGCACTGTCAGCCTTGTTGACTTTGCGGGATTGCTGCTCTCGGATCATAGTGTTCACTGCTCTGACAGTTTAATTTGCAATCACACCAGGACAGAATTGTGTTGTAAAGCAGCATCCTGTGAAACAGACACATCAGATGGAGAAGTAATATCAGACTCCTCAGGGGGCTGTACAACAGAAGCTTCTGACAAAGGGTCTGCTTGTTTGACAGCTGTCTCTGTAATGGTAATTTCCATTAGAACTGGGTTCTCTAAAACAGATGCAAGAAACCCTGGCTGTATTTCTACCTGAGATGAAAGATTTTCCATCAAGGGCACTTCCTGTGTAATGAGAGGTACTAACAAAGGTACCTCAGGTGTGGTATTATCAAGAGTCAAGTCTTGCTCACACGCCATTTGCAATTCTATTTCTGTAGGAGGAGAGGAGGAGGGGCTCTCAGAAGTCTTTGTCAGCACTTGGGTGTTCTTTGAGCTGTCATCTGGACGCACTACAATAGGCACATGGATGCGCATGATTTCAATACTATGCACAACAGAATGAAGGGGCCCTTTCCACCACAGAAGCTTACGCCCACCTCGAGGAGTTGGTGAGAGGGCCGCTGGCCCACTTTGTACTTTTTAGCAGCAGCCATATTGCTGAGAACAGGACAATTATAGCACCCAACCTGCACCCCACTGTTACAATTCTGTACCTCATTATCTTCAAGTCCATACCACACAACTGCCAACTCTGAGCTATGGCTGTATTGCACTCATTGCATCATTATATCTAGCCCACTCCCACGTTCACCCTGCACTGAACTGTATTGCACCTGTTCTCATCATACTGCATGGTGGTTTAAACGACCACCATAGGTGCACCAACACTCACTTTAAGTGGTTGCAAACCCTCACATGTACCCAGTGAAATGAAGTTGTAGCTGTGTATCTGCAGCAGTTTCTTCTGTAGATCATTCTGAAAACACACAGAAAGGTTTCTCTTTAGCTCTAAGAGCAGTGGGCGGGAATCTGAAGTCTTCATACAGCTGAAAGCTCTAAACCCTGATTGGAGGGTAGGGACACACCCCCTTCACATGGAGAATAAGCACAGCTGTGTGAGGGCTGGGCTCTCAGCCCTCCCTGCTCAGTGCTCAGGTTGCTCAGCTGTCAGTTAATTATTATTATTATTATTATTAGTATTATTATACAGGATTCATATAGCGACAACAGTTTGCGCAGCACTTTACAACATCGGGGAAGACAGTACAATTACAATACAATTCAATACAGGAGGGATCAGAGGGCCCTGCTCATTAGAGCTTACAATCTAGAAGGGAGGGTCAAGTGGAACAAAGGGGAGTAGCTGTGGGGGATGATCAGATGGACAAAATGAAAATACTGTTGTTAGGTGTGTGTAGGATAGACTTCTCTGAAGAGGAGGGTTTTCAGGGATCATCAAAAAGCTAATAGAGTAGGAGATAGACAGACAGATTGGGGTAAGGAGTTCCATAGGCTTGGAGAGGCTCTGGAAAAGTCCTGGAGACGAGCATGGGAGGAGGTGATGAGACAGCAGGAGGTCTTGAGAAGAATGAAGAGAACGATAGGGTTGGTATTTTGAGACTAGGTGGGGGCAGAGTTGTGGATTACTTGGTAGATAGTTGTTAGTATTTAGAATTTAATTCGTTGGGTGAGTGGAAGCCAGTGGAGAGATTGACAGAGAGGAGTAGCAGAGACAGAGCGGTTGGTAAGGTGGATGAGTCTGGCAGCAGCATTCATGATGGACTGAAGAGGGGATAGAGTATGCAGAGGTAGGCCAATGAGGAGGGAGTTGCAGTAATCAAGGCGAGAGATGACCAGGGAGTGAATTAACAGCTTTGTTGTGTCATTGGTTAGAAAGGGGCGTATTTTGGAGATGTTCCAGAGGTTGAGGCAGCAAGATTTGGACAGTGATTGGACATGGGGCTTAAAGGAGAGTTCAGAGTCCAGGACTACTCCTAGTACCTTGGCAAGTGGGGATGGGCTGATAGTTGTGCCATCAATTTTGACAAGAGATCAGGGGAAGAGGCACGTAGGGGAGGAAAAGTTCGGTTTTGGACAGATTACGTTTGAGGAAGTGGTGTGACATCCAGACTAATATATCTGATAGTAAAATAGTAATACATAAGGAGACTGAAGGAGTGAGTTGAGGGGTAGAGAAATAGATTTGAGTGTCGTCAGCGTAGAGATGGTATTGGAAGCCGTTGGAGGCTATCAGCTGACCCAGGGAGGAGGTGTAGATTGAAAATAGGAGAGGTCCAAGAACAGAACCTTGGGGGACCCCAACAGAGAAAGGAAGAGGAGAGGAGGCAGTAGAATTGTAGGTAACGCTAAAAGTGCGGTTAAATAAGTAGGTAGAAAACCAGTGTACAGTCACGGAGACCAAAGGCATGGAGTTTTTTAGGAGGAAGGGGTGGTTAACCATATTGAAGGCAGCAGAGAGATCCAGAAGTAGGAGTACAGAATAGTGTCCCTTAGTTTTGGCCATTAGTAGATCATTTGTTAGTTTTAGGAGAGCAGTTTCTGTGGAATGTTGAGGACAAAATCCAGACTGAAGAGGATCAAGAAGGCTATTCTCAGCAAGATGGACGCTCAGTTGGTTGTAGACTAGACGCTCAAGAAGTTTGGATAAAAAGGGGAGCAAGGAAATGGGGCGTAGGTTGTTAAGATCGGATGGGTCCAGTGTGGGCTTTTTAAGTATGGGGCGGACAAGTGCATGTTTTAAGGAATTGGGGAAGATGCCAGAAGAGAGGGAGAGAATGAAGATGTGGGTTAGAGAGTGTAGAATAGAGCTAGAGGGTGACTGTAGCATTTGTGAGGGAACAGGATCCAGAGGGCAGGCGGTAAGATAGACGTTAGCAAGAAATTTAGCAACCTCTTCTATTGTGGTGGGGTTGAAAGAGGGAAGTAATGATTATAACTGTGGACATGAGGTGTAAGGCATGGAGGGTGTCTGAACAGTAGAGATCACCTTTCGAATTGTATCAGTCTTCTGTTTGAAGTGATTGGCGATCTCCTGAGCAGTGAGTGAGTTAGTGGGTGGAGGCAGTGGATGGCGAAGTAAAGAGTTGAAGGTAGAGGAGAGTTGACGGGACCGGATGATACATTTTTAATGAGGGTGATGAAATAGGGCTGCTTGGCAGTGAGGAGGCTGGAATTGTATTTTTGGAGGGCAGATTTATACTGGCTAAAATCTTTCTGGGACTTCGTCTTACGCCACAGGCGCTCGAGAGCACGGCTGTGTTTTTTCAGACTTCTAATGTGATCTGTTTGCCAGGGTTAAAGGGGACGGGGCCTGACTCTGTGTGTAGTGAGGGGTGCCAGTGTGTCCAGTGAGGCCAGAAGTGAAGTGTTGTAGACAGAAGTGGCTAGGTTGGTGCAGGACAGAGGTGTGATTTTGTCAGAGGTGGTCAGTAACAGAGTAGAGAAGAGAAGGGCTGAGATGGCGAAGGTTTCTACGGGTAACCGTTATGCCGCATACACACGGGCGGACTTTTTGACCGGACTGGTCCAACGCTCTATCTGACGGACTTTCGGCGGACTTCCGATGGACTTTCCGAACAAACGGACTTGCCTACACACGATCACACCAAAGTCCGACTGATTCATACATGATGACGTACGACCAGACTAAAATAAGGAAGTTGATAGCCAGTAGCCAATAGCTGCCCTAGCGTCGGTTTTCGTCCGTCGGACTAGAATACAGAGGAGCGGACTTTTCGACCAGACTCAAGTCCATTGGAAAGATTTGAAACATGTTCCAAATCTAAAGTCTGTCAGATTTTCGACCGAAAAAGTCCGCTGCAGGTCCGATGAAGCCCACACACGGTCGAATTGTCCGCCGGACTCGGTCCGCCGGACCAGTCCGGTTGAAAAGTCCGCTTGTGTGTACGCGGCATTAGGTGTATGGATGATGAAGAGGCAGAGGTGAGGGAGAGAGTGAAGTTAATAAGGTAGTGATCAAAGAGAGGGTAAGGATAGTTGGAGAGGTTGCGTGGAGTGCATAGGTGGAAAGGACGAGGTCAAGGGTGTTGCCTTCAGAGTGAGTAGGAGCATGTATCCATTGCTTGAGGTCAGAGGAGGTTAGACTGAGAAGTTTGGAAGTTGCAGGAATGTTAGTATTAGTAGGGATGTTGAAGTCCCCAAGAATGATTGTGGGGATTTCAGAATAGAGAAAGTAGGGTAGCCAGGCAGAGAAGTCATCAAGAAAGGATGATACTGGACCAGGGGGCCGGTAGATCACAGCTATCCTTAGAGAAACTGGGGAGAAGAGACGAATGCAGTGTGCCTCAAATGAGGAGAGTGACAGAGAGGGAGGTGGGTGAAGTACTTGAAAGGTGCTATGTGGGTCTAAAAGGATTCCAACACCCCCTCCTTGGCGTCCATTGGGTCTGGGGGAGTGAGTCCAAAGAAGACCACCGTGGGATACAGCAGCAGAAGATGCAGTGTCGGATTCGTGAAGCCATGTTTTGGTAATGACAAGTAGATTAAATGAGTTAGCAATAAAGAGATTGTGGAGGGAGGTGAGTTTGTTACAGACATTCCAAAGGGCGCAAGAGAAAGGGAGTCTGGTCATGGGAAGAAGAGAAATGGGAACTAGATTGTGTGCATTGTGGTTGCAGCCAGAGGGTGTACGATAATGGGCGTGTTGAGTACAGTTAGATGAAGGAGGCCCAGGGTTTGGGGAAACATCACCAGAAGATAGGAGAAGCAGAAGGGTGAGGGAGGTAATGTGGGAGTGTGATTTATATGAGGGAACATGCCCCAGTGGTTTGGAGTATTGGGCGTGCGGATTTAGAATTAACCAGAGTTGGTGAGTGCAGTAATATGGAGAGGACAGAAGTGAGGGTGATATATATATATATGGTGTGTGGTGGAAAAGAGTGGTGCAGGAGAGATAGTTTAAGGATAGAAGACACAGCTGTCAGAAGGAGTGGTAGACATTGCATTTTAGAAGGGGGAGGAAGAGCTGAAAGTGTAAAAAGGTCACCTGTATTGTATATTTCTTGTGTTCCTTCGCTTTGTGCATTTGCTGAAGTACAAAGTCAGAAGTGCTCCCACTTATAGAAATACCCCACTTTGAGAAAGAACCCCATCTGCAAATGTGCCACCCCTTCGCAAAGTGCCTTTCCCAAGAGATGCTTAGTTATATACTGCTAGCAATGGGGGTAGGGTGCTTAATTGCTAATCAGGGAGTTAATAAAACAAAGCTGGCTATACTGAGAGAAATTC
Organism: Lithobates clamitans; assembly: GCA_037952925.1. Classification (NCBI taxonomy): domain Eukaryota; kingdom Metazoa; phylum Chordata; class Amphibia; order Anura; family Ranidae; genus Lithobates; species Lithobates clamitans. The sequence goes on along the minus strand of JBBGZY010001082.1, from coordinate 203,763 downwards.
TCACTTCAGAAACAGAATTATAGGTACATAGCTAATAAAGATAAGGGGGCCATAATTTAAAGGAAAGGCATAGGGAGGAAACAAAAACAATAGCAATGTGGAGTGGACAATCTACAGATGTTTAAGCATAAGAGCATATCAAAAATAAGAGACATAGGAGACAGTTTTCAGTAATGCGATTCTAGCTAGAGTTGCAGCAGTAAGAGCATACCAAAGTTAAGAGACATAATTGCCAGCACTCATAATTACATAGCGGCTCACCTGGTGATCATTTCCTGCTCGTCAGTCCAGCCTACAGCCAGCCCCTTCTGGCTATATAAACTGTCTGGTTCATTTCTTCCGTGCCTTCACCTTGGTCAAACATCTGGAAACTCTCTGCTGTGTTCCTGTTGAAGACTTGCCTGGCTGACGTCCCTTCTGGTTCCTGATCCTGTCTGCTGCCTCTCTGGCTTCCTGATTTACTGGCCTGTTCTGACTACCCACTTTGGCTACCGAACCCTGGCTATGTTTTGACTACTCAAAGATAAAGATCTCCAATCTTCCCTGCCCAATAAACCTAAGTTTATCTACCGAAGGGCCCCTACCCTTAGGAATCGCTTGGCTCCAAATGTACCAGATCCCCCCGGGAAACCTCCCACTTTCCTGGATGGTTCTGGGTTTCACTATTGCACTAGATGCAATGCTTGTAAAATAACCAGAAAACCAGGTACCAAGAAAAAGAAGACCCAATTCCAATCTATAGTAACACAACAACAATTTGATATCAAACCTCTCATCACATGCGATTCTGACCACATAACATATGTTCTGGAATGCCCATGTTCCCTTCAATACGTGGGCAGAACCACACGCCAACTGAAAGTAAGAATAAATGAACATTTAACAAATATTAAAAAGGGATACCCTAACCATAGTGTCTCAAGACACTTCAAACTTTACCATGATAGTGACCCATCACTATGTACATTCTATGGGATCGACAAAATCTCTAGGGATTGGAGAGGTAGCCATATGAAAAGGGCAATATCTAGGAATGAAACGTACTGGCTTTATAAATTACGGACTATGCAACCACATGGGATGAATATAGATCTGGACCTTAATTGCTTTCTTACAAATGATTGAGTCCAGGAGTGTCTAGGAATATTATTATCTGTCCACGTCAGATCGTGAGAGTGAGTTGGGCACCACTTGTATTATGGTTGTGGTCAGAGATAGTTGTCCAGGGTGGAAGATGGAATACTCTTCCCCACCGCTTCTTTGTCCTCTTTATTATTTGAGTCAGACAGGGATAGGTCATATTGCAGCCTTTTAAGGTTTAGTAAATACTATTTAGTTTTGTAATCATTTTTGTATGTAAACCGAGACTGGGGCTGTTATAGTATTCAGGGTTACATGAGTCCCCCCCCCCCCCCCCCCCGTTTTTTTCTCTATATAAAAAACACCACCATTAATTTTATTCACTTATATATTTTTCTCACTTCCCCACCACCTATATGGATGGATTTACTTACCTGTTTTTAACCAGTAGGGGGACAATAATAACATGCCATCTCCCCCTAGGAGATGGTTAATATGAAGTCACATTCGTTTTTTTGTGAACAATATAGTAAATATCCACAAGATGGAGCCAAGCTCCAAACCATAGTTGAACTTTCCAACTTTATTGCTATGAGCACAGTTCCTGTGGCTCATTTGCCAATTACCCGCCCCCTTCCTGTTCCTAATAAAAAGTCACATTCGTTTTTAAATAAGGAGCTTTTTGTGAACAATATAGTAAATATCCACAAGATGGAGCTAAGCTCCAGACCATAGTTGAACTTTCCAACTTTATTGCTTTGAGCACAGTTCCTGTGGCCCATTTGCCAATTACCCGCCCCCTTCCTGTTCCTAATAAAAGCCACCATTTTAGTGACCAACGTACGCTTCCCTGAAGACGTTCACTACGAAATGTACGTCGGAGCGGTACGTGGTCACATGTCCTATCATCTAACAACATCCGGATCCTTTGGCTGCCCCCCTGTGTAAGCTGGAACGCACGCCAGCGTGGAGGAGACATGAAAGGCTTTTTCTGACTGCGAAGTCACCCTGACATGCAAGCAGCCCCAGTGCCGGGTAGGCACCCACCAATGTAAGCGGCCATTTGGCTTTTTAATTTGTTTACTTTTTTAATAAATGGTTTTACGCTATGGAGACTGTTTTTGTTTCCTATGTATCCTTATCCTATCTTGAATGAGCCTGACGGGAACGATCCATGCCTATAATACCAACCACAGTCCGGCCATCCATGTGAGCAGGCACAACCCTGCACAAGCGCTAGTGACTCTCTTTTTAACTAAAGGAGTCATTGGTATCTGGTAAGCAGATATCTACTACTTCGAGGTGTTTTCCTTTTCTTATTTTTCTTTGGGGATGGAAAACCTTTTGTTTACAGCAACAAGATTGGGATAATATTGAAAGATATCACTTCAACTACTTCAATCACTTTTTTATGTGGACAATCAATCACTATATATGTTTTCACTAATGTGGACACTTCAATGTGTAATCTAACTATGATTTGTCAATATTATGATTTTCATTTTTTTTGGTAATACAGGAGATATATTTATTTAGAGCACTTGAATAGTATGGTATCTAGCGCCCCCTAGCTTTCTTACATTTCCATTTTTTTGGTAATGCAGGAGATATATATTTTTTTTGGAGCACTTGAATATTATGGTATCTAGCGCCCCCTATCTTTCTTACATTCCTTTTTTTGATTATCTATTTTTTTGATTATTCAAAAATTGGGGAGCAGCTTACACTGATTGTTTATATATTTCCACAATTTTTTTATTGTTGGGAATGTTTTCTTACTAGATGTACCACCAGTGTATGTAATTCATATATATTATCTGCTATCGACACCACTGGCGCGAAGGTTTCTATTATTTTCTATGTTTTGACTAGGTTTACTATTTGTAACAATTTTACCATTATATTAAAAGGTGTGATTTTTACTGCATTTTCTGTCTCCATCTGATTCATGGTTCCTGACATGCTGTTGATAACAGGGGAGTGGCTCCCTCCCCTGTCACTATTTAACTCTTGGTGTCAGGAAAAGCTGCCACCATCAATGCTATTATATCTCCTCTCTCTCTAAACCGCATAATGCATATAGGATAAAAGAATGGCTTCATAGTGGCCTGCCAGTTTTCACAAATTGAAAATATTTGGCAAATCTTGAAATGAAAAATATTACTAATGCCCTGTACACACGACCGCTTTTGCCGTCGGAAAAAACTCTGAAGGTTTTTCCGACGGAGTTCCGCTCAAGCTGTCTTGCATGCACACCGTCACACCAAATTCCGACCGTCCAGAACGCGGTGACGTACAACACGTACAACAGACTAGAAAACGAAGTTCAATAGCCAGTAGACAATAGCTACCGTCTAGTACTTGCTTCAGAGCATGCGTCGTTTTTGGTGCGTCAGAACAGCATACAGACGAGCGGTATTTCCGATAGTAATTTGTTCCGTCTGAAAAATATAGAACATGTTCTCTATCTAAGTCCGTCTGGATTTTTGATGGAAAAAGTCGGTCGGAATATACGATGAAAAGCTCCCATCGGACTCTTTCTGTCGGAAATTCCGCTCGTGTGTACGCGGCAAAAGAAGACCCAGGACTGTTGAGCAGTTAGAATCCTATATTATCCAAATATGGGACAACATTCCTCTTCCAAAACTCCAGCAACTGGTCTCCTCAGTTCCCAGAGGTTTACAGAGTGTTGTTAAAAGAAGGGGGGGGGGATGCTACATCATGATAAATATGGCCCTGTCCCAATTTTTGAGACGTGTTGCTGCCATCAGTTACAAAATTACATTTTATTTATTTCCTAAAATGGTACATTTTCTTAGTTTAAACATGTGATATGATTTTTATTTTCTATTGTGAATAAAATAAAGGGTTATTAGATTTTCAAATCCTTACATTCTGCTTTTATGTAGGTTTTACACAGCATCACCTTTTTTGAAATTGAGGTTGTAAATGCGGTATATATACAGTAGTAATTGAATAATTCCTCCAAAATAGAACAAGTTGCAACAAAAATAGATAGTGGTGAGATGATAGATGAAATTTGAATTTCTTTAAGGAGGGGCATAGCGAATGAGTTCAGTTATTAGAGAGTTTGTATTAATTATACAGGTAAGACTAGCACTTAACACAATTACTAATTGGAGCCTTTCAATGCGACATTAGATGAGACCCAAAACTAGCAATTATACCTTGATCACTGATGATACAAAACAGAAGATGATAGTCTCTTCTACTTGTAGAGCTCAAACCCCAGCTTCCTCTTTTAATCCTTAATATTTAGTAAATTCGTTTGAATATTTAATGAAGAATAAAAAAAAAATCAATATATTATGAAGAATAGTATATTTATTGGGGACAGTAATGTAAGTCCCAATTAGAGTTGTGTCACATAATTAAATTTTTACTATAACCATTTCTGAGACCCTCCAATCTTTTAACAGTTAAAGTAACATTAAATGATCATTATTTTCTTTGAACCATTTCAGCCCTGGAAGATTTGGTTGCTGAATGACTGGGCCATTTTTTGCGATTCGGCACTGCGTTGCTTCAACTTACAATTGTGCGGTCGTGCGACGTTGTACCCAAACAAAATTGATGTCTTTTTTTTCCCACAAATAGAGCTTTCTTTTTGTGGTATTTGATCACCTCTGCGTTTTTTATTTTTTGCGCTATAAACAAAAAAAAGCAACAATTTTGAAAAAAACGCATTATTTTTAACTTTTTGCTATAATAAATATCCCCCAAAAATATATAAAAAAACTAATTTTTTCCTCAGTTTAGGCCGATATGTATTCTTCTACATATTTTTGGAAAAAAATTGCAATAAGCGTATATTGATTGGTTTGCGCAAAAGTTATAGCGTCTACAAAATAAGGGATAGTTTTATGGCATTTTTAATATTAAATTTTTTTTTATTAGCAATTGCGGCGATCTGTGATTTTTATTGTGACTGAGACATTATGGCGAACAGATCGGACACTTTTGACACTATTTTGGGACCATTGTCATTTATACAGCGATCAGTGCTATAAAAATGCACTGCTTACTGTGTAAATTACACTGGCAGGGAAGGGGTTAACCACTAGGGGGTGATGAAGGGGTTAAGTGTGTCCTAGGTAGTGATTCTAACTGTGGGGGGGGTGGGCTACAAGTGACATGACAGTGATCACTGCTCCCGATGACAGGAAGCAGTAGATCTCTGGCCTGTCACAAGGCAGAACGGGGAATGCCTTGTTTACATAGCGCGCGCCGGCACGGTGGCAAATTCAAAGGGACGTACAGGTACTCCCATTTGCGCAACCCTGCCATTCTGCTGACGTAAATGTACATGTACATGTTACACCTGTTCTGTGGAATAATTTTGCACAGAGCAGCCCCATTTCTCTTCTTCTTGTGACCCCCGCTGGTGCTCCAGACCCCTCTTTTTTGCCTAGTGCCCCCATAGCAAACAGCTTGCTATGGGGCACCCGAACAGGCTCGCCCCGAGCTGACTAGCTCCCAAGCCGCTGCTCCGTGTGGCCAGCTCCAGACCCCCACCCCAGTTTTCTCCCCATTGGCTCACTGGCTGTAATTGACAGAAGCAGGGGCCAATGGTTACCGCTGCTCTTTCAGCCAATGAGGAGGGAGATACCCGGAAAATCTGAGGCTCTCATGCACAATGGCATCCCTGAGGGGGCCCTAACCCCCCCCCCCCCAACATTATGCTGTGCCCCACCATGTGCCAGCCCCCAGGTAAAAAAAATGTTTTTTTTCTTTTACAAAAAGACAATGTCTAAGAGGGAGAGCGTCCCTAGTCAGCTCCTGCGGGTGATTCCTTGTGAATGTACACAAATGCAGGACTCTGGAGCGCGCCCGTATTGGTGTGTACACCTTAGGAGAGCCTTCTCCAATGTGGGCACTCAATGTGGGGAGGAGCTACCAGCGCCGTCGGGGGAACCCCAGAAAAAATGCACAGTGGAGGTAAGTATGATATGTTTGTTTTTTTTTTTTTTTTAAAAAGAGCGTTTACAACCCCTTTTAACTCTTTGATGGGGGTTAATTTACAATGGTATCTGTAATATGCAGCATGGACTGAGTTAATGTACCGCCACTGGTCACTGATGCATTAGTGGCAGTGCCAGTGGCAGATGCATTAGTGGCAGCAGTATCAGTGTTTATTAACCCCTATATGGTACAGCACGAAAGGGTTCATAAACACTGATACTGGTGCCACTAATGCAGCACAAAGGGGTTAATTAACTGCCACTGGTCAATAATGCATCAGTGACCAATGGTGTATTTGATACTGCCCACCTGCATACACTCCATACTCCTCTCCTGTCATTCTCCCCACCGCCATACACTTTGCATCCCTCTCATGTCATACTACCCACCGCCATACACTCTGCACCCCTCTCATGTCATACTACCCACCGCCATACACTCTGCACCCCTCTCATGTCATACTACCCACCGCCATACACTCTGCACCCCTCTCATGTCATACTACCCACCGCCATACACTCTGCACCCCTCTCATGTCATACTACTACCCACTGCCATACACTCTGCACCCCTCTCATGTCATACTAACAACCGCCATACACTCAGCACCATTCTCATGTCATACTACCCACCGCCATACACTCCACACCCCTCTCATGTCATACTACCCACCGCCATACACTCTTCACCCCTCTGATGTCATACTACCCACCGGCATACACTCCACACCCCCTCATGTCATACTACCGCCCACCATACACTCCACACCCATCTCATGTACATACTACCCCCTCCATACACTCCGCACCCCTCTCTTACTACTACTACTTGCCTCCATAGACTCCGCACCCCTCTCATACTACCCACCGTCATACCCTCCACTTTCCTCTCCTACTCAGGTTTACCGCCATTGTACAGTACCATCATAATAGCATCATGGGCAAAGTAATGCACTGAGGCCCCTACTAGGGAGATGGTGACCTGTGGTATACAGAAAAAAACAGTGAGTGTGGCTAAATTATTATAAATATTGGACATGGCTTTTTAGTTTGATTAGAAATTTTAGTCAGGTTTTTTTTTTTTTTTACAGTTTTATTATTGTTTTTACAATTTTTTTTTTGTTACTTTTTTGGTGAGAGATTTTTGGTTTCTTTGGTGAGATATCAGGGGACTAAATGGACCCCTGAAGTCTCACTTTTGAGACAGAGAAAGGGACTGAGGAAGCACATGCCCCAGTTCCTTTCTCTGTAGTCTCAGCTGCACTGCAGATGAATGAACAGAAGACAGAGGCTCCTGTTAATTCATAAACAAAAGCATAGTAAACACAGTTTATTATGCTTCAGTTATGAATGAACACAGTAAGTGATCAGTGCCGATCGCTCACTGTGTTCATTTAGAAAAGGTAGAGGCTGGTAAATGACATTTACCAGCCCCTTTTCCCAACCTCCATCCTGAAGATCTCCCACAGCAGTAAGCGAAGGGAAGTCGGCAGCGATTTGGGGGGGCACACTGTTATTTTTAATCGATTATTTTCCCCATTATGGGAGTGAGTGGGGCCTCATGTCTAAGACCCCATACACACTATATAACTTTTGTTGTCAGATTTCCTTTAGATTTACCAAAACGATGTAGTGCAAGGGCCTACCTGATTGTATACAAATTGAAACTCTTAAAGGGGTTGCAAACCCTAGTTTTTTTGTTTTTTTTAAAATAACAAACATATCATACTTACCTCCACTGTGCAGTTCTTTCTGCACAGTTTGGCCCCGATCATTGTCTTCTGGGGTCCCCCAACGGCGCTCGCGACTCCTCCTCACATCAGTAAACCCCCTAGGAGAAGCACTTTCCTAGTCCTGCATTTGCAGGTGTGCTCCCGAGTCCAGCATTTGCGTCCATAGACACAGAATGCTGGACTCGGCCTTGCCCCCCTGCGCCCGTGTCATTGGATTTGATTGACAGCAGCGGATGCCAATAGCTGCACTGCTATCAATCTATCCAATCAAGAGCCGAGAACCCCGGGCAGAGAGGTACAGTGCGTTTCTGCCGAGGGAACGAATGGGCTCAGGTAATTAAAACGGGGAGGGGCTAGGGGGCCGGTCAGTGTCAGAAGTTTAGAATGCATTAAGGTGAAAAACACGAGGGTTTACAACCTATTTTAAGGTTTGACCTCATATTATATGGTTTTGGTAAATCTGAAGGAAAAAATCTACAGAAAATTGTATAGTGTGCATTTAGCTTAAGTTTTGCCTACAGCCGGGTTCACACTGTAACGACACGACATTCGTACCACTTTGGATCCGACTTTGCCCTGTGACTTGAAGTCCGACATGTGACTTTGATCCCCGACAATACCAGGCACTGTGTCTGGTATGAATCTTTAGGGGTAACTCCACGCAAAATTAAAAAAAAAAATGGTATGGGTTCCCCCTTTGGTCTGGTCTAGACCTGGAGAGGAGAGAAGAACCAGCAGAGGCAGAAGACATCAGCGGAGGAGGCAGAAAAGGGGGGAAGAAATCGTAAGCGATGCCGGAGGGCTGCCTTAATAAATTATTTTAAAAACCTGTGTAATTTGTTTTATTTTTGACATTTTTTTTTTTTAGGTGAATGGGTAGGGGTACAATGTACCCCATACTTATTCACATAGGGTGGGGGGCCGGAATCTGGGGGCCTTGTTGAAGGGGGCTTCCAGATGCCGATAAGCTCCCCATCCACAGACCCCAAAAACCAACGGCCAGGGTTGGTGGGAAGATGCCCTTGTCCTCATCAACAAAGCACCCACCCCCCATGTTGAGGGCATGTGGCCTGGTACGTTTCAGGAGGGGAGGGGGAGCTTGCTCATCCCCACCCCCTTTCCTGACCTGCCAGGCTGTGTGCTCAGATAAAGGTCTGGTATGGATCTGGGGAGGACCCCAACGCTGTTTTTTCGGGGTGGGGTTCCCCTGATAATCCATACCAGACTGAAGGGCCTGGTATGCTCTTGGAGGGGGAACCCATAACTTTTTTTTTTTTTTTTTTTTTATTTGGCGTGGAGTTCCCTTCAGAGCACATATAGCATGCCAAAGTCGGGTCAGTTAAGACGACGATCCGACTTTGATCCGATTTCAATGGGCTGAAGTAGGATCAAAGTCGGAATAAAGTAGTGCAGGAAGGATTTTCAAAGTCGGACCAACTTGTGTCAGACCAGTTAAGATGGCTCCCATAGGGAAACATTGATTTTCACACGTCATGCGACATGAGCTCCCAATGTCGGAGCGTTTGTCGTACCAGTGTGAACCTGGCCTAAGGCCTCACAAAGCCTAGAGCCGCCTCTGTGTATGGCACCTAAAAGTTCCAGTACTAGGAGGAAGGGAAGAGGTTGTATGTACCCTCCAATACGATTGTCTTTATAAGACACAATGGGGTTGATTTAGTAGAGACAAATAGATTGTTTACAAGGGGAAATGAACTGTGGGGATTTTCCCCCCAGGCTTTATGAATGGGGTGAATATACATAGTTACATAGTTAATCTGGTTGAAAAAAGACACAAGTTCATCTAATTCAACCAATAAAAAAAAAGAAAATCATACAACACTATACCCACAGTTGATCCAGAGAAAGGCAAAAAACCAAACGTGAACCAATTTGCTACAGCAGGGGATAAAATCCCTTCCAGATCCCTGAGAGGCAATCGGATTTTCCTTGGATCAACTTTACTATAAATGTTAGTATCCAGTTATACAACTGATACTTTGTGGACGATACTAAGCTAAGCAGGGCAATAACTTCTCTGCAGGATGTGGAAACCTTGCAAAAAGATCTGAACAAATTAATGGGGTGGGCAACTACATGGCAAATGAGGTTTAATGTAGAAAAATGTAAAATAATGCATAATTTGGGTGGCAAAAATATGAATGCAATCTATACACTGGGGGGAGAACCTCTGGGGGAATCTAGGGTGGAAAAGGACTTGGGGGTCTTCGTAGATGATAGGCTCAGCAATGGCATGCAATGCCAAGCAGCTGCTAACAAAGCAAACAGAATATTGACATGCATTAAAAAGGGGATCAACTCCAGAGATAAAACGATAATTCTCCCACTCTACAAGACTCTGGTCCGGCCGCACCTAGAGTATGCTGTCCAGTTCTGGGCACCAGTCCTCAGGAAGGATGTACTGGAAATGGAGCGAGTACAAAGAAGGGCAACTAAGCTAATAAAGGGTCTGGAGGATATTAGTTATGAGGGAAGGTTGCGAGCACTGAACTTATTCTCTCTGGAGAAGAGATGCTTGAGGGGATATGATTTTACCCACAATAGGGATGAAACTTTTTTGCGGAAGAGACTTTAACAAGACACATGGTCACTCATTAAAATTAGAAGAAAAGAGGTTTAACCTTAAACTATGTAGAGTGTTCTTTACTGTAAGAGCGGCAAGGATGTGGAATTTCCTTCCACAGGCGGTGGTCTCAGCGGGGAGCATCGATAGTTTCAAAAAACTATGAGCTAAGCACCTGAACGACCGCAACATACAGGGATATACAATGTAATACTGACATATAATCACACATATAGGTTGGACTTGATGGACTTGTGTCTTTTTTAACCTCACCTACTATTTAACTATGTACTGTATGTACATTTAAGAAAAAATCCAGGCCTTTTAAAAGCAGTAAACCCGCTTGGTTATTCTTACCTACAGGTAAGCCTATACAAAGGTTTACCTGTAGGTAAAATAAATATCTCCTAAACATGCACCGTTTAGGAGATATTCCCCCTTGATGTAGCCAGCATACCTTGTCGGACCCTCAGAGCTTCGTGCCAGAACTGAGGGCTCCTGCGCACATCGCAGCTCTGGCCAATCACATAGTCGGAGCGCACGAACCCAGAAGAAAGACTAGGGGACAATGTCAGCCCTCTGAGCGATGGCTGTACAACGCTGGTGGGCTTCGTTCCAAGGTGAGTATTTCATAATGTGCTAATTTGCAATGCATACCAGCACATTATGCCATTGTCTTGCAGGTGTTTTTTTTTTTTTTTTTTTACAACAGCCGTGGTTTACAACCGCTTTAAAGCAATCAACTGAACTGGCCAGAACCAGCTCTTGAGGCAGTCTATTCCACATTTTCACAGCTCTTACTGTGACAAACCTTTCTGTATTTGGAGATTAAATCTCTTTTCCTCCATATGTAAAGAGGGCCCCCTTGTCCTCTGTGATGACCTTAAAGTGAATAACTAAACACCAAGTTTATGGACCACTTATGTATTTATACATATTGATCATTTCCCCCCTTAATCTCCTCTTCTCAAGAGAGAATAAATTCAGTTCCTCTAATCTTTCCTCATAACTGAGCTCCTCCATGCCTCTCATCAGTTTGGTTGCCCTTTTCTGCACTTTCTCCAGTTCCAGATATCCTTTTTGTGAACTGGTGCCCAAAACTGAACTGCATATAACAGATGAGGTCTTACTAATGATTTGTACAAGGGCAAAATAATATCTCTCTGCTGTCCATACCTTTCTTAATACAAGAAAGGACTTTGCTCGCTTTGGAAACTGCAGCTTGTCATTGCATGTTATTATTAAACTTATGATCTACCAAAACCCCCAGATCCTTCTCCATTATGGATTCCTCCAGTTGTACTCCCCCTAGTATGTAAGATGCATGCATATTCTTAGCCCTCAAGTGCATACCTTTATATTTATCAACATTAAACCTCATCTGCCACATAGTCGCACAATTAAAAGGTTACATAGTAGGTGAGGTTGAAAAAAGACACAAGTCCATCAAGTCCAACCTATGTGTGTGATTATGTGTCAGTATTGCATTGTATATCCCTGTATGTTGTGGTCATTTAGGTGCTTATCTAATAGTTTCTTGAAGCTATCAATGCTCCCCGCTGAGACCACCGCCTGTGGAAGGGAATTCCACATACTTGCTGCTCTTACAGTAAAGAACCCTCTACATAGTTTAAGGTTAAACCTGTTTTCTTCTAATTTTAATGAGTGGCCACGAGTCTTGTTAAACTCTCTTCTGCGAAAAAGTTTTATCCCTATTGTGAGGTCACCAGTCCGGTATTTGTAAATTGAAATCATATCCCCTCTCAAGCGTCTCTTCTCCAGAGAGAATAAGTTCAACCTTTCCTCATAACTAAGATCCTCCAGACCCTTTATTAGCTTTGTTGCTTTGTTGCCCTTCTTTGTACTCGCTCCATTTCCAGTACATCCTTCCTGAGGACTGGTGCCCAGAACTGGACCACATACTCTAGGTGCGGCCGGACCAGAGTCTTGTAGAGCGGGAGAATTATCATTTTATCTCTGGAGTTGATCCCCCTTTTAATGCATGCCAATATTCTGTTTGCTTTGTTAGCAGCAGCTTGGCATTGCCTGCCATTGCTGAGCCTATCATCTACTAGGAACCCCAGGTCCTTTTCCATCCTAGATTCCCCCAGAGGTTCTCCCCCCAGTGTATAGATTGCATTCATATTTTTGCCACCCAAATGCATTATTTTACATTTTTCTACATCCTCATTTGCCGTGTAGTCGCCCACCCCATTAATTTGTTCAGATCTTTTTGCAAGGTTTCCACGTCCTGCGGAGAAGTTATTGCCCTGCTTAGCTTAGTATCGTCTGCAAATACAGAGATTGAACTGTTTATCCCATCCTCCAGATCGTTTATGAACAAATTAAATAGGATTGGTCCCAGCACAGAACCCTGGGGAACCCCACTACCCACCCGTGACCATTCCGAGTACTCCCCATTTATCACCACTCTCTGAACTCGCCCTTGTAGCCAGTTTTCAATCCATGTACTCACCCTATGGTCAATGTCAATGGTTGTGCTGACTACCATCATCCAATCACGTGCAAGCAAAAATTATATTCTCTCCTTGCACGTGATTAGGTATTATTTGCAAAGTGAAATTGTACCACATTCACTAAGCTTTTGGTAAAATTTCCATGCAACTTCCTTTGCGAATTGAACAGCCTATTTGCTTTTAGTAAATCAACCCCAAAGTGCTTTGATCTTGACGTTTTGGGCCCAGCCAACAAACTCTTGTGAGGCAAGCAGAAAAGAAGTACAGGAGGAGAAGAGTACGTTGTACTGTAAGGATTGGTCCATGTTGAAGATTTAGAGTCTCTCTTGCAAACATAGCTACTATGGCTGCTGGGGCTGTGTAGCAGCAGGGAGGAAAATGAAATTAAATTGCCCCCTTTGAAATTTGTAATCTTCATGCTTCAGCTGTCTTCTTTCAAATCAGAAGAACAAATTGAGGGCTAGTGTCAAAGTGCTTAGGAATGTAAAGCTAGCTTGATGAAGGTCAGAGAGAACAAAGGTCAAATACAATTGTCAATGAATTATGAATGATCTCAGAAGCGTTTGTGCTATCAAAACAAGCCAAAAGCACATCTACATAGGATCTAAATCTAATCCAATTAAACATTCAGCCCATCCAAAAGTAAATTTTCAAATGTAAGTGAAATATAGTGGACTTCAACATCTGCCTTTTTCTCGCGTCTATGGGTGATGTACTCAACATTACTCCTCCCTTGGTTTTTTACAGACTTGGGAGGCAGGTCTGGTAGAGGTCTGGTACATGCAGGTGTACAGCCACTGAAATCCAGTGGCGGGTGCTCATGCAGGACGCAGGGGCGGCACCCCTTGAATCCATGTGTCCGACCCCTAATCTACATGCAGGGCGTGGAATGCATGTATTCCAATGAGGTTTTTTTAACTTTAGAAGCACATGATTAGAGTCAGAGGCTTTAATTGGTTTCAAAAAGGGTGGGCTCGGGGTGCGCCCGGAGCCCACCCAGTGTGACATTAGCAAATACATTTTCACTAATGTCTTCCTGTTTCTCCTCCCGGCCAATCATGAAGCGGGTCCTGAGACCCTAAGACTTGGTTGGCCGCGGGTCCTAAGTCCAGATTGGCTGGGAGGAACTCGGAAGGAGACACAGGGGGGAAACCGCCGAAGCAGCAACCTGGATGGGGTAAGTGCCTAAAAGGATAAATACCGAACTAAAAAAAGAAGTATATATTTATATATGTAGCGGTCACATTTTTGGTATATAACTTAATGTATGTTATATCTTAGCATCTGGCGGCCAAAATATGAAAGGACTGGATCTTTATTTTTCATCGTTCAAGAAGTTAACATGGAAGTGTTTGTTTGTTTACATTGAACATTAACTTGACCTACCCATAATGCCCATTAACTCCCATGAACATCAGGAGAACAGAACTGCATTGTGGGAAGATTATAAAAGGGCTCGGCGCGGCCATCTTAGGTCTCTTGGACAGGCATGGCCAGCCTGGGAGGATCTGTGTGAGGTCTCCAGCGCAGCGCGGCCTACCTCCAAGGAAGAGTGATCCGAGCAGCAACACTGACATACCGGTGAGCTGGGCTGACGGCGGGGCAAGACTGGGAAGGAGCCAGAGGAGCCTGTCAGAGACATCTGGGAGTTCCAGAATGTCTCGTTGTGCGGAGCCGAGCAACGCAGCAGTGCCGGCCAGCCGGAACTGGACCCTATACACCGGAGTGGAACTTTCTGACAACACTGACCTGGTTGGGTGAGAGGGCTGTTGCCCAAAAGTTTCCTTGGTGCACTTTTACACATTCATCTGTACAATACAGAGTTGCTGGGATCCATAGTCCCACAAGCAAAGTCAAAGGATTAGACTGAGCTAAAAATTGGCCTCAGGCCTGTATCTCACTGAGGATCTGGTACTGTGTCATTGGAGATACGGTAGTTGCAGTGCTGCTGTACCATAACTTTGATTCAACATTCAGCTTGCTTTGATCAGGAGTTATTAACCATTGGATTACAAATTTATGTTATTCATAGCTAGCAGAAGAAAGAAGAAAAGAAGGACTGTTTAATAAGACACAAGGCTTTGTGTTTCATTGCCATATTGAAGTTACTGTGATACTAAGTAATGGGAGCTCCCTGAATATTGTATTATATTTTATCAAATCAGCATTTGATTTCCTTGTAGTTGTAAAGCGAGCAAAGGATGGGACAGTGCTCAGAGTGAAATCAGTTCACTCTGTCATTTATCCTATTTTCCTTAGTACATTACTGGCAAGTTAATTCAAACACTCTGCATCTGTATAATATCTTTGTAAACTGAAATCTGTTGACTGTCACACTACGTTGGTCTGACAGTACAACTATTGTAGTGTTCTACTTTAAATCATAAATACAGTAAACAAAGTTCTTGTTTAAGTAATTCTGAGGGAGTGTTGTTTTCTTTTACATTATCAGCCAAGTGAAGACTGGAGACCAAAGGTAAAGACAAAAAGGTATATTACATTGTATATTGTGAAATTGTCTTTCAGGTTTTTACTGCACACTATATTACACCACAGTTTTGTCGGGGGGCGTGAGAGAAATCAAAGTTGTAACAAAGCAGAGTACAGGTCCAATAAATATATATATATATATATATATTTAATAATAATATAAATATATATTATATATAATAAATATATATAAAATAAACAAATGATCTGCAGCAATTTAACTAGGAGATATAATCCAAGTGACAACACATATGTAGCGCTGGTAGATTTACAATCTACCGCAGGTTAGGTAAATTTAGTAAATTGTGTGTTAGGAAGGTTAAAAGTTCACCTCTGTTCCAGCTTGGCTGACGTTGTGTGTGCTTCCGTGCTGACCAGTGGGTGTCGCTGTTGCTACTGGTCAGTGTTGGAAAGGCAACGTGTCGAAGTGTATAGATGCTCCTCTGTCTCGGAGACAAGCTCGGTGGAGGTGGTCCTCCGAGTTGCATTCTGGGAAGAGGGTATTTATGGGACAGACGCCATGTTCTAGGGTCGTTTTTCAGCCACCTGCTGGCCCTCCTGGCCGACAGGTATGCGTTAAGGAGCTACCTCGTGGTCCTCCGATCGGAAGGGGTGGGTCCAGAGGCTTGTCTGGGGCCTACCACCGTGGCCGAGGAATGGTCCTGAGCTGTCGGTCCCGTGTAACGAAGCTGGACAGCCGAGGAGATCCCAGGGGAGGACCCATCTTGGAGAGATCATGCAGCTTGCTGGTCTATAGAGGGGCCTGGTGACTCGGCTGAAGGACGTATCCAAAAGAAGTAACTATACAGCATAGTGTTGCCAGTTTGGCTTAAAGGTTCAGGCACTGTCACTGACTTTCACTGCAGAAAAATCTGATACATCCTGTGGCAGAGGATCGTATGGATTTACACCCCCAAACAAGTCTGTGGCAGAGACTTTTGATTTGTGCTGCGTGCTGGCTGCTAGACCGGTGAGTGAGGCCTATCCAGAGGAGCAAGGAGTGTGTCCCACAAGGGGAGCGCATTCCACCTAATTATCTGAATTCTACCAGGACATTTGCCACTAAGATTCTATAAGAAGATATTTGAGTTTCTCCTGAAAGTTTCCTTTTCCGCCTCTTTCCTGCTACTTCCTAAAGTTCGTCTGTTCAATAAAGCATTGAAAGCGTACTCCAGTGTTGGTGCGTGTGTCATCCAGAAGTAAACTCAACAGAAACCTAGACCCAGTGTCGGTGAAACAGAGGGAAGCAAGGTGAAGGTAACAGACCCGCTTAAACCAGCAGCTCCACCGTGAGTTAGTGCTACACATAAAACAAAAAAAATTGCGCAAATTGGAATTCAAATGAATTCAAAAAACAAAGTCAATAGGTGTTTTGGTGCTATGACACACTAATAAGTAAATTCTATAGTGATGAAGTTTAACCAAAGTGAATAATGAAACCACATAAATCTAAATTACAAAAAGTTATAAACTGAGAAAAATGAAAAAATACTGTGACTGAGTCCTTAATTTAATAGTCCAAAACATTTCCACCACAAAAGTGACTTGATTGTGAACTTTTCAGTGACACACCATATATGGTAGTCAGGGACTCTTACCAAATCCCCGGGACCACCTATCTCTAGGATGGTCAAAAGAGCAGGCAGAATACCTCTACGGGTTAGGCTAATGGTAACAACCAATCATCCAGCACAAGGCAAAAGTGAGTCTCCCTTCACAGTTGGTCCTCCAAAGCATCCAGGAGTGGAAATGGGTCATAGAAAACAGAAGGCTCCAATAGTATAATACCTTATGGATAGGTTTATTGAAAAAACGCCAATTGACTACTCATATGTATTATAACGGAATGCGCATAAAAACAATTGCCAGAAAAGAAAATGAGCATACACCCGAGCTTCTGGGATCACATGGGGCATGATGGCGTCCCAGTCGGATTTTTATCATGTACTTCTACATAGTGTTTGGACACTATCTAGAAGTACATGGTGAGGAGGGCAGGTGAGGAGATATACTACATTAGGAGTAGAACATGTAATGAAGGTTTACATTTGAAAGGCCTGGGAAGTGCTATGTGAGCTAAAATGGGTAGTGTTTTTATTACTTACTCTATTAATAGAACACACAGCACAATTTTTACACTTATAAATTCCTACCATGTTCTGAAAGAACATCGGTTTGATGTTAGGTGGATCACATACACTAGGAGCCACAATATCTCTCAGCGAAGGAATCATCTAAAAACTACCTGGGGTTGATCAGACAAAGATTTGCCCAAAACACTGTCATTTTTGAGTAAATGCCAATGTTTAAGGACAAACCTTTTAATTTGATAATGCTGAAGGGAATACGATGGGATAAATGGCTAGTCCTTTTTTGGCTAGTCTATCTGTTAGGACAGCCGCCTCTGTTTCAAACACTTTCAATCTCATACAATTACGTCTTAAACATAAATATTGTCTCTTAGGGACTGAATCAAACCAGGACTTATTATGACAGCTGTCCCTGGGGATAAAGGAATGGGTGGGTTTAAAATATGTAGAGGTCAAAAGTTGATCCCCTTCTGCCCAAATCTTTAGATCTAAAAAGATTATTGAATGTTGGTCAGCTTCATATTTGAATTCAATCCCTGTATCATTGATATTTAAAGATTCCATAAAACTTCCCATGGATTCACGGGAACCACTCCATAGGAGGAGGACGTCATAGATGTACCTGGCCCAAAAGACCAAATGTGGTCTTTCTTGGGCATAGATGACGTCCTCCTCCCAGTTTCCCATAAAAAGATTAGCTAGGCTGGGGGAAAACTTAGCCCCCATAACTCCTCTATTTTGAAGGAAAAATTCCTTTTTGAACCAAAAGTAATTACTTGTTGCAGCAAACTTTAATAATTCCATAATAAATGTTCATTGTTGTGGAATATTCTACAGAAGTGATCCCCCAATGATGTGGAATAATAGTGTAGAGAGATGTAACGTCAGCAGTTACTAACCATACTTCCTCCTTATAGGCACGCTTTTTTAATAAATTGATTGTGTGTCTACTAGCCTTGATGTAGGAAGGGAGGAATCTAACAAGGGGCTAGAGATAATAATCTACATATTTCCCTACTCGGGATGTAATGAAATCTATTTCGCTAACCATGGGGCAACCTGGTGGGTGAACGGGGTCTTTGCGAAGCTTCGTGAGGTAGTAAATAATAGGGGTACGTGAGGCTATTTCTTTTTGTTTACTATTCCTAAAACATTTTAAGCGGTGTGTAAGTATCTCGATCACACACTTTTTTCTCTAATTCTGTCAAGTAGTCATCCTTATCTAGAACTACAATTTCTCCCCCCTTATTCACAGGACGAATAATCAAATCCTTTTTGTGAACACAATTTGTCTAAACCCTCCTGTAACTCTTTGGACATATTAACATTTTTAACCTTTAAATTGTCCAGATCTCTAAGGAGGATGTCCCTAAAAACTTTCAATGAAGGGACTAGTCCCCCAGGAGGGTTAAAAAGAGATGCATTGGATAGTTTTGAGCGTTGGATGTCATGAGAGACATTTCTAGTATTCCTAATGATATTGGATAGTATATAACGTTTGACATTAAATTTCCTTGTAAACCTATGTATGTCCATATATCTTTCAAACGTATTTATTTTTTTTTAAGGGGCAAATTTCAGACCCTTATCCAAGATCAATGTTTCTGCTTGAGTGAGAACAGTTCGAATAAGGTTATATATACCTTCCTTTATTATTCCCTTTTTCTTTTTTACCTTTGATTCCCTCCCCCCTCTGACTCCTCTCTTTGTTCTACTGGACGTGACTGTCCCTATTCGGACCTGGGAAAACCCCAATGTTGGGGATGACCTTGATTTTATTGTTCTTAGGGAAAATTCCATGGTGGTCTCCCCCTTTGTGTTGCTGGGGAGGGTACCATCCAGGCTGATCTACTCTAACTTCCCTTTGTGGTTTATGATAATACTGGGGAGGATGCCCACCAGCTCTATCCCCTCTATTTCCTCTCTGAGGGGAATGGTGGTTAGATGGATACTAGTCATAGGATTCCTCCTCATATGGACGGTCCCCATCTTGTAATGGGTAGAAGCTGTTATAAGTAGGTACAAAATAGTGTTCTCCTAGGGCAGTGGTTCTCAACCTTCCTAGTGCCGTGACCCCTTGATAAAATTTCCCAAGTTGTGGGGACCCCTAAGAGTAAAATTATTTTTGCTAGTCGCGTTTGCTGGCACAGTGGCGGCGTTTGCTGGCACAGTGGCAACAATTGATGGGCACAGTGGCTGCACAGTGGGACGTTTGCTGGCACAGTGGCTGCGTTTGGCACAGTGGTAACAATTAAAGGGCACAGTGGCTGCGTTTGATGGCACAGGTGGCGACGTTTGCTGGCACAGTGGCGACAATTTATGGGCACAGTGGCTGCGTTTGGCACAGTGGCAACAATTAAAGGGAACAGTGGCTGCATTTGATGGCACAGTGGCTGCGTTTGATGGCACAGTGGCAACGTTTGCTGGCACAGTGGCAACGTTTACTGGCACAGTGGCAACGTTTACTGGCACAGTGGCGACAATTGATGGGCACAGTGGCTGCCCTTGGCACAGTGGCAACAATTAAAGGGCACAGTGGCTGCGTTTGATGGCACAGTGGCGACGTTTGCTGGCACAGTGGCGACAATTAATGGGCACAGTGGCTGCGTTTGGCACAGTGGCAACAATTAAAGGGCGCAGTTCCTGCGTTTGATGGCACAGTGGCTGCGTTTGATGGCACAGTGGCAACGTTTGCTGGCACAGTGGCGACAATTGATGGGCACAGTGGCTGCCCTTGGCACAGTGGCAACAATTAAAGGGCACAGTGGCTGCGTTTGATGGCACAGTGGCGACGTTTGATGGCACAGTGGCGACGTTTGATGGCACAGTGGCGACGTTTGCTGGCACAGTGGCGACAATTAATGGGCACAGTGGCTGCGTTTGGCACAGTGGCAACAATTAAAGGGCGCAGTTCCTGCGTTTGATGGCACAGTGGCAGCGTTTGCTGGCACAGTGGCGACAATTGATGGGCACAGTGGCTGCATTTGATGGCACAGTGGCGACAATTGATGGGCACAGTGGCTGCACAGTGGCGACGTTTGCTAGCACAATGGCGACAATTGATGGGCACAGTGGCTGCGTTTGGTACAGTGGCAACAATTAAAGGGCACAGTGGCTGCGTCTGATGGCACAGTGGCTGCGTTTGATGGCACAGTGGCGACGTTTGCTGGTACAGTGGCGACAATTAATGGGCACAGTGGCTGCGTTTGGTACAGTGGCAACAATTAAAGGGCACAGTTCCTGCGTTTGATGGCACAGTGGTAGTGTTTGCTGGCACAGTGGCGACATTTGATGGCACAGTTGCAGCGTTTTAATGGGGGTTTTTTTCTGATTGTTTCAGTTTGCTTGCGCCCCCACCACTGATTTATATATAAATGTTGCGGTTGATTCCTCAAAAGTGGTTATTCCGTGCCAGTGCTAGATACACAAAGTGTATAGCTTCCAAACATGTATCTAGCACTGGGACGTTTATATATATATATATATATATATATATATATATATATATATATATATATATATATATATATATATATATATATATATATATATATATATATATAGGACCATAATTTAAAAAATGTTGTCTTGTCAGCTTTTCCTGTGTGTCTGACTTACCAGAAGTCACAGGTGTTCTTCTTCTTCAGCATGTCGTGTTTCGTTGCCTCCCTCTTGGTACACTCGTCCGCAGCAAGCAGATTTCGGTGGGTGTACAAAGATGTCCGCTTGCCGACTTCTAAGTCTAAGCCTTACTGCGGACGAGAGTACCAAGATGGCGGCGACGGAACGTCACTTCCGGCAGTCCCTCCTCTCCAGGAAGTGACATCTCGCTGGCCGAGACGGACGGACTCAGGCAGTAACTTCGGGTCCGTCTCGGCCAGCATCTCGGCCAGCATTCGCGACCCCCTGGAGAATGGGCAATCGACCCCCCAGGGGGTCGCGACCCCCAGGTTGAGAACCGCTGTCCTAGGGGGACCCCTATAATAATGGTTATCCTGTTGATATCTCTAACTTTGTCTCCAGTTATTTGATTTTGATTTTTTTGGTCCTTGG
Source organism: Lithobates clamitans (assembly GCA_037952925.1). Taxonomy (NCBI): domain Eukaryota; kingdom Metazoa; phylum Chordata; class Amphibia; order Anura; family Ranidae; genus Lithobates; species Lithobates clamitans. Next base: position 182,277 of record JBBGZY010001082.1, on the reverse strand, counting down.
AATGGAGACCTATGTTGGACACCCCGGGGAGGAAGTCCTACTGGGCTGGGTCGTGGTTGAAGTGGTCTCCGACCCCTATCAGGAGACCGATAGGATGGCCTAGGGGTCAGGGGTCGCTGTTTGGGAGTATTGGGAGGCTTAGTATGATAACCTTCCCCTTGATTATAACCATAAACTGCTCCCTGTGTGGGAGGGGCAGTATCCATAACTTGTGTTGATTTACTTTCGGCCATAAAAATTTTATTCTGCCAAAGATGATACCTGTTTTATAATCACCCACATCCCTATTGAACTTCTTCCTTCTCTTTTCTGTTCACTCTCTTCCTTCTCCAATATTTTTTTAAGATTACTAGATCTTTCCTTGTATTCATTATTGTTTTTATGGGGATGTTACCCTGAAAAATCTATATTTAAGATTTTTCATATCTCATAGATATGATGTGGGTTAAATAAGAGTTCTTTTCGACCAAGAGTGAAAGCTTCAAATATAATAACATTTATTAGGAAGCAGTTGAAAGTCTAGCTAATACACAATCATCTATCTATAGTCTTACACCAAGGAAGAAAATATTAGGTTGAAATAAAGTATTTCCATGAAGGAATACAGGGTATATTCCTCAATACAGTAATCTGCACACATATTTAGTTACAAGTAAAAGGGCATTCCTTTCCCATAATTACCCATCCTTACCAAAGTTCCTTTCAGCTTGATGGTCTATCAGAAAGAGACCAATACCTCCCCCTTGGCTCTGAGTATATCAAACCAGGCTTATGTCTCATTGGTTGGCCTAGCTTGGATCATGATTGGAGGGCTTACTCCATAAGTCGGCCCCCTTTCATGCCAATCCTTGTGACTATGTTGGCCAAGTGAGTTAATTGCATTTCCCCAGGAAGTTAGGTCCAATGCATATCCCAGCATGGGACCCTTTTAAAGGAGTAGGTGTAAAACAATGGAATTGGCTTTCCATTGTTTGTTTATACAAGCCTTGGTCCACATTCTCTGATCTTAGCAAAAGCTTAAATGAAACCCTTTTTAGCCCGGCTTTCATAGATGCCAGCTAAATTAAATATATTCATTATTACAATATTTTACAGTTATTAATGGAGATTTCACATAAACTCATAAGGCAACAGGGAGATAAACGTAATCTCTCCATCGAGGAGAGCCAATTTGCTTTTCTTTGTTAAGATTAAAAATTTCAAAAATTTTACCCCTGCCTCATTGAAATACTTGAACCATTCCTCGAGTTCTAGTTCAACCCTTTGGGGACCAACTTCCCACCTCAAACTCCTAGGAACCATAGAATCAGCCACATATTGCTCAAGAAAAGCTATGTCCCATTGAGTATGGATTTCAGACACCATAAGATTTTTTATTCTCATGAATAGTCCTCCCAAATCTTCAGGGAGATCTCCTCTTATTTCAAAAACTCCAATGGTTTTGACCTCTCTGGAGGCCCTATATTTGAATACATCCATACTGATATGTATTTGCACAAACAATGCAAGTAATAGTATGGCTCAAAAAATATCATCAAAAATACAGTGAATAAAAGGTTAAATACCACGCTAATAAATGAAAAATATAAATATATAAAAAACGAACTGCAGCAATTTAACTAGGAGATATAATCCAAGTGACAACACATAAAACAAAAAAAATTTGCAAATTAGAATTCAAATTAATTAAAAAAACACCAAAGTAACCAAAGTAATTAATGAAACCACATAAATCTAGATTACAAAAAAAATTAACAAACTGAGAATAATAAAAAAAATACTGTGACTGAGTCCTTAATTTAATAGTCCAAAATATATTAAATAAATTTTCCAACCACCAAAGTGACTTGATTGTGAATTTTTCAGTGACACACGGTGGTCAGGGACTCTTACCAAGTCGTCGGGACCACCTATCTCTAGGATGGTCAAATGAGCAGAATACTTGTATATTTATACTTTAATACTTGTAAGTAACCAATTGGCGTTTTTTCAATAAACCTATCCATAAGGTATTTTACTATTGAAGCCTTCTGTTTTCTATGACCCATTTCCACTCCTGGATGCTTTGGATGACCCACTGTGAGGGGAGACTCACTCTTGCCTTGTCCTGGATGATTGGTTGTTACCGTTAACCTAACCCGTAGAGGTGTTCTGCCTGCTCATTTGACCATCCTAGAGATAGGTGGTCCCGACGATTTTTGTTTTCAGATTTACCAAAACCATGTAGTGCAAGGGCCTGCCAGATTGCATACAAATTGAAACTCCTAAGGTTTGACCTCATATTATATGGTTTTGGTAAATCTGAAGGAAAAAATCAGCAGAAAATCTGATAGTGTGTATGGGGCTTAAGAGTCCCTGACTACCATGTATGGTGTGTCACCGAAAAGTTCACAATCAAGTCACTTTTGTGGTGGAAATGTTTTGGACTATTAAATTAAGGACTCAGTCACAGTATTTTTAATTTTTTCTCAGTTTATTAATTTTTTTTTTTTGTAATTTAGATTTGTGTGGTTTCAAATATTGACATTGGTTAAACTTCAACGCTATAGAATTTACTTATTAGTGTGTCATAGCACCAAAACACCTATTGATTTTGTGTTTTGAATTAATTTGAATTACAATTTGTGCAAGTTTTTTGTTTTATGGATAGGGTAAGTGCAGGGGCTGGCGGGGGCTGGCGGGCAGCGGGTGAGTGATGCGGCGGTGGAGGTTGGTTGGTTGGCTGGCTGGTGGGAGGGCAGAGTGGCTGGCTGGCTGGAGAGGCCGCAGATCCCACACCGGTGCTCCTGGCGCCTGCTGGGTGCCCCCACAGCAGGCAGGTTGCTTTGGGGGCACCCAGCAGGTGCACTCCCGAATTCTATGTGTCCACTCACGCAGGGAGCCACGGCTTGGCCCGCCCACTCCGTCTACTGATCGTCCCACTGGCTGTGATTGACAGCATTTGGAGTGGATCCCGCTGCTGTCAAAAGCCAATCAGGAGTGTGAGTCCGTGGGGCTGGGGGAGAACAGAAGGTTTTTTACCTTCATGTATGAATGCATGAAGGTAAAACACCTTGTGCCTTTAGAACCTCTTTAAGTAACACTTATGGGGCGTACACACGGTCGGACTTTTCATCTACAAAAGTCCGACAGCCTGTCCGACAGACTTTCGGCGGACTTTCGGCGGACTTGCGGCGGACTTGCGGCAGACTTTCTAACGAACGGACTTGCCTACACACGACCACACAAAAGTCCGACGGATTCGTACGTGATGACGTACACCGGACTAAAATAAGGAAGTTGATAGCCAGTAGCCAATAGCTGCCCTAGCGTGGGTTTTTGTCCGTCGGACTAGCACACAGACGAGTGGATTTGGGGGTCCGTCGTAGTTACGACGTAAAGATTTGAAGCATGTTTCAAATCTAAAGTCCGTCGGATTTGAGGCTGAAAAAGTCCGCTGAAAGTCCGGGGAAGCCCACACACGATCGGATTACCAGCCAGCTTTTAGTCCGTCGGCGTCCGTTGGACTTTTGTAGACGAAAAGTCCGACCGTGTGTACGCCCCATTACTGGTCTCCTTCCCTCCCCCAGCCTGTAATTGGATACTGAGTGAGAAGAAGCAGACTAATGAGCTTCCTCAGTCTGTTCTTTCAAATCAAAATATCATTTGTTAGCATATTACAGTAATGGCAAACCTTGGCACCCTAGATGTTTGGAACTACATTTCTCATGATGCTCAACTACACTGCAGAGTGCATGAGCATTATGAGGAATGTAGTTCCAAAGCATCTGGGGTGACAAGGTTCGCCATAACTGGCATATGAGCACAATGCACAACTCCATGGCATCTTGTGCTGCCTCTCCCCCTCCTAAGCTAAGCTTTGCTGTATAAAGGCTTTCAGAAGACTTATAGTAAGTCAAATATAGGTACTTACCCTGCTTGCATTAAATAAAATACATGAATTAAAATCAAACCCCTCTCTTCCACCCTCTCTGTTCATGGATTAAAAAAAAAAAAAGGAAACTAAATCCTTCTTTCACCTACCTTAAGCTGTGGTCACATGATTATTCAGTGTCAGGCCCTTCTCCTCTCTGTTTACTTCATAAGTAGGCTCTTCTAAGCATCCCGAAAGAGGACTTATGTCAGACAAAGGATAGTGAAGGAAACCGGCTGGCAAGGGTCAGTAAGCAGCACTAGACTGATGGCCCCTCTACTGGTGGACACAAGTGTCCCCAAAAGCACAAACGAGTCATTGAGGGACCTGGATATGGGGAGTCAGGTGCACAAGGCTGACCATGTAAGGAAAACTTAGGCCCCATTCACACGGCCATAAAAAACGCATTTACAACCATTTTGTATTTACGAATCTGAATGCAGCTGCATTGTTTTCAATTAAGACATTCACACAGAGGTGTGAAAACCTTCACTGCATTCAAATCGGTAACACAGAATCCAAAAATTTGCATATACATGTATTCCCCCCCCCCCAAAAAAGAAGAGGACAGTTTTTTCGCATTCTATTTACTGATCATTGTGCAAGAACTTTTTTTCCTGATCAGTACACTTTTACATTAGTCACAGCCATGTGAATGGGGCCTAAAAGCCTACATTTGGTAAAACAACAAAGTCAGCACAAGGAACACTACTTGCTGTCAATCTGATGTGCCTCTTGTGCTGCTTGCTCCTTGTTTAGCTGAAAATTTCCTTCTTCTCCTCTGATCCACTGTAATCTTCTGGTGCTGCAGGGGTTATTAGGACCCAGGAACCTGTCATTTGCACTCATCAATAGTGCCAACTATGCCCATCCTTTCTACCCACCTTCTCCATTCATAGAAAATGTACTATAGCTTATATGAATGAAAAGTTATCTCTGAATGGATGAGGAGCGGATGAATGAATAGTCTGCCTCCTCCATTCAAAGACCATACAGCTTTTATGAATAAAGAAGGTGAGCAGAAAGGACAGCCATAATCAGCACAATAGTGCCATGACATCACTTGGCAGTTTTCACAAAGTCATAATTTCAGAAAATAATTCAGAAAGGCAGAATCTAACAACACACCCAGAGCATTAGCGGTCCGTGCATTGTGGGCACACAGGCACCGCCCCCCGACACCTCCGCCGCCCTCCCTATTCATGTGCCCGGCCCCTTTCAAGATGCCGGACACATGAAATACTGTGGCGGGAATAAGCGTGGGGTGTGTATTTTGAAGCACATGATTAGAGCCAGAGGCTCTAAAAGGCTTCAAAATAGGGTGGGCTTGGGGCGCAGAGCACTGTGTCCCAATACCACCCTGTTGTGTGGCATAGCGAATGAATTTTCACTATTTTCACACTAACGTTCCTCCCTGCCAAATGCGCAGGCAGGTCAGTGAGACCTGTCTCCCGATTGGATGCCTAACGATTTGGCGGAAGAGTAGACACGCGGAGGAAGCCTGAGGAGTCAAGCGGACACCAGAGCTGCAGCCGCCGCTTCCCACAGAGGAGGAGAGCCACTGCTTCCCGCCGAGGAGGAGAGCCGCCGAGGAGGAGAGCCACCGCTTTCCACCGAGAAGGAGAGCCGCCGAGGAGGAGAGCCGCCCAGGAGAGCCCCGTCACTCCAGGAGAGGACAGAAACAATCTCCTGCGCTTGGGGGCTTAGTCTATACGTAAGTGGTGCGTCCAACCCTCTGGATAAAACAATGCCTGCGGTCTTGCTGCCCTCCTCAGAACAATGGGTATCCTTAAAACTGAAACATATAAAGAGGAAAGGAGGGCGCACCGACCTTGTGAATTACCAATGGTAAAATTTATTAAAAAACTGTAACAGCAGTAATCATACTCACAAACGAGCGTATAAAAAAAGGCTTACCAGTCTGCCAGTAGATGAGACTGCGTTTTTGGACACCTGCAACCCGGACCGGATATTGGAGGGGTCAGATGGCATCACAAACGGCTAACACATTTCAAGACCATACCCTCTTCCTAAGAGCCAAAGCGATGAATAACTTGCCTCCTCTGGTTACCTCTATATATATATCCACATGCCTACGCCCAGGCCGACGCCCACCAGAACATGCCACACCCATCTGAGTGGACAGCGTCCACCTAGTGAATCAATCTAAGCCATAGACATACATATCACACAATCTAATCCCATACCTGTCCCCTGCCATATTGGAGGTGCCCCCATCCAATGTTAAGGGGCACCTTCCAGGCAGGGAACAAGGTCTGTGTACAAATTATTCAACAACCAACATTTTGGCCATAGTATAGTAGTTAGTAATAATAGCCAATAAAACTTATCTATTGTACCTACCCATCTCTGTTGCATCATGCAGGGTAAGGGGGATTTATAGCGTGTGGTTATAGAGAGGTGAGTGAAAGCAGAGGAGCAGAGCCCCGCCACACGAGTGGTAAGTGCCGCCGGAAAAGGCCGCGGGGGGTTAGTGAAGTGACAGCCAAGCCGGGGGGCATGCCTGGCTGCATTTGGGCACAAGTGGCTGCATATACTGAGCACAAGTGGCTGCATATGATGGGCACAAGTGGCTGCATTTGACCGGTACAAATGGCTGCATATGATGGGCACAAGTGGCTGCATATGATGGGCATAAGTGGCTGCATATGATGGGCATAAGTGGCTGCATATGATGGGCACAAGTAGCTGCATATGATGGGCACAAGTGGCTGCATTTGATGGGCACAAGTGGCTGCATTTGATGGGCACAAACGGCTGCATATGATGGGCACAAGTGGCTGCATTTGAGTGGCACAAGTGGCTGCATGTGATGGGGCACAGTGGCTGCATATGATGGGGCACAGTGGCTGTGTTTGATGGGCACAATGGGTGCATTTGATGGGCACAATGGCTGCATTTGATGGGGGGGTTCAGTATTTTTCAGTTTGTTTGCGCCCCCCCCCCAAAAAAAATAATAATTTTGAGCACCAGCCGCCACTGACCCAGAGATCTCAACAAGCGAACTCGTCTAATGTGCATTAGATTACTTCTTTGAAAGTATAGCATCAGTGTGGGCCAATAATTCAGTTAACAGTCAATTAAGTGGAACACATCATGAAGCACTGTTCACATAACAATGAGGGAATGTGCAGTGAGCTTATCCGTTCAATACACAATTTGTGAGCCAGGTGCCAATGACTACTCAGCATGGCTGACAAATGAACCTAGAATCTCCTTGTGGAACTAATATGTACTTACCCTTCATGTGCTTGCTGGAGTAATAAACACTAATTCTACTTAAGAAGGCAGATTATTGGTAGAATATAGAAAAGTATTGACCAATTTAAGACCTGAAGGCACCATTTTTGTTCAATAGTTTGAACTATTGATAGCCCTTTATTGCCAAATGTGGAACACATTAATCAGTGATATTATTATCACTTGTATTTCTCAGCCATCACCTCCCTCTCAGAGACTGATGTGTTTGGCTTACACTGATCAATCCTGGATAGAAAAATAATACGGAAAATAAGGGAAGGTCTTTATTCTGATGAATACAGAGATCTACAGAAAAGTTGAAGAAATGCCTTTGCAAAAAGCAAAAATGTCTTGTGCATTCATCCAAGTATGAATCTCTTTAAATGAGCAAGTGGCTTTACCATTTGTGCCTAATGTGCCTCCAATGTCTTAGTTAGGTTGCCCATGTGGCACACCCCCTAGGGAGCCGCAGTTGAACTGGGATCCCCCACTCTGCACAGCCAGGCACACTGAATTTTCACAGGCACTTCACAGACAAAGAACAGTCCGTGACTTTGTTTTTGTGGTTTATTGAGAGTTAATAACTTGAATGGTGATGGGAAATTATGGGGTGCCCACTTGACTTTAACAAAAACACTTTAACAATGTCTTCAGGGACATCTTCCTATGCACTATGTCTATATACAGCCTTCTTAACACTCCTCCTGCACTTTACTTGCTTGCAGACTCCAGTTGGATCACTGTAAATGGATCTGACAGGCACATTCAGATTTAGCAAAGGCCTTTTGCAGACAGGAACACAAAGCCCCTTGTTGTGTAGCAGTACTCCGTGATCAGCTTGCACTCTCCCTCCTGTGGCTACTGGTCCCAGCACCACCTCTTCAGGCACTGCCAACTCACCTGGCTGCAGCTACCCCTTTCACTGGCCCTCCAGGCTAACTTCTCACAGCAGTCCTGTCTGGAGACTGACACTCACCGGCCCACCTGACTCTGCAGGAGATCTCCTGGGAAAGGAAAGAACACTTGGCACAACGCAGTCTTCAGGGAGAACTGGCTACATGTGGCAGTCTCCCCCCTTGTAAGTCAAAAGTAGTGCTGCTGTACTCACTCTGCTGTACACTGTCCTCCACTCGCTCCCATGCCTCCAGGAAGGGCTTCCACTGTGTGTTGTGGCAGGATCCTTCCAGCACCCAAGCCCCGACCCAATGTCACCCCCCCAGATTGGGGGCACCCCTGAGGGCCACCGACAGCTTCCACAGCACTACATCTCCATCCTCCACCTGATTGCCCCTGCTGGAATGGCTCATGCCTATTTATGAGGTGAACCTGCCCCCTCCCAGCTCTTTACTGTGGATTGACTGAGGCCCTCATAAATATTCCAAACAACTCCTTCTAGCCTCCACCCACTAGCTCTAGAAGTTTCTACAACTGTCAGAAACCATGAACCAGACCGAGACAGAAGTACAGTAAAATCACACTTGTTTATTAATAAAAATAAAAAGGTAAATAGAGTAAGCATAGTCAAAGCATAGCCAGAGTCCAGTAACCGGATCGGGTAGTCAGCCAAGCCAGAGTTTAGTAACCAGATCGGGTAGTCAGCCAGGCCAGAAGTTAGGGATTCAAGTAGAGGAACAGCAAGCAGGATGAGCCAGAAGGAATGTCAGCAAAGCCAGTCTTTAAACAGGAACGCAGGAGATGGTTTCTTGTGATGTGACCAAGGCAAAGGCAGGAATGAAGTGTGCTGGAGATCTTTAAGTAGGCGGGACTGACGAGCAGATCCACAACAGCTGGTTAACTGTGGAGAGAGATGAGAGCTGGCAATTAGCGGACACCTGAGCGGCCAGCTCAGAGAAGGAAGGGCTGAACCAGCCCTGACCACAACCTTCTAGACCAGGATGAGTCACCCAGCCCTGACTCATTGAACCCTGACCCAGATTCACAGCTCGGGCTTAGTCCTGAGCCAAACTAAATTTTCCTACAATAAAAAACTTACACTACAAACCTACACTACCTCTTAGCATACACTAGAGGGTGCTACACCCAATTAATTTACCTGTTATGATAGCTCAGACTGTAAGAGAGAGACAGTTACATTGTGTTTTTAAAACATATCTCCTCATACTCCTTCCAGATCTTCCAGACCTTCCTCCTCCTTAATAAAACTCAGTCCTCATCGATCTTTGTTTTTTTCCCTCCAGAGATGTCCTTCTTAGTCTATTGCTGTAAAGTTTGAAAATTAGAAATAATGGTAGGGACATGAAGAGGAGACATAGGGGCACTCAAATCTTTGGATATATGTAACGTGCCTCATTACACTATCTTTACTTTGTTTAAGGTAGAATTAAACCCAATCAATACACTCACAAATTATGCAAAGTCATTTCCATTTGTTTTCAGTTTTCAGTTCTCATTAAAATAATACCTGGAGATCCTATCATGAAGGTCTTTGTTCAGGTACTTCATCCTATAAGGTAGTGTTGCTGTCTCTGGTGCAGATTTTATGCAAACATGCCAAAGTTCATTCTGTTGACATGGTCCACCATTGCCACCACGGAGAAACCTGCCCTGAGAAATTACCGTACATGCAACCAATACTGGAGTGCACATACCTTGACAGAATGTGGCTGCAAATTGGCCTGAGGAGATCAGCAGCTGACCAGCGAAAAAAAAAAAAAAGGTGAAAACAGCATTTTTGAAAATAAAAAAAACATGAATTGTTTATGAAGCACAGAGCTATACCAAACTGAATGCCTTCCAGTTAGGGTTTACATTTACTTTAACCAGAATAGAAGACAGGCAAGAAAAAAGAGGCAGAGGAGAATGAGGAAGAAAAATGATTGCTGTATAGAATGAAGAAGAAGGAGTGCTGAAGAGGTGGAAGTAAAAAAGGTGGGAGGAGAAGGGGGTAGAGGAAGAGCTAAGAAAGAGGCAGTAGACAAAGCATTGAGTAACAAGGACTGGATGGAGAGTTGAGGAGGAGAGGTGAGGTGGAAGAAGTAGAAGGAGAGCTGAGGAGGAGAGAACAGTGGGAGACTTGAGGAGGAGAGCTGAGGTGGAGGAAGTGGAAGGAGACATTTGAAGGAGAAACCAGAAGGAAAACAGAGGAGGAAACAGATGGAGAGTTGAGTATGAGAGACGAGAGGGATTCCAGATACCAAGGGAGAAGGACAGCTGTCACTAAGTCAGGAGCACGAGAGCTGAGACACATGTAGGAGAATCAGTAAGGAAAAGGATGGCTAAGAGAAGGACGTCTGACTATGCCATATGGGAGAAACAACCATTCCTAGTCAAGACAATTAAAAAGGACATCTGCTGAAGAGAAGAAGCAATACCCATGCCAACATTAGAGGAGAACTATGAAGGACAAGTGAGTAGTACAAAGTGGAGAAATGACTAAGCTATGGAGAGAGGACTGACATAAATTTGCTATGCATACTGTAGACAGCGGTGAAGAGAGGCCGACTCCTTTTAAGCAAAGCCCATAGCAAAAAAAAAAAAAAAAAGCACAGGGCTACATGAGAAGAGTACTCAGGTAGGCTGGGCTAGTGAGGGTTAATATCCTGGCAGTAGGAATTTTTGCAGGCAGGGGATTGGCCGGACCAGTTAGAAAGGGGAGACATTGCAGTGGAGAGGTCACAGGTGCAGACATCCGGTCAGCACACGAGGAGAGAAAACGTTCATGTGCTGACCTGTCTGCCCGTGTTCTCCTCCGCGGATCCAATGGCAGACACAAGGCACCTAGCAAATAAAAGTATGGCTAAGACCATGGGCACAGCATGGCTGCAGAGTCAGCTCGCAGCCATGCAGGCGACAGCCGCCACGGCTACCATCAGCTCACGGGTGAGACGTGCTCGGTGGACATGCCCACCGGAGCGCTACAGCCCCTCCAGGTCCCCTCGAGCCCAGCACCACTCAGGGGGCCCGGTTCCAGACCCTCAGGCTCCGCCGGCTCCGCAGCGCACAACGGGATTCGGTGGAAGTGTCGGGAGGACTCCCCATCCGGGGCGGGGCTTGGCGGGATGGGGGTGCAGCCTTACCCCACCCCTGGTCCCGGAACGCAGGAAAACTAGGGAGAGTGCGGCCCCATCCCTGGCGGGTGTTTCCCCGGGCATGGCGGCTCAGCGGGGGAGGAGTCGCACGGGGCTGGGCCAACTCACCAGTGCGGCCGGTGACCCCAGTACACCTGGATCCAGCCAGGATCCAAGGACAACAGCTGCGGAGAAGAGAAGCAAGGCCCCTCCCACCTTTGGGGGAGGTAAAGAGGGGCCACACCGCCGCGGCCGGACTCAACAGTCCTGTGGGTCAGAGGTGCAGAATGGATGACGAGCTGCCAGGGCCTTCTGCGGTCGGCGCATCCTCACCAGTACAGTATCCAGGCGGACTCCACGATTCACAAGAACATATTTGGGGGGCACACCATACAATGCATTTAAATTCAAGATGGTGCTGCTATAAGACCTACAAACAGTACAAAATATTTTACAGCGCACACATACAAGAATGACATTTCCTGCAAGGCTAGTTAAAAACACCTGAACATATTCAAAAAATACGGGGGTTTGGTCACACTATATGGTCATATAGTGCTAAGCCCACTTACTGCGACAAAGTACCCCGAATTAGTGGGTCCTACACTAGTAATAGAATGGAAGATCCTTTGTCTCAACCATGGGAGCTAAACTCCTCTATGTGGGAGAACTGAAGGGGATACATCCTAAACACTGGTGGCCGCTCTGAAGGGGAGCTGTCCAGCGAAGAGGAGGAGTTCCCCGTGGAGGTCAGTTACGGTGGATTCCGGATTGACGGCTGTGGGATCCCATCCTGGTCGGCCCGGTAAGTCCATGTTTACTGTTGTTTTTTCCTTTCAGCTTCCTCCTGTCCCTGTGTCCGGTTCTAGGGGTGGCCCCGGGGGTGAGTGTCCCTTCAGCCATAGGGGGTGGGGCCTCTCTCCCCCCCTCGGGCGCCAGGTGTGGGGCCAGCCACGACAGGTGATGCCACGGCTGTGCACGACCTTTCGGTGCGGTTGTTGGTACAGCGTTTTGACGCGGGCACACTTAGCGGTGAGTCCGGTGCAAGGGACAGTGCAAGGGTTGGAGGCGGTGGTGTCGGGGGGGGTACGGTGGTTCAGGAATCGAGCGCCCCCCTCCCCGGCGGTTTACGCGAAGGAGCCTAATAAGAATACAAATTTGGTTCGCCTGGTCAATTCGGCCAAGTGCGAAGTGTATGTCTGCTTTGAGGGTCCTCTGGGGGCTCACCTCACAGCAGAAGTGCGGGAAAAGATTTGGAGGGGGGAGTATGTGGAAATTTTCATGTTGCTCCCTCTAGAAAAATTTAATTTGGGTAGGGTAAAGCCGGAGGAATCTAAGAAGGAAGAGGAGAAGCGTCGACATTGGTTGATCACGCACACGTGTAGCAATTGGCTACAGGCATTCGTCATTTTGGCGAGCGTTATCGGCGAAAAAGCCCCGGAGAATTGTTCCCTATTGTCTTGCTATATGGACTCCATTGCCGAGGCCCAGAGGGTTTACGGTGGCGTGGCTTGGCTGCGGTATGACGAACAATTCCATCAATGCAAAGCGATACGCCTTTTGCTGCGCTGGGATCATAAGGACATCATCAGTTTGTGGATGAAACTTATGTCCTCTCCACGAGCCTGTACAGTCTTTTTTCCAGCGGGGGCCGGGAGTCCAAACGCCCCTGGACAACCCGCCGCAAAAAGGCGGGGTCAGTGTTGGCAATTCAACGAGGGTTCTTGTAGGTTCGGCACCAGCTGTTGATACAAACACGATGCTCGCACTGCGGAGGGGCTCACCCCCTGTCCCATTGTTTTAAGGCCGGCAAATCCCTTGCCGGCGATACTGCAGGAAAAAGGCTGGACGCCGGTGAGGGTGGACAGGATGCCCCCCTTTCTAAATAGGTATCCAGATTGGCCTGCGGCTTGGTTATTACAGAGGGATTTCACAGAGGGTTTTTCCCTTACTCAGATTCCTTTGCAATCTTAGGTCCGCTTGTTACACTCCGAAGTGGTTTCTGAGAAGCTTGCTAAGGAAGTGTTTTTGGGCCACATGTGTGGCCCCTTTCCGTCTCCCCCTTTGGAGGATTTGGTGGTGTCACCATTGGGCATCGTTCCGAAGAAGAAGCCCAATAAGTTCCGGCTGATCCACCATCTTTCATTTCCAAAGGGCGGCTCTGTCAATGATGCCATCGACCCCGAGGCAAGTGCAGTGACTTATACCTTGTTCGATGCTGCCGTGTTTTGGGTTCAGCGATATGGCAAGGGGGCCAATGTGTCCAAAACAGACATAGAGGCACCTTTTTGATTACTTCCGGTTCACCTGCACAGTTTTCATCTCTTGGGCTGCAAATGGTTAGGGGCTTTTTACGTGGATCGATGCCTGCCTATGGGCTGTTCCATCTCGTGCGCCTTATTCAAGACTTTTAGTTCCTTTCTGGAGTGGGTGATGCGGGACGTAGCAGGCGTCAATTCAGTCATTCGTTACCTGGACGACTTTCTCTGTGTTGGTCCTCCATCCTCTAACTTATGCGGTGTACTGCTGGCTATGGTACAGCACATAACGGAGCGCTTTGGTATACCTCTCGCGGTGGACAAGATGGAGGGCCCCGCGGAGGTGCTCAAATTTCTTATAGAGATCAACTCCAGGGCAATGGAATATCGTCTGCCGGACTATAAGTTGCATGCCCTGCAGGAGGAGGTCTGTTTAAAAAATAAGATCCAGCTACGGGACCTGCAGTCTCTACTCGGTAAACTCAATTTCGCTTGCCGTATTATGCCGATGGGCAGATTTTTTTGTCGATGGCTGTTGGATGCTACGGCTGGGGTCACTTCACCCAGGCATTTCATTAGGCTGAATAGGGAACATAGAGCTGACCTGCAAGTTTGGCATGCATTTTTAGACAAGTTCAATGGGCAGTCCATCTGGATGAAGGGGCCGGTCAGCAACTATGAATTATAAATAAATTCAGGGCTGCGTGGAGAAGTTTGGTAAATAAATAGCAGCCAGCACAACTATAGACCCAAGTATAAATAATATATGAAAAAAGTGTAGCGCTATAAATCCCAAAAAGTTAATAAGTGTCGTTTAGACACAGTGAAAGTTGTATAACAAACACCTAACATCAAAAGCTTAGATGTACCCTAAAGGTACAATAACTGTATACATATTAATAAGTGAACAATAAAAATGTGTGCAAACTAAATATAGTGTACTATATACATAATATAAATAATACAATAAAGAATGGTGATGAAAAATAATAAATAAAATCAATAAAGTCCAAAAAGTCCAACTGAAAAATTCAAAATTCAAAAAGTAAAAGTCCACCAATGTTGATTGGAATACATAAAAGTGAAAAAGCCACCACCAGGATCTTAGGGGGCTTACCAAGACAAAATAATGAAAAAATAATAAAAAAGGGGCCAATGTCCACCAAGACGTTTAAAGGAAAACGACCAACTGGACCAAACAGGTAGGTAGATATGTGGAAACAGCAAGGGTGAGCAGAGGAGCTGTTGGTGGTTCAAGAGCCGTCACCGAAGGTGCAGGGGGCTTACCAGAGGTAGTTGACTTGAAAAGACTTACGTCATCCAAGTCAAAAAAAGCTTAGTGACCACCTGGTCAAGATGATGAATCTTCCTCAAATATCCTCAATGACTTCCAAATAGGGATAGCAGCTTAACCTCCACAGTTATCCATACATTATAGAAATAGGATCCCAAAAATGCCACGAACAGATATCATAACCCATGCGAGAAATGGATAGAAAAACTCACATAGTACAATACCGTAAAACTAGTTTATTTAAAATATTACAAAAATAGACTCACATGCTAGGAGATCATCACAGGCAAAAAGTTAAAATAGCGGTAATTATGAGGGGTCCACCCAACATGTTTCTGCTAAGAAGCCGTCATCTGGGGTGCGGAACCCCCCCACCTCACCGCTTTTTAAAACAAAAATGACCCCTCTTGGAAAGTGTCATAATACCGGAAGTGCATCTAAATTAAATCACTTCCGGTTATAAGAAGCTATAAACTATGCTTTATATGGATATAAACCAAAAGGTGGATATAAACCAAAAGGTATGGATATAAACCAAAAAACCATTAAAGGTGTCCAGGACTAAAAAGACATTTACAAGGTTCTGAATTGCTAAAGGCACACATTTTAAAAGTCGACCTTGTGAATCTGGAACAGTTTTTAGGTATTTGCTTGCAATATAGTTTGATGAAAAGAGACAAAAGTATCCAAGTTTTGATATGTGACAAACTGTAATGTGCCTATTTCATCTTTGTTAGACTTATCATTGGAATCATTTACTAAAGGAGATTTTACTATCATGACCGTGGCAAATTTGTATTGACACATGCATTTTTCTTCTACATCCACGGCCATGTGAAATTGATTAATATCATATATATCAATATTAATATTCAGCCATATATAGCTCATCTTCTTTGAACAGAGGTGACACAAGGAGGCTATATTTCAACATGTAACATCTATATGCTGTTACTATTACATTTTTTGCTGCCTGACAGCAATGTTCATTTCTATCATAAAAACAGGTGTAGTCCTTTTTTGAGGGGTTATGAAAAATGACCCCACAAACAGGATAGTGCGCTAAACCTGTAGGTAAATAAGAGAACCAGAATGTTCACTAAGTGGAAGAGTGTGTTTGATAATAAAACTGACAGTGCCTTCACCCAGGACAGAGCCTCTATGAACAGAGGGGTTTCCTTCCTGGGAAATTGACCAGTAAACAAATCAGTATTTAAGTATTTGGGAGCAGAGACACTGCTGCAACCAGCATATAACATTAACATTTAAATATATAGATGCACGCCAGTATGGAAATAATACTATTTTTAAACTTTTCTTATATAAATCTTGTATGTACATCCAAAGTACAAACAGGTACTATCAGTAAAGGCCCCAACAAGAGTCCTGGAGGAATTGTGCATACACTGAGGTATATGTAGCTATTAAAGAGGAGTTCCAATCTCCTGTGAAAAAAATAAAAGTCAGCAGCTAAAAAAACTGTAGCTGCTGATTTTTTAGAAAACAGGCACTCACCTGTCCAACGATCCAGCAGTGTGCTCATCCCAGTCTGTTTCACCTGCTTTCTTCTTTCCTCAGTGACGGCATCTTAACTATGGGCACCTGGCTGTGACAGTTTGCAGCTTCACAGCTGGGTGACCACTGTGCATGCGTGAACAACGCTGCACATCGTGAATGGTGGATGCAGTCTTCTGGGACCTGTCACGTGTCCCGAAGACTATGGGGGAGGGAGGAAGGGAGGAGAACTTCTGCTTCCGATCGCCTAGATGGTCGAAACTGAAGTGGGAGCTGGTACCTGTCAAAATCTGGTAACAGCTCCCCCCCTCGCTGCTCAAAAAGGGCAATTCTTCAAGAGGAGTGGGGGACGAGTCCTTAAAGTGGAACTTCCACTTTTGGGTGGAGCTCTACTTTAATAAAGATACCTCCAGATGAATGTTGTAGCAAAGTTCAGTTGCAGGGGCCCATAAGGATGATCGCGATGCAGCAAAGGCAAGTGAAAAAGTGGTGATGGGGAGATCCTCCAACCGTTGTCTAACTAGCCTGGAACACAGATTCTCACCAGCAGAAACCATGCTGTGGCACTGGAATGCAGAGTCAACTTATCTACTTTATATCTTAGTCCCTAGTAGTTTTTAATCTGTGCAACCAGACCTCACTAAGAAAATTGATGTTTAACCTGGCTCTAGCATATGATGTGTATTGAGCCCTAAGCTAATCCTAGCTATCGAATCCCAGTGTTAACTAAAAGAACATGAGCTGTATAATAACTCTATTACAATAAACAGGTTCACCTACTAATATACTGGAAAGTGATCACATCAAACATACAGTAGCACAGACCTAGCTATCTGACACTGTGCATATGAGATGATAACAATTAGACAGAGATACCTCTGTCACAAGGATTTACATTCACACTAAAGCAGCTATAGGCAGCTGCAGTTAAACTATTGGAACATAGGAATACTTGCCTAATAGTCTCTACTTCTGGCATGGGAGAAAATATATGTAGCACCTGTGTGCAGACATGCAGTTTCCAAAAACCTCTCCATCTACTTCTTTCCTCTGTTTTTTTTTTAGCCCTGCCTCCCAGAGAAAGGAAGTGCTGATACATAAATATAAGCATTAAAATATAAATGCCAGTGGCATCACTAGGGGGTGGCTTCTGGGGCTGTAGCCCCAAATCTGGGGCCCATAGCCCCATAGCCCCATAGCCCCGAGTACCGGGTGCAGCGGTGCCATACTCCCGCCGTGGCAGTCCCAGGTTCCTGCTCGCCACTGACTAAATAATAATATATACACAAACACATGTATATTATATAAATGTGTATGACTTTCTTTACTTCACTGCTATGGGCTCTAGCCCCAGATCTTTTGTAGACCTAGCAATTCCCCTGCATAACGCTGTGATAATTAGGTCATTCACAACAATACAGTGGAGGGCAGCAGATCCCTACACCAGTTTCTGTAGTTTGGTACTCCTTCTGCCAGGGCAGCCACAGCATCTTATGCATACACACTGCCCTAAGACCATTCAGGTATGCCTAGCTGAGGTGTTGTGATAATAGCAAGCTCAGACTGTCAATAACAGACATTTTAAGTTTCCCCACTCTGTGGAAAACTTAAAAAGTGTCTGTAATTGAGCTATAACAGCAATATACCGCTTCCAATTTTGTTATTTCGAACTTTTAGAAAAAATAGGAAATTCTGATTTTATCTCTGAACACAGGGAGTCAAAAAAAAAATTTTAATTAGTCATTACTGAATACTGGTATTACCTAGCAAATATGTTAGTAGGGCTAGTAGTGCCTTTACTGAACTACGACAGAGTCATTTGTCATTATCCCTGGCAGTAAGCATACCATATCCCCTATTGTATAGTGATATTTGCTAACTGCAAAGGACAGATAAACCACACTCAATGCCAAGATACTGTCGATGGCGAAGCATTAGTATTCTGGTATACCTGACCCTTTAGGCAGCTAAATTATACATAGCCTAAATGCACCGATAGAAACTGTCTTACCTGTTCCTATTGGCTGTCCTGCAGCTGTGCAGGGGCGGATCCGGGGGGGCAATGGGGCAATTGCCCCCCCCTCCCCCAGAAAATAGTACTGACTCCAAGGCTTTCTCCCTCCATCACCTCACCAGTCTTGCATTACAAGGCATCATCTAAATGCAGCTGCAGGGACTTTATTTCTGCTTCCCCTGGTTCCCAGGTGGCCTAAAATATATTCCCTGGGCCCCATCAGTTCATTTAGAGGGGACCAGCGGCGTCACTATGGGGGTCTGGATCGATGTGACACCGGGCGCCGCTGCTACACGCTGGCAGAGTTGCAGCAGAGCGGTGCGAGTGTCACTTCACTTCCCTGTCAGGCGGAGTGATCTCCACCCGACAGGAGCTTCCTAGTCCTGGCTGGTGTGACGTCACGATTCAAAGCTCAGAGCACTGCAAGTGAGTGATCACTTAGCTAAGGCATTGTTTTGTTAATAAGCTATGGCGGGCAGTGTTATGTAAATGAGTTAGGGTGGGCATTGTTATGTTAATGAGTTAACACCTTGTCTTACATGTGAAGTGGTTAACGCTTTGGGGGAGGGGGGGTTAAATAATTAACAATGTAATATGGCACATGGAGGGGGTAAATGTACTCACTCATGTATTAGTGACCAGTGGTAATTAACCCCTTTGTGCGGCATTATTGACAGCGCACCATCAGTGTTAATTAACCCCTTTTATGCTACAGCATGAAGGGGTTTATAAACACTGCCACTAGTGCCACTAATGCAGCACAAAGGGGTTAATTAATTGCCACTGGTCAGTAATACATCAGTGAGTACATTAACCCCCTCCATGTGCCATATTACAATTACCAATCATCATCATTATCATCATGATAATCACACAGTACAGGTGCGTTGAGCCACAGCACCTGCATTGTGTGATTATCATGATAATAATGATGATATAGAATGACAGAAAAATCATCTTTAGGCTTCATTTACACAGGGCGTGCTGCAGACATGCGTCTAACATGCAGGGCTGTCTTTTACTGGTTTGGGGATGCATAAAGTGTTACATGCATCCCAATGCCAGCATCCCATTTATTTCTACTGAGACACACAGCCGCTATATCCCAATATGTCATGCATACGGATCCCAGAATGGATGCAGGGTTGATTCAAGGACCTGCACCAGCATGTCATATTGGGATATAGCGGCTGTGTGTCTCAGTAGAAATAAATGGGATGCCGGTGTTCTGTCAAGAAGTTAGGACTGTATGATATGTTAAATACAGTTCTTTAAGCAACACCTTAAGCTACTTTCACACTGATGCGCTACGGCGCTAAAAATAGCACCTGTAAAGAGCCTCTCCTGTGTCTCCAGTGTGAAAGCCCAAGGGCTTTCACACTGGAGCGGTGCGCTAGTTCTAACAAATAAAGTGGCTTTTTTAAGTGATGTACATATTTTTTGTAACTACTTGTTTTATTCTTTATTTTTTCAAATATAATACATACACATTTTATAAAAAATGAGAGGGAAAGTTCCCCTTACCCAAATCCTGCAATTGCCCCTGGCTGCACTATTACAAAAGCTAGATTAAGGTTACACCAACATGAGTGAAAATTTCCATTAAAATTCTCATTTATTGCCTCTGAATAATTGATGGGTAATTAATGATGGGCTATGAATTTCTGCCTAGGAGATAATTGGCTCGAGAGACTAGTGCATTATATTTTTACTCAGCTTCAATACTTCAAAACATGTCAGTGCTATTTTGATGGGGGCTTAGAGGGTTAATTAAATATAAAAATGAGTAGCTAACTTGTAAGATATCATTTGCAATTTAAATAAAATTAGCAATAAAAAATTTGATATAATTGTGGTGGTTTCACATTACTGGCACTGAGATTGTGTTTAGAGGTTTGCTGCCCTGGGTTATTTTGATTTAAAACTTCAATTGTGTCCAGTGATGGTGGATTGAATCATCCTGACAATGCAAAATGGGGGAAGAAGATGAAGTTTCCTTCATGGATAATCAATAACCTGAGCCATTAAACAAATTCGAACTGTATTTAAAAGAAATGAAAGTACAACTAAAGGCAGCATGTGTCTGATTATTTAAGTGGCTGATGACTCCATAAAAAGTCATTGTTTGCTAAAACAGCTAAACAACCCAAAAGAATAAAAGGGACTTTACTGGCATTCCAAAATAGGCATTCACATGAAACTCAAGATATTTATTATTACGAAAGTTTAAGAACAGCATATTTGAAGAAAAAACAGCTGACAGTGTCAAACGCTAAATTGTATTGCTTGAGAATACATCTCCATTATTCCACAAACCCAATAACATTATTATTATTATTATTATACAGGATTTATATAGTGCCAATAGTTTACGCAAAGCTTTACAATATAAAAGAGAGACAATACAGTTATAATACAATTAAATACCCGAGGATTAAGAGGGCCCTGCTCAGAAGAGCTTACAATCTAATAGGATGGGGCAGGTGGTACAAAAGGTTGTAACCATGGGGAATGAGCTGATGGAAGTGGTAGAGGATTAGTTGGAGGCCTAAAGAGATGAGTTTTCAGGGATCGCCTAAAGGTAGCAAGAGTAGGGGATATCTGGACAGGTTGAGGTATTGAGTTCCAGAGGATAGGAGAGGCTCTGGAGAAATCCTGGAGACAAACATGGGAGGAGGAGATGAGGGAGCCTGAGAGCAGGAGGTCTTGGGAGGATGGTGTGGGTGAAATTTGGAGACAAGATTGGTGATGTAGCTCGGGGCTTGAGTTGTGAAAGGCTTTGTATGTTGTGGTTAGTACTTTGAATTTAATTCGCTGGGGGCGATTGGGAGCCAGTGTAGGGATTGGAGGAGAGGGTTGGCAGACGCTGAGCAGTTGGTAAGGTGGTTAGATCTGGTAGCAGCATTCATGATAGACTGAAGAGGGGATAACCTATGGAGAGGCAGGCCAATGAGAAGGGAGTTGGTCCAAAGTGGTCCAAGAATAGAGGCTTGGGGCACCCCCACAGAAAGGAGCAATGGAGAGGAGGAGACAGATTTGTAGGTAACACTGAAGGAGCGCTGTGATAGGTAGGCAGATAACCAGGATAGAGCAGAATTTTGGAGGCCAAGGGAATGGAGTTTATTGAGAAGGAGCGGGTGGTCAACAGTATCAAAGACTGCAGAGAGGTCATGTAGTAGGAGTGTGGATAACATGACATAATATTCGAATGGAACATCCAAAATGGGGTGTGGGATATTTTTAATGCATTTTGAATACTTTTTTTAGGGGAGGGAGATTATTCCTGTCTGCAAAAACATATGTAAAAAATTACAACTCATATCATACAATATCATATATCTCTTAAATGTCTAAGCCTAATCCCCACTTATTCTACGTACACACGTTCACACATTCTGACGAAAAAATCCATGTTTTTTTTCCGACGAATGTTGGCCCAAACTTGTCTTGCATACACACGGTCACACAAATGTTGTCAGAAATTCCGAACGTCAAGAACACGGTGACGTACAACACGTATGATGAGCCGAGAAAAATGAAGTTCAATAGCCAGTGCGGCTCTTCTGCTTGATTCCGAGCATGTGTGGAATTTTGTGCGTCGGAATTGTGGTACACACGATCGGAATTTCCAACAACAGATTTTGTTGTCGGAAAATATGAGATCCAGATCTCAAATTTTGTTTGTCGGAAATTCCGACGGAAAATGTCCAATGGAGCCTACACACGATCGGAATTTCCGACAACTAGCTCCCATCGAACATTTGTTGTTGGAAATTTCCGACAGTGTGTATGCGGCATTACAGGGCATCCGGAAAGTATCTGGAAAGTATTCACAGCGCTTCACTTTTTCCACCTTTTTTATTTTACAGCCTTATTCCAAAATGGATTAAATTCATTATTTAACTTAAAGTTCTACAAACAATATCCCATAATGAAAACTTGAAAGAAGTTTGTTTGAAATCTTTGCAAATGTATAATTAAAAAACAAAATAAATCCCATGTACATAAGTATTCACAGCCTTTGCTCAATACTTTGTTGAAGCACCTAATTACAGCCTCAAGTCTTATTGAGTATGACGCTACAAACTTGGCACACCTATTTATGGGCAGTTTCTCCCAGTCTTCTTTGCAGGACCTCGCAAGCTCCATCAGGTTGAATGGGTAGCGTCAGTGCACAGCCATTTTCAGATCTCTCAAGAGATGCTCAATCAGGTTCCAGTCTGGGCTCTGGCTGGGCCACGCAAGGACATTCACAGAGTTGTCCCATAGCCTAGTGTGCTTTGGGTTGTTGTCTTGTTGGAAGATGAACCTTTGCCCCAGACTGAGGTCCAGAGCACTCTGGAGCAGGTTTTTCATCTAAGATTTCTTTGTACATTGCTGCATCCATCTTTCCCTCAATCCTGACTAGTCTCCAAGTTCCTGTCGCTGAAAAACGTCCCCACAGCATGATGCTGCCACCACCGTGCTTCAGTGTAGGGATGGCATTGGCCAGGTGATGAGCAGTGGTGGAGACTTCATAAAAAGTAATTGTTTTTACCAGTATTATTACCTTGCACACTCCTATTCCAGATCTCAGAAGCTGATGCTGATACTAAAGCTGATGCTGGGTGGGCTTTGGCAGAACTAGGTAAGGACAGATTGGGGTAAGGAGTTTCAAAGGATGGGAGAAGCTCGGGACAAGTCCTGGAGGGAAGCATGGGAGGAGGTGATACTACATATCCTATACTTCCTTTTGGTGATTGGTGGGGATAGGCGTGGATAAGTATAAATCTGTTGGTAGAACTAGGCAGGATTAGGCAAGATCTTATGTCATCTGAAAAACCCAGGAGCAACGATGACATCAACGCAAACAATCTGCTGTCCTAGTGAAAGCAGCTGATGCAAGGGTGACAACAGGGATATTTGTCTGACGGATCTGCAGCATCTTCATTTGATGGCAGGGTGTGAGGAAAGAAACTGGTTAACACCCACATTGCAGTATATATATATATATATATATATATATATATATATAAATGTGTTAAAGGGGTTGTAAACCCTTTTTGGTGACTGTTACCTATCGGTAAGCCTAGAATAAGGCTTACCTATAGGTAGTGGAAATATCTCCTAAACGTTTAGGAGATATTTCACTTGTAAGGCGCCGATGTCGTCATGAGTGACGTCACG
The DNA here is from genome assembly GCA_037952925.1 of Lithobates clamitans. Lineage (NCBI taxonomy): Eukaryota > Metazoa > Chordata > Amphibia > Anura > Ranidae > Lithobates > Lithobates clamitans. Next base: position 158,828 of record JBBGZY010001082.1, on the reverse strand, counting down.
CGACTCCGGCCAGTCATAGAGCCGGAGTCTGTGGCCCCAGAAGGAAGTGGGATGAAGATGGACGTGGCCTGATCAGGGGACAGCGCAGGCTTCATTTGCAGGTGAGTGTCACATAATGGGCTAGTATGCGATGCATACTAGCCCATTATGCTTTTCATTTGCAGGCCTTGCAGGGAGAAAAAAAGGAAGTAAAACCCATCGGGGTTTACTTCCTCTTTAAAGCTGAGTTCCAGCCTCATCTTTAGTCTTGCACAGTTGCACAGGGTCAACTGAAATTGCCTACTCTGATTTCACTGCCTATTGTGAGTGTTGCATAACTCCTCCTATAATTTTGGCCTAGGCCAGAAACCAGATAGCAACTGAAGAAATGTTAATGTAGCACGGACCCCCGAAGGAGCTGCTGAATTATTTGGGCCTGTACTCTGCTTTATACCTCCTTGAATGTCTCAGTCCCCTTGACACAGCTGTTGTGTACTAGTTCACAATACTCAATATAATATACCTGTTTGTAGTTACCTTACCCTCTTCTTGGCTGGTGATGAAGAGTAAAACAACACTCACACAGTTGTACTTAAATTATAACCGTATTTACTATTGTTGTATTAGAAGGGTTAAACTACAATGGTTGTACTGTCAGACCAACATAGCCTGACAGACAACTAAACTTTACAAAGGTACAATACAGGTGTATAATGTCTGAAGTAATATATGAGAGGTATAACAAAGTAAATAGGATACCGTCAGAGTGAGTGTATCTCACTCTAAGCACTGTCCCATTTCCTGCGCACTTAAGGCTATACTAAATCAAATGTTGACTTGACTTAGTATAATACAACACTAGGGAGCTCCCTCCTGTAATATCACACCGCCCTGATATAATAAAATAACCCAAGGCCTTATGTGTTACTGAACAGTCCTTCTTTGTCTTCTTTTCTTCTGCTAGCAAACAAAGTAATTTTGTAATCCAAGGGTTAATGATTCCTTATCAAAGTATGCTGAAAAGATGAAAGCCAGGCTCTGGTGCCTTTGTACTTTAACAAACTTTGATGCCAATGACTCAGTACTAATTCCTCTTGAATCTGCTTGTGGGACTATGAGTCCCAGCAACTCTGTCTTGTGTACACGTGTGTATAAAAGTGCGTCAAGGAACTTGTGGGCAACAGCCCTCTCACCCAACCAGAACAGTGATGTCAGAAGACTCTGCGCCACAGTTCAGGGTTCTGTCTCCACAGTATCTCAGTATCTGCAGCCACGCCGTCACGCTGTACCACTTCACAGATGACCAGGGAGTCCTCGGTTACCTCCTTCAAGGTTTTCTGGATCGATCACACTGCTGCTCCAGCACGCTGTGATCTAAGGCAGGATCGCTGGCTGCTGTTCTGCTCCACACAGGGTAGGCCGCACTAGGCTGGGGACCTCAAACAGATCCTCCCAGGCTGGCCAATGTGTCTCCAAGAGACCTAAGATGGCCACTCCCAGCCCTTTTAAAGGCTTCCCATAATGCAGTTTTGTTCCCTGGGGATTGTGGGAGTCACTGAGCATTGTGGGCAGGTCAAGTTAATGTCCAGATATAAACAAACAAAAACTTCCAGGTCAACTTGAAAAGAAAATAAAGATTCAGTCCTGTTGCACTTTGGCCGCTAGATGGTGCCAGAGGATAAGATATAACATTAACATTAAATTACATCAAAAATGTGTCCCCGCTACATTAAAAAGAAAAGTTAAAAAAAAGTTCAAAACAAGTAAATATAATATACTGTCCTATCTATTTACTAATGCAGCATAAGGATTAAAAATTATTATTAATAAATAATTGAGAGAGTTTAGTTCCATAGCTATGCATCAGGGATCTCCTCTTACTTAGGCCTGGTTCACACTGGTGCCACATGCATAGCTTCCAACTGTCCCTGATTTTGAGGGACTGTCCCCCATTCGGAACAGAGTCCCTCTTTTCACCTCATTTGTCCCTCATTTTAGCCTAATCTATATAGTCGTATATACAATGCACTGTTTATCTTTCAAAAAGTGTTTCCCAGTGCTAAACTTTTCATACAATTTCTAAATTGCTGCACTTGTAAATTCCAAATGCCAATATAAAGGAATAGTAATGGTAAAAAAAGCCCTTGTGGGTTTAATCAATTTTTTTTGTACAATTCTCCTTTAAGGGGGCATGGCAGGGGTTGTGTCCTATGCCGACATACTTTTGCTAATAGGTGTCCCTCATTCCCATCTCAGAAAGTTGGGAGTTATGCGACATGCGCTCTGACTTTGAGAGCACATGTCGCATCACAAGTCGCACCCTATTAAGTGCAATGGAACCATTCTAATAGGAGCAACTTGACTTGGAAAAAGGTTTCTGCTCTACTTTTGGTCTGACTACGGCCCAACTTGCATTGACTTCTTTTAAAGAAGTGGTGTGGAATCTGTGTCGAAGTCACGCTGGGAAGTCGCAGAAGTGTGAACCTTGCCTTATTGTTTTTACTATAGGACAGGAAGTGAAGCAAAATCTTCTCAATGGGACACAGATGGCATACAACATAACGACAGGAGTTATAACCCTTCGTTAACAAAAAAAAAAAGGTTTTGCCTTTAGTTTTACATTACTTCTTCAAATCCATACTTGGATGTCAAATACCTATCAGTTATAATAAATCCTGTGGGCTCTGGCACAGAGCATCTCAACCTATGAATTATCTTCCCAGGAGGTACCACTGACAGGTGTCATATTCAAGGTTTTTGAAATAGGATGAAAGAAAAAAAATTGCCTGAGTTTCCTCAAGGGTCCAGTTATTTAGACTGCTACAGTGTACGTTCGTGGCTGCTCACCGGTACCTGGGTCAAATTAAGTTTCAGTGTCTGCGTTCCTGTAGACTACCATAAGCTGTCTACAGGCTGCACTTAGTGGCTCCACTAAATAAATAGCCAATTCACAGTGTTTGGGCCTCAGAGCCTGTGTAAATGAGGCCTAAAAGACAAAACTGTCAAGCAAAAGTTAAAATAGGGGGAATGTACCAAAGCCAACATTTTTTTTTAACAAATATCATTCAGCGGGGAGAAGAGTCTTTTCATACAGATTCAATGGCAATTTTAAAAACACACAAATTCTTTCAATAACATGCACGGGTGATACCCTAAAGCCAAGGGTGGTGTTGCAGAACTGTTCAATTTTCAAGGGCAGCATCTGTGATAATTTTATATAGTAAGCTTGGCATACGGCATCAGCACCCCAGAGTAATTTAAATTTCAAGTAAAGGATTTTTTTCAGGTAGTTTAGAAGTGAGACGTGTTTTTTTAGCAAATGGTTATAGACCCGCTTTGACTGCCAGTTTGCAATAGTCCAATAGTGGCTGTCCCTGTTCTTGCTGATGGAAAACTATTCTGCCACTGGCCAATTCCTACCAAACTCTCATTAGGAATTAAAAGGCTGCAGATGATACAACAGTGAAAAATGGTCAGCATTAGGACATTTTTAATTAGGGAGAATTTTAGGCAGGTGTTTTACTCCAAGAATTAAGAGACCGCAGATTGGCCAGAAGCAGAACAATATTAAAAAGTAAGAGTAGGCTCTAATTACGTCCACCCAAGGAATGGTGCCAAACTATGGTAGTTAAAATTCTGCATAGGCGACACTTTAACCGATTGCAGACCAGCCGCCGTCATTATACTGCAGCAGGTAGGCACGATCCTGTGAGCTGTCGTAGCTGTACGTCGGCTCCTTTAAGCGGGATCGCAGGCGTGCCTCTGGCGGCGCGCGTGCCCGCTGCACTGCGGGGGTTCTGATGCGCATGGCCACCGGCCACGTGCAATCGTGGGCACGAGAGCCAGAACAGGGACGTGTGTGTGTAAACATCCCTGTTCTGTGAGGAGAGGACAGGCTGATTGTGAGTTCCTACTAGCTAGGAACAATGATCTGTCATCTCCTCTAGTCAGTCCCTTCCCCCTACAGTTAGAACACACACTGGGGAATACAGTTTACCCCTTGATCACCCCTAGTGTTAGCTCCTTCCCTGCCAATGACACTTATACAGTAATCAGTGCATTTTTATAGCTCTGATCGCTGTATAATTGTCAATGGTCCCAAAAATGTGTCAAAAGTGTATGATCTGTCCACCATAATGTCGCAGTCCTGATAAAAATCGCAGATCACCACCATTACTAGTAAAAAAAAAAATAATAATAAAAATGCCATAAATCTTTCCCCTATTTTGTAGACGCTATAAAGTTTGCACAAACCAATCAATATACGCTTATTGCGATTTTTATTACCAAAAATGTGTAGAAGAATACATATTGGCCTAAACTGAGGAAAAAATTTGCTTTTTTTTATAAAATTTGGGGATATTTATTATAGCAAAAAGTACAAAATATTGTGTTTTTTTCAAAATTGTCGCCCTTTTTTTGTTTATAGCGCAAAAATAAAAACCGCAGAGATGATCAAATACCACCAAAAGAAAGCTCTATTTGTGGGAAAAAAAGGACATCAATTTTGTTTGGGTACAATGTGGCATGACTGCGCAATTCTCAGCTAAAGCGGCGCAGTGCTGTATGGCAAAAAATGGCCTGATCAAGAGGTTAAACGTCTTTACAGGTTACCAGTTTAGAAGTACACAGGAGGTCTGGTGCTAGAGTTATTGCTCTCACTCTGACATTCACGACAATACCTCACAAATGTGGTGTGATTATCATTTACACATGCATGCAGGACTTACATATGTGTTCACATTTGCGCATAAGCACAGGGAGACAGGGCACTTTAAAAAAAAAAATTATTGGTATTATTTTATCCAAAACTTTTTTGTTCACACTGTCTATTACAGTTTTTGTTTGTATTAACTTTATTACTGTCACAAGGGATAAACAACATCCTTTGTGACAGCATGGGCTGTGACAGGTCCTCTTTATGGAGAGATCTGGGGTTTATTAGACCCCAAATCTCTCCTTTGGTCTCCAATGCAGCCGATCAGACACAGATCAGTCTGATCGGCTACTTTACTGGACACTAACGGCCAGGTAAACAAAGAGCCGAAACCGGAAGTGACGAAATCCTCGTCATTTCCGGTTTCTAGGGTCACAGAGAGGGAGGAACAACGTCAGTCCCTCTCTCTCTGTGTGGCTAATCAGCCATTCAAATCACTTCTGCCATAAAGGGAAATGCCAGTTGCAAATTTTGATACTGATGATGTCTGCATGTATAGGCATCATCCTGATGCCATAACCCCAGTATAAATTTTTCCTTCAGGTGCCAGTCTTTCAGATAAAAGTAGTTCACTTTCAGAAGCCCTGGGAGGCGTTGCTCCCTTCCCCCCCACACCACTTTCCGGTGGCTCCCGGTGGGGCGATTGGTTCTGAACCGGATCTGGCAGCAGCTGGGCACAGAGATGAGCAAAGGATAGATGGCCTGCACTCATCTCTACAGCCTAGGAGGACAGAAGCTACGTCAATACGTCACTTCCTGTTTCAGTCCCATGTTAAGAAGACCATTTTTTTTAAAGCAAAAGTTCAAAAAAATTTTTTTTAATCTATTGCTTTAAGGGTAGTTGTCTTGTAGACCCCAGATCTCTCCATCAAGAGGACCTGTCTTGCCGAATTATTGCAGGGTATCCCTTGCGATAGCAATAAAAGTGATTAAAAAAAATTAAAGGGACAGTGTAAAAATTTTAAAAATGTAATACAATTAATACATTTTTAGATTTTTAAAGCACCCTCATCCCCATATGCTCCTCATGTGCTCGTGCACAGTGGTGAGCGCATATGTAGGTCACATCCACATATGTAAATGGTGTTTGCACTACACATGTAAGGTATCTCCGCGAGCGTCAGAACGAGAGCAATAATTCCAGACCTCCTGTGTAACTATAAACTAGTAACCTGTCGAAATTTTTAAAGCGTTGCCTAAGGAGATTTTTAAGTACCATAGTTTGGCACCATTACATGAGTGCACGCAATTTTAAAGCATGATATGTTAGGTATCTATTTACCTGGCATAACATAATCTTTCATATTTTACAAAATAATTGGAGTATATATTCTGTTTCGTTTTTTTTAATTCATCAAAGTGTATTTTCCCCCCAAAAATTGCATTTAAAGAACCGCTACACAAAAACCGCGTGATATACAAAATTTCAATAACCGCCATTTTATTTTCTAGCACCTCTGCCAAAAAAAAGTATAGAATGTTTGGGGGGTTATAAATAATTTTCTAGCAAAAAATACTGATTTTTACCTGTAAACTAAGAATGTCAGAAAAGGGCCCGGTCAGCAAATTCTCTGAGGCAAATCTGCACATAAATTGCGGGGCTACAAATGGTCTTGAACTCATGATAACTGCAAACCCAAAAGTCATTTCTAGCTACCATTTATGAGCAGAAAAAGACAGGAACAAGTGTCTTCTAGCTTGTTAGGGTAAGCAACAGCCAATGAAAGTAAAAATTGTATTTATTGTGTTTATTATGTTTATTCATTTTACTTAGAAAAAAAATTGTTTATTCATACATATTCATCAAACATAACAGTGGATTTTGCATACTGGCAGGTGATGTGGACACATCCAAGGTGCGGGATCTACAGTAGGTGGCAGTTGGTCTTCAGCTGAGCTCCTGTCCTAGATGGGATTTTAAAAGTACTGCAAGTACCATTGAAAGTCCTGGTAGTATTCCTAGGGTACCATGAGAAGACCTGGCAGGGATTCTGGAAATTCCGAGAATAAGAATTCTGGAAGTCCTGCAAAAAGTCTGAGAGTATCCTAACAAACAGACATCACAAGACAGCATTTTATACAGTTGTGGCAGGTATGTGAACTTCTCTACACATGTATATTTTTCATGTGACCACTTATAAATCTCATTTGAAATCTCCCAAATTTTCCCTCTTTATAGCCTTTTACAAATGTGTGTGATTTTTTTTTTCCTGAGAAACCTTTTTCTTTAAGTTGAAATGCCCTTCCTGCCCTCACACTTAAGTGCTCTATGCTGGCAGAGCTAAGTAACAGCCAATTCCTTCATCACAAGTGTCCTCTTACAGATTTGTATTGCTGTGAAATGTATGTGTTTCTGACCAGGTCTGTTATGCCCCGTACACACGGTCGGATTTTCCGACGGAAAATGTGTGATAGGACCTTGTTGTCGGAAATTCCGACCGTGTGTAGGCTCCATCACACATTTTCCATTGGATTTTCCGACACACAAAGTTTGAGAGCAGGATATAAAATTTTCCGACAACAAAATCCGTTGTCAGAAATTCCGATCGTGTGTACACAAATCCGACGGACAAAGTGCCACGCATGCTCAGAATAAATAAAGAGATAAAAGCTATTGGCTACTGCCCTGTTTATAGTCCCGATGTACGTGTTTTACGTCAGCGCGTTCAGAATGATCGGATTTTCCGACAACTTTGTGTGACTGTGTGTATGCAAGACAAGTTTGAGCCAATATCCGTCGGAAGAAATCCTAGGATTTTGTTGTCGGAATGTCCGTACTAAGTCCGACCGTGTGTACGGGGCATTAGACTGCTGAGTGTGCTGCATAGTGCAGTCAAAGTGTGGTGTTTGCTGGACTGAACAATCATATTTAGGCACCCTACACAATAGTTATAACAAGAAAGTGGAGGTAAGAAATGGCCAGACCCTCAACATCTCCAGAGGTATACAGGACAAACTTCCCCTGCGGCTTCATTCGAAATCCAGTATCCGTGAGCAGAGTTCCAGATTGCACAGTATTCATCACGGTGCTTGCAGGGAACACTCTGGGTCCCACAACCGCTCCTGCCCATTGAAATCAATGGGACAGTGCGGCTATACCGCCGGCAAAGCGCCCCTGCAGAGGCGCCTTGCGGCGGTTTTTAACCCTTTCTCGGCCGCTAGCAGGGGGTAAAACCGCCCCGCTAGCGGCCGAATACCAAAGGTAAAGCGCCGCTTACAATAGCGGCGCTTTACCGCCGACGTCGCCCCCGCCCCAGTGTGAAAGGGCCCTTAGACTGGACAAGGCCGGAGACCTTGCTACAATTATTTTGTGTGTCGGAAAATGCGATGGAAAATGTCCGATGGAGCCCACACACGTTCGGAATTTCCGATAACACACGCTCCGATTGGACATTTTCCATCGGAAAATCCGACCGTGTGTATGGGGCATTATAGCTGATCTCCAGGTATCCTAAAGTTGTTCTAACGGCTGAAGGTGTTTTACCTTAGGGCCCTTTCACACTGGGGCGGGGGCGACATCGGCGGTAAAGCGCCGCTATTGTAAGCAGCGCTTTACCTTTGGTATTCGGCTGCTAGCGGGGCGGTTTTACCCCCTGCTAGCGGCTGAGAAAGGGTTAAAAACCACCGCAAAGCGCCTCTGCAGGGGCGCTTTGCCGGCGGTATAGCCGCGCTGTCCCATTGATTTCAATAGGCAGGAGCGGTGAAGGAGCGTCCGAAGATGCTGCTAGCAGGACTTTTTTTCCCGGGGGCTTTCACACTGGAGACACAGCAGCGGCTGTTTCGGGTCGGTTTGCAGGAGCTATTATTAGCGCAATAGCTCCTGCAAACCGCCTCAGTGTGAAAGGGCCCTTAATATATTCTCTGCATTCATTTAAACAAAAAAACCTTCAATATGCAGCTCCCCCCAGCCCCCCGTCATACTTACCTGAACCAATCTCGATCCAGTGATGTGCAGAGGCTCTCTCGGCTCTCTCCCTCCTCATTGGCTTGAACACAGCAACAGGAACCATTGGCAATCACAGGTGAGGAGGGAGTGGGGGGCCAAGCTGCACTCTGTGTGTCTTATTGACACTCAGAGTCGGTGTTCCGTCAGATTAGGCGACCCATCAGATTTGGTAACGGAAGTGACATTCCGTCACAGCAATCTTGGTACACTCCCCCACTCGGCCACACTAGCGTACAGTCAGAGGGCAGCAAGCGGACATCTATTTACACCCACCGAAGTCTTGCATTTGACACTTATTTTTACCAGTAAACTGAGCTTATTTAGTGAAATACAGTATTTTGAAATACGACAGACTGTTTTGATGTTGAATTTTAAAAACAGCGTTGTTCTGTAAGATTAGCAAACCTGTGAGATCAGAAGGCTTGCCGCTGCTTTTAAAATTCAACATCAAAACAGTCTGTCGTATTTCAAAATACTGTATTTCACTATATAAGATCAGTTCATTTGTAAAAATAAGTGTGAAATGCAAGACTTTGATGGGTGTAAAAAGATGTCCGCTTTCCACCTTCTGACTGTAGGCTTAGTGTGGCCAAGTGTGGGGTGTACCAAGATGGCCGTGACTGAACGTCACTTCCGTTACCAAATCTGATGGGTCACCTAATCTGACGGAACACCAGCTCAAGCACGAGTGCCCCCAGAGCAAGCAGCTTACTCTAGGTGCACTCAGCAGGGGGGAGTAGCCAGGAGCACCGGGGGATCCGAGGATCAGGGCGACTCTGTGTAAAACCATTTCACAGAGCAGGTAAGTATAACATGTTTGTTATATATATATATATATATATAACAATTTTTTTTTTTTAATTTAAATCTGAACATTTTACAATCATTTTAACCAAAATCCCAAAATTCTTGCCTGAAACTGCAGTCACATTATAGGCTGTATGCGCCCAGCCTTCTTCTTTTGGTTTGTAGTGTGGGAGGGTACCTCTTGCAGTACTCAGTAATTAGAACCCTGCACGTTGGCTGTCAGAAGAATCCACCACAGGGATGTAACAAAGTCCTCTCAATGATAATGTCTTAAACCTGATTGAGAATACCCTGCAGTCTTCCAGTGGTGGCATCATGGTATCAGGATACAAATAAGCCACAATGAGACTGGTTTGCTGAACAGTAGAGCACATCCTGATGTCTTCCAATGGTGGCACCATGCTGCTACTATGCAGAAGTGCCAAAATGAGAATGGTTGGCTAAGCAGCGGAGAACATGGGGAGGAGCTTCCAATCACTTCTCCACTACTGGAAGAAGTACTGTGGAGGGTCAATTGATGAGAAAAACCTATTGGCTAGGTTTGGGTTTGGTAGTAAATGTTTTTTCTTTTTTTTTTTTTTTTGAACTGTGCTGTAAGATTTAGGAAAAAAACATTTGTGGACAGGGTGAATTTGGATGGAATAGAATAAGAAAGGGTTCATCAATTTTTTTACTTCAATCTGTGTCCCTGTTGAGAAGAAGATTCATCTCTCCATTTGCACTGGTGGCTATTGTAGCCAAGAAAGCAGTGAGAGTAAATCGAACATTTTGAGTTGTCTCCAGAACAAGAAGTGAGGGGAAATCTTACAATGGGGACACATGTTCCAGAGACAACTGTCTAAGAGGGGAATTCCCCCTCATTTTGAGAGATTGCATCTTTAGGACAGAAAGTCAAAGGGAAATCTCCCCCCCGATGGGACACAGACAGCAAGAAAAAAAAAAAAAAACCTCTTACTTACTCTACCCCATGTAAAAAAAAAAAGGTTTGATTATACAAACATTTAAAAGGATGTTTTATGCATCACCTGTGGACATTCAAGCATGGGGAAATCTTTAAATCAATACATCTAGATTCTTCAATATTTTTGTAAAAAAATAAAAACATAATAAGTTGCAGCTAACCAATCTAAAAAAACTGCATTTGTTCTCTTTTTTAGGATTTTTTTTTCCCCTTTATTTTCACCTGGGGATCCTGCCAGTAACACACGTCCTTTCTTAGTGTGTCTCCAATCTACTGAGGAGCAATGGAGCCACCCTTGGCCGACAGAATAGTCAGATGCACTAGAAAAATTGGATGGACTAATAACATACAACTTAACTTCAGTTAACAATTTTTAAGCAGTTACAACTTACCTACAGTTTATTTGTTTTCCTTTTGGGATAAAGATTTTACATAAAAGCTGATCATCGTTAAGCACTCTTGTTGGTGGTAAATGGTTTGTCACAATCCACTAAAATGTTTACTTTTGCTGAACATCTTGGTCTGGTAGCCTCCCTGGCGGTTTTCCCGAGTGTGGCTCGAGGTTAAAATTCAGGACCATTAGCGGTAACCCCGAGCCACACTGGATCCTGGTGTGGCTTTACTTACCTTGTCCCCGGGATCCTGCGATGTCCCCCGCAGTGTCCGTGGGCTCCGTCCTCCTCAGAAGCCTCTCCGTGCCAGGCTCCGTTCCCTGAGAGCGTCGCGATGCACGGGGGGCGGAGCCTAGCGGCAAATTTAAAAAAAAGTAAAAATCATAACACATACAGTACTGTAATCTTACAGATTTCAGTACTGTATGAAATGATTTCACATCCCTTTATTCTCCAGTGCTTTGGCCCATGCCCTGCATGCAGTTTTATGTGATATATACTGTTCTTTCTGCCTGGAAACTGGAGATTGTCCATAGCAACCAAAAAGTGTCCCTTTACGTCAAAAGTGGCTTTAAACCAGCTAGAAAACAGCGGAAAAAAAAGAGTAAATTAGAACACTTGCATAATTGAGCGATAATGAATCGTGGGGAAATTTATTTTATTACTATTTATTTTTATTTTTTTTAATTATTTATTTTTATTTATTATATTATAATTTAAGTTTTTGTGTTTCAAACTTTATCATACCCGGGATATCTACTAGACTCTTGTTTGGACAGATTTAAGTGTGTTATTGTTAAGAATTACAGACCTACAATAAAAAAAGCCAAATTTCCATGCAAAATAATTGTACCGCTTTCAGCACCTAAAATCCGAAATAATCATACCGCCAGGGAGGTTAAAAGAAGTTGAAAAACAACAGATGCACTGGCAAGATCACTAGATGAAAAAGGAAAAAAAAAAAAAATCGAATGCAGCTACCACATTTAAATACTGGTGAACCGCAATATATTATATGTTTGATTTTGGGTTTTATACTGCTTTAAGCTATTGGCAAATATTCAAACATCTTTTTTTATTATATACCATATTTACTTTTTAAGTATTGACAGTAATATGTCTGACATTTGCATTTGTTACTACCAACTGAATGTTTCAATAAGGCAGAACTGTTTCTTAAAAACTAGTCTAAGATTTATTTCTAAATGAAAATCTGCCATCCTAGCAACAGTTATAACAATATACGGTATGAATGTCAAAGTATGCTTTTAGTCATTGAAATTGACCTTAAACAGCATATATGCTGGATGACTGCAGATTGAAAGTAACATACGTTTTTTTCATGGAATCAGAGCTGAATTTGTACTTGCACATGCTTTTTATTTAGTAAATAAATAGTTTTCCTGATGTTTGCTGTTTTTGGTTGCATGCAGTCGTATGATTCATTTGCCAATACACAAAATTATTAGTAAATTAGCTCAATTACAACTCCTTTTGTTCAGGACCTTCATAATGCAGGACAAAGCAACAGGCAGGCTCACTCTAATGCCGCGTACACAGGGTCGCACATTCCGACAACAAAATCCATGTTTTTTTTCCGACGGATGTTGGCTCAAACTTGTCTTGCATACACACGGTCACACAAATCTTGGAAATTCTGAAGGTCAAGAACGTGGTGACGTACAACACGTACAACGGCACTAGAAAAGGGAAGTTTAATACCAAGTGCGCCACCCTTTGGGCTCCTTCTGCTAATCTTGTGTTAGTAGAAGTTTGGTGAGAGACGATTCGTGCTTTTCAGCCTTGTGCTTTTCCGATCGTTACTGCTCTTCAGTTTGTGCTTGTGGGTTCGTATCTGGTTTTCAATGCTTGCCCCCCCAAAGCGCATGCGAGGTCCGTATAAAATATATGGAGTACTTTGCGGCTAGGGGGGTCATTGATATGCCAGAAAATGTTTAATAAACATTTAAAAATTTTTTTTTTTTTAATTTAAACTGAAATAATATTTCCTTTGATTTACTGCTTGTGTTTCTTTTAGCTGTCTCCTAGGTTCTTCAATGGGCTTTTTTTTTTTGGCATTTTCTTCAATAGTGCAAATGTAATTTATTTGATACATGAGGTGACAATCTCTTCTTCAGTGAACTATTATTATGTTGTGCGTCTGCTACACATACACCTTGTTTTTGTTGTTAATGTATGTAATGCATTACTGTTAAAAATATACATCATTTTCAGCACCATGAATGAATTTTGCAGAGTCACAAAATGGCATGATTGTGGCAAATTATAAAGCACTGTGGGAGTTATTTACTAAAGGAAAATCCACTTTGCACTACAAGTGCACTGCAAAAGTGCACTTGAAACTGCACTGAAAGTGCACTTGTAGTGCAAAGTGGATTTGCCTTTAGTAAATAACCCCCATTTCAGTGTAAACACCAACTTAGTCCAAAAAAATGATATTGAGCATTGAAAGAAAAAGCCACACATTGTTGAGTAGAACACTTTTTACTCTGTGCACCTTCACATGTGCGTTAGAAAATGGTTTTTGAACAAACCAACATATTTTAGTAATAACATTTTTGTTTTTGAAATACAAATAGCCTTTTTTGTGTTAAAACAGGCATGTTTAAAACCATAAAACAGTACACAACTCAGGAACTTACAAAGTTCAACTTTGACAAAGTGAAGGCAATATCAGACATTAGTATGTCCAAACCGTGTTGATCTTGCCTTCAGCAGATGGGGTGATGTCCTTATTTATATATTCATTGATATGTACAGGGAGCTGCCCTGTCTGTGGCAGGTAAACCACCCCTTTTATAACACTAAAACAAAGAGGAATGCAGCGCTGGATCAATTGCTGGAATTTGTGAAGCCGGTGATCCCCATGGCAGACATCCCCTATTTGAAGGCCCTAACTGGGGGCATAAGGAGTACTTATAATAGGGAGCGCAAGAAGGTCCAGGATTCCCAGAGATCAGGAGCTACAGCAGATGACATTTATGTATCCAGGCTGTGGTACTATGATAGATTTCATTTTCTGGCAGGCCAGACCAAACCCAGGCCAGAACTCTCCAGTCTTCCTTCAAGGCTTCCTTCCACCTGAGCTGAGGCTTCCGGCGTCCAACCTGGGCTTTCCAGCCAGGAAGAAGTGGAGGAGCCCAGCTTGAGCCATTTTTTTTAGCTCATTTTTTTTAATATGATTTTTTTAATGATTTTTTTTTCAAAATTTTTTTTTATCAAAACTGATTTTTTTATTTTCAAAAATATTTTTTTTTTAAATAATTTTTTTTCAAAAATTATTTTTTTTTTTAAAAATGATTTTTAATTTTTTTTCAAAAATAATTTTTTTTTCAAAAATGAATTTTTTTTTCAAAAATGAATTTTTTTTTCAAAAATGAATTATTTTCAAAAATGAATTTTTTTTTCAAAAATAATTTTTATTTTTTTTCAAAAATAATTTTTTTTCAAAAATAATTATTTTTTAAAAAATAATTAAAAAAAAAAAATAAATTCAAAAATGATTTTTTTTTCAAAAATTGATTTATTTTTTTTCAAAAATGAATTTTTTTTTCAAAAATGAATTTTTATTTTTTTTCAAAAATAATTTTTATTCAAAAATGAATTTTTTTTTTCAAAAATGATTTTTTTTTCAAAAATAATTATTTTTAAAAAAATAATTTAAAAAAAAATAAATTCAAAAATGATTTTTTTTTCAAAAATTGATTTTTATTTTTTTTCAAAAATGATTTTTTTTCAAAAATAATTTTTATTTTCAAAAATGAATTTTTTTTTCAAAAATGAATTTATTTTTTTTCAAAAATGATTTTTTTTTCAAAAATAATTTTTTTTTTCAAAAATGAATTTTTATTTTTTTTCAAAAATGATTTTTTTTTTCAAAAATCATTTTTTTTTAAATATTTTTTTTTTTCAAAAATGAATTTTTTTTTCAAAAATGAATTTTTATTTTTTTTCAAAATGAATTTTTTTTTCAAAAATGAATTTTTATTTTTTTTCAAAAATAATTTTTTTTTCAAAAATGAATTTTTTTTTTCAAAAATGATTTTTTTTTCAAAAATAATTATTTTTTCAAAAATATTTTTTTAAAAAAAAAATAAATTCAAAAATGAATTTTTTTTTCAAAAATAATTTTTTTTCAAAAATGAATTTTTTTTTCAAAAATGATTTTTTTTTTAAAAATAATAATAAAAAAAAAAATAAATTCAAAAATGATTTTTTTTCAAAAATAATTTTTTTTTTTAATATTTTTTTTTTCCAAAAATGAATATTTTTTTCAAAAATGAATTTTTATTTTTTTTCAAAAATAATTTTTTTTCAAAAATGAATTTTTTTTTCAAAAATGAATTTTTATTTTTTTCAAAAATAATTTTTTTTTCAAAAATGAATTTTTTTTTTTCAAAAATGATTTTTTTTTTCAAAAATAATTATTTTTTCAAAAATAATTATTTTTTAAAAAATATTTAAAAAAAAAAAATAAATTCAAAAATGATTTTTTTTTCAAAAATAATTTTTATTTTCAAATATAATTTTTTTTTTTAAATATTTTTTTTTTCAAAAATGAATTTTTCTTTTTAAAAATGAATTATTATTTTTTTTCAAAAATGATTTTTTTTTCAAAATTTTATTTTTTTTTCAAAAATAATTTTTCACACTGGTATTTTTTATCTTTTCACAAAGTTGCACAAGGTAATAGCACACCAAATAAATGACAACTGAAAACTGCCCCCATCAAAACTGCCCCATCATAATTGCCCCATCAAAACTGCCCCATCATATTGCCCTATCAAAACTGCCCTATCATATTGCCACCATCAAAACTGCCCCATCAGAATTGTCCCATCAAAACTGCCCCATCATATTGCCACCATCAAAACTGCCCCATTATAATTGCCCCATCAAAACTGCCCCATCATATTCCTCTATTATAAATCAGTACATGGTGTGTCTGTCCCCTCCCCCGGGCTCTGTAATCAGAGCTGAGATGCTCCAGCCACCTCCCCCCCTGTGTATAACAGAAGCTTTGGTAACCATGGCAACAAAACCAACACAGTACACTCTGATTAATGGCTAAAACTTCCTGAAATGACCACTAAACAAACAGCTTTTTCACAAAAACTGTAAAAGATATCAAACTAAAAAGATATAGCCAGATAGCTGAATATTTTGTGAACATTTTAAAGTTTGTTTGGTGTCTGTAGGTGAAAGTATGAAGGAGCTGAAACTTTTGGGAGCGGAAGAAGATTTTAAGGATCTGAAGCATGCTCCCATTGACTTCAATGTTAAAAAAAATGTTAAAAAGCTTAATATTTTAAAAAGTATAAATAGTAGAAAAAAAGTTGAAAAAGTCCCATCATCAGCTGAAAGAGACGAACATTTTAATGGTTTTAATAGCTGAAAGTATGCAGAAGTTACGCAGAGCCAAAAAACGTACGGAATAAAATTAAAAATAAATAAAATCGAATAACAATAGTGGGACTGCTAAAGCAGTCCCACTAATAAGAATAATAATGTGTATGTGAGATAACAGTAAGTGGTCTTCCTATGCAAGAACACTTAACTAGAAAAGCTACAATTTCTGGGGAATAATTTTTTTTAATGATTTTTTTTCAATAATTTTGTTTTTTGTTTTTCAAAAATGATTTATTTTTCAAAAATGATTTTTTTTCAAAAATTTCATTTTTTTTAATATGATTTTTTTAATGATTTTTTTTCAAAAATTTTTTTTATCAAATGATTTTTTTTTTCAAAAATAATTTTTATTTTCAAAAATAATTTTTTTTAAAAAAATGTTTTTTTCAAAAATGAATTTTTTCAAAAATGAATTTTTATTTTTTTTCAAAAATGATTTTTTTTTCCAAAAATAATTATTTTTTAAAAAATAATTTTTTTTTTTCAAAAATGATTTTTTTTTCTTCAAAAATGAATTTTTTTTTCAAAAATTTTTTTTTTTTTTTAAATAATTTTTTTTTAAAATGAATTTTTTTTTCAAAAATGATTTTTTTTTCAAAAATGATTTTTTTTTTCAAAAATGATTTTTTTATTCAAAAATGATTTTTTTTTCTTCAAAAATGAATTTTTTTTTTCAAAAATGATTTTTTTTTTCAAAAATGATTTTTTTTTCAAAAATGAATTTTTTTTTCAAAAATGAATTTTTATTTTTTTTCAAAAATGATTTTTTATTTTTTTTCAAAAATAATTTTTTTTCAAAAATAATTTTTTTTTAATATTTTTTTTTCAAAAATGAATTTTTTTTCAAAAATAATTTTATTTCAAAAATGATTTTTTTTTTTTCAAAAATGAATTTTTATTTTTTTTCAAAAATAATTTTTTTTCAAAAATTTCAAAAATAATTTTTTTTTTTTTTCAAAAAATAATTTTTTTTTTTTTCAAAAATGAATTTTTATTTTTTTTCAAAAATGATTTTTTTTTCCAAAAATAATTATTTTTTAAAAAATAATTTTTTTTTTCAAAAATGATTTTTTTTTCTTCAAAAATGAATTTTTTTTTCAAAAATTTTTTTTTTTTTTTAAATTTTTTTTAAAAAAATAATTTTTTTTAAATGAATTTTTTTTCAAAAATGATTTTTTTATTCAAAAATGATTTTTTTTTTTCAAAAATGATTTTTTTTTTCAAAAATTATTTTTTTTTTCAAAAATAATTTTTTTTCAAAAATGAATTTTTTTTTCAAAAATGAATTTTTATTTTTTTTCAAAAATGAATTTTTATTTTTTTTCAAAAATAATTTTTTTTCAAAAATGATTTTTTTTTTCAAAAATGATTTTTTTTTAAATGATATTTTTTTTAAATGATTTTTTTTTCAAAAATGATTTTTTTTTTCAAAAATGATTTTTTTTTTTTTTTCAAAAATGATTTTTTTGAAAAAATAAGAAGAATAAGAAGAATAATATATATGTGAGATAACAGTAAGTGGTCTTGATATGCAAGAACACTCAATAATATATATGTGAGATAACAGTAAGTGGTCTTGCTATGCAAGAACACTTAATAATAATAAGAATAATATATATGTGAGATAACAGTAAGTGGTCTTGCTATGCAAGAACACTTAAATAACTAGAAAATGCATTTCTTGGGGAAAATGCGTGGGAATGCTGAATAGCTAAATTGCTAAAACGGCCGCCATCAAAACTGCCCCATCATACTGCCATCAAAACTGCGCCATCAGAATTGCCCCATCAAAATTGTCCCCATTAAAACTGCCCCATCATATTGCCACCATCAAAACTGCCCCATCATATTGCCACCATCAAAACTGCCCCATCAGAATTGCCCCATCATATTACCACCATCAAAACTGCCCCATCATATTGCCACCATCAAAACTGCCCCCATCATATTGCCATCAAAACTGCCCCATTAGAATTGCCCCATCAAAACTGCCCCATCATATTGCCACCATCAAAACTGCCCCATCAAAACTGCCCCATCATATTGCCACCATCAAAACTGCTCCATCAGAATTGTCCCCTTCAAAACTGCTCCATCAAAATTGTCCCCATCAAAACTGCCCCATCGCCAGAAGAAAGCCGTTACTACGCAAATGCCACAAAAGTATCCCACTTACAATATGCCAAACAGAGACAAGCCTAAAACCTTCTGGCACAAAGTCATTTGGAGTGATGAGACCAAAATTGAGCTTTTTGGCCACAACCATAAACGCTTCATTTGGAGAGGAGTCAACAAGGCCTATGATGAAAGGTACACCATTCCTACTGTGAAACACGGAGGTGGATTGCTGATGTTTTGGGGATGTGTGAGCTACAAAGGGATAGGAAATTTGGTCAAAATTGATGGCAAGATGAATGCAGTATGTTATCAAAAAATACTGGAGGAA
Source organism: Lithobates clamitans (assembly GCA_037952925.1). NCBI lineage: Eukaryota > Metazoa > Chordata > Amphibia > Anura > Ranidae > Lithobates > Lithobates clamitans. The sequence continues at coordinate 140,150 of JBBGZY010001082.1, read as the reverse complement.
CATTTGCATTCATCACCAGGAAGCTGTGCATGGGACGTACTTGGACATTCCAACATGACAATGATCCATTACACAAGGCCAAGTCAACCTGTCATTGGCTCCAGCAGAATAAAGTGAAAGTTCTGGAGTGGCCACATCCAGGGCCAGATTAAGAGCAACATGGGCCTGGTGCTAAGGATTTTGGTGGGCCTTTTTATGGAAATAAATAAAATGAAAACGCAAACAATTTTTGTTAAATTTAAATTAAAGAGAGAGAGAGGGGTGTGAGAGAGTGGTTAGGAGAGAGAGGGGGGGGTGATAGCGAGATGGGGGGTTGAAAGAGAGGGGATGAGAGGGAGGGGGAAAGAGAGAGAGAAAGGGGGTGAATGAGAGAGAGAGAGGGGGTGAGAGAGAGGGGACAAGAGAGAGGGGGTGAGAAAAAGGGGAAAAGAGAGAGAGGGGAATAGAGAGAGGGTGAAAGAGAGAGAGGGTGGTAAGGGGTGAAGGGGGTGAGAGAGAGAACAGGGTGAAAGAGAGGGGATGAGAGAGAGAGGGGGTGAGGGGGGTGAAAGAGAGAGGGGGGTGGGAGTGAGGGGGTGAGTCTGTGGGAGGCACAGCATAGTACATAACACGGGGGGGGGGAATAGCACAGTACATTACATAGTTGGCACAACACATTACATGGTGGATACATGGATACAGCACATTTAATGGTAAGCAAAGCACAGTACATTACATGGTGGGCACAGCACATTACACGGTTGGCACTGCCCAATACAGCACATTACAACGTAGGCACAGTTCATTATATGGTGGGCACAGCACATGACATGGTTGGTACTGCACAACACAGCACATTGCATGGTGGGCACAACACAGCACATGCACACGGTGGGCACAGGACCTTATATTATGGGCACAGCACATGACATCGCGGGCACAGCTGAGCAAATTACATGGTGGGCACTGCACATTACAAGTGGGCACTGAACAGCACATAATATGGTGGGCACAGCATATTATATTGTGGGCACTGCACATGGCATGGTGGGCACTGCACAGCACATGACAAGGTGGGTACTGCATGACACCACATGACATGGTGGGCACTGCACGACACAGCACAGCACATTACATTAGGAGCACAGCACATTAAATGGTGGACACCACACATGACATGGTGAGCCCTGCACACCACATTCCATTGGGCACATTGGTGGGCACTGCGCGACACAGCACATTACATTGTGAGCACAGCCCATTAAATGGTGGACACAGCACATGACATGGTGAGCCCCACATAGCCCATTCCATTGTGGGTACTGCACGGCACATGCCATGGTGGACAATGTACAGCACATTACATGGTGAGTACAGCACATTAGATGGTAGGCACTGCATGGTGCAGCACAAGACATGGTGGGCATAACACAGCACATGACATGGTGGGCACAACACAGCACATGACATGGTGGGCACTGCACAGCAATTTACATGGTGGGCACTGCACATGACATGGTGGGCACTGCATGGCACATCACATTACATGATGGGTACAGCGCATTACATGGTGGGCACTGCATGGCACAGTACATTACATGGTGGGTACAGCGCATTACATGGTGGGCACTGCATGGCACAGCACATGACGTGGTGGGCACAGCGCATTACATGGTGGGCACAGCACATTACATGGTGGGCACAACACATTACATGGTGGGCACTGCATGGCATAGCAGATTTCATGGTGGGCAATGCAACTGCACATTACATGTTAGGAACTGCACATGACATAGTGGGCACTGCTGAACAGCACAGTACATTACACAGTGGGCACAACACACTACATGCTGGGCACAACACATGGCAGGGTGGGCACAGCACAGCACATGACATGGTGGGAACTGCACATGACATGGTGGGCACTGCATGGCACAGCAAGCGCATTACATGGTGGGCACTGCACATTACATGGTGGGATCACTGCATGGCACAGCACATGACATGGTGGACACTGCAAATTACATGGGGAGCACTGAATGGCACAGCCCATGACATGGTGGGCACTGCACATTACATGGAGGGCACTTCACATTACATGGTGGGCACTGCAAGGCAGAGCACAACATAGGGGGCACTGCACATCACATGAAGGGCAATGCAATGCACAGCACATGACATGGTGGGCACTGCACATTACATAGTGAGCACTGCAATGTACAGCACATGACATGGTGGGCACTGCGCATTACATGGTGGGCACTTCACATTACATGGTGGGCACTGCAAGGCACAGCACGACATAGGGGGCACTGCACATCACATGAAGGGCAATGCAATGCACAGCACATGACATGGTGGGCACTGCACATTACATAGTGAGCACTGCAATGTACAGCACATGACATGGTGGGCACTGCACATTACATGGTGGGCACTTCACATTACATGGTGGGCACTGCAAGGCACAGCACGACATAGGGGGCACTGCACATCACATGAAGGGCAATGCAATGCACAGCACATGACATAGTGGGTACTGCACATTACATAGTGAGCACTGCAATGTACAGCACATTACATGGTGGGCACTGCACATTACATGGTGGGCACTGCAATGTACAGCGTATGACATTATGGACACAGCACATTACATGGGGGGCACTGCAATGTACAGCACATGACATGGTGGGCACAAGAGAGCACATTACATGGGGGGAAGCAGCAGTCTGTCCCCTAGCACAATAATTACACAACATCTCCCTAACAAATGTACTGACCTTATCATAACAGCATGTAAGATGTCCTTCCTCCCAGGCTCCTGCTGGTTAGGAGAACATCAGCGCCCCTCCCCCAGACAGCTCCCAGACACAGAGGATCTGTGTGAGTGTAACAGATCCTGTGATAGGAGTCAGGCATGGACAGAGACAGGACTTGGCTGCACTGACTAACACTTGTCTCCTCCATGTGTGCACAGAGGGCTCCTCTTCCTTCTCTGTATACTAGGGTGACCAGACATCCCCGGTTTCTGGGGACAGTCCCCGGATTGAGGACACTGTCCCCAGACCAAGTCTGTCCCCAGTTTTGTCCCTGGATTGGATTTGAACAGGGGCTGGGGCAATTTCAAAGTGCAGAATAAAAAAAAAAAAAATCTGAATTGCACCCCCCTCCTCTGCCGCTCCTACTAGCTTATTGGGGTTTATTTTTTTCCATTATCTGTGCCCCTTTCTGATGATCATGTGCTGGTCGGAGAGGAGGGACTATTTCTTCAGTTTCGGGCACATGCCCATTCAGCTCCACTCGCATGTTCTTCTGCCTTGGCTCAAGTCCCGGCCAGCCTCCTGCCTGCTTATCTCCTTGCCTTCCCTGGTGGAGTGATCTTCCTCTGCTCCCCACCCAGTAGTAGCTGGGGCCCGAAGAGTAAAGCCCCATACACACTATCAGATTTTCTGCTGATTCTTGTCTTCAGATTTACCAAAACCATGTAGTGCAAGGGCCTGCCTGATTGCATACAAATTGAAACTGTTAAGGTTTGACCTCATATTATATGGTTGTGGTAAATCTGAAGGAAAAAATCATCAGAAAATTTGATAGTGTGTATGGGGCTTTAGACTTGACAGGCTGTGAGGTGGGTGGCGGCAGCGGCGACGGGCAAAGAGTCGTCGATTGCTGCCATTACAAGTAAAAAAAAAATATGTCCCCGGATTTCATTTTAAAAATCTGGTCACCTTACTGTATACAGTGCTCCCAAAATGCCCTTGTCAATTGGAATGGATGGGCAGCGCTTCCGAAGCACCTGAAAAGCGCTTCAAAAGCACCACAATACCGGCGCTTTTATCCCCTTCTGAAAGTGAAAGTAGCCTTACATAGCAAAAGCTGTATTTGCTCATTCCATTTGCAGGCTCGGCTACCTACTTCCTTCTGGTGCACTATACGTGTGCTTTACGTTTTCTCTTAACATCAGCCTGATGACGTTGATGTACCGAAACATATAGGATGGAGCTACGACAGAAGAGAGAGAGTGTGAGACTTAATGTATTACCAGCTCCTGTCATCCCTTTTCTCTGGTGCAGCTTGAGTGATGGACCACCAGAGAGGAGGTGGAGGCTAGGTGACTTTCTTGGGGGTCTCTTGGTGATGGTATTTTACAGAAGATTGTGTTATCACTTTAGTTGGATTCTGTAGACAGTTTAGTTCTTTTGCACAGTGGGACTGCTATGTTATGGACTTTTTTTCTGAACTATGTAATCATTTGTCCTTATTCACATTACATTTGGATTCACATGCACGGTTGTGATAGCCTAATGCTATATATAGTGGGTTCAATTCTTTATGTATATTTATTATTTTCTCATGTTTATAGCGCAACACTTGTTTTTATACACATTTGATAACTTCCATACACTGGTTGTGCTTGCAGCTGGAATAATTGAAGTAGTACAAACTAATTTTCAACATAATTATACAGGAAGATAAGCCTTCATAGTTGTATGTGTAAAATGGAAAATACTTTAGTGAAATATGCATTCAAACGCATTTAAATATTGGATGGAGCAAAACTACATAGGAGGGATTTCAGTAGGTGAAATGTTGCCTCTGTTGTGTTTGTGATTTTGTTCTGATAGGTATGTATATGTAATTTCAATATGTTATATAAAATACAATTTTATATACAGCTTGTTTTGAAGTTTATGGTGCAGAATACTCTTATGAATGAACATCATGTAAAGACACCACATCCCATATAAATACGACAAGTGAGAGAAAATCACTAATGAGGGGACTTTAGAGGTGCCACCAATTTGCATAAAAAATATTTTGTTTTATCATAAATACTAAAAAGTATCATATATCATAAATACTAAAAAGTATTGTACATATGTGGAGGTCTCCTGAAATTATCTTAAAACTGTAAGTCTGCATTGTGTGGCTGGATGCCCCCCCCCCTTTTTTTTCTTCTTTTTTTTCTCTACCCTTTTTTACCACTCTGATCTATCTCCAGATATTTATCTGTGCTTCATCTGTGCCTCTCCCGAGGAAGCGAGTTATATCTTATGAAAGGCGTAAAGAGAAAATCAGCACAGATTATTCATTTGTGATGAAAGGTTTTCAACTTTAATTGTCCCAATGATGTTCTCCTATGTACTCTTATTGTTGGTCACTATATATGACAAAATGTTTTTTAATGTATGTAATATTTCTATTTTTGCATAATAAATTATTTTGTATATTTTATACCTTTTGGGGTGTAACTCATAAAAGTCCAGTGGGCAATGAACTATAGTTATGTATGTATAATTTGGGATTGAGACACGCCTTCATCCCATGTATACCAGCTCCTTCTGTGTAAAAAGTATTTATCAATTTAAAAAAATCATATGTAGCGCTGGTAGATTTTTCAATCTATCGCTTGTAGGTAAATTTAGTGGGTTATCTGTTCATATATAGTCAAATTTAGCCTCTGTTCCAGTTTGGCTGTGTTGCATGTAGTTTCACACTGTGCCTGTGGGTGTCGTTGTCACCTTGGGTCGGTGTTGGAAAGGCAATACGTTGAAGTGTATAAGTGCTCCTCTGTCCCAGAGATAACTCGGTGGAGGTGGTCTCCGAGTTGCATTCTGGGAGAGGGTATTTATGGGACAGACGCCATGTTTTAGGGTCTTTCGTTTCACCCGCTGGCCCTCCTGGCCGACAGGTATGTGTTAGGAGTACTACCTCATGGTCCTCCGACCGGGAGGACCACGTTGCTGCAGTGTGTGGGTGGGCCCAGAAGCCTGTCTGGGGCCTACCACAGCAGCAAGGGAATGGTCCTGTGCTGTCTGTCCTACAGGAAGAAGCAGGACAACTGAGAAGATCCCAGGGGAGGACCCGTCATGGAAGGATCATGCAGAGTGCTGTTCTGGAGAGGGGCCTGGTGACGCAGTTGGAGGACGCATCCTAAAAGTTAACCTACCACATAGTACTGCTGGGTCAGCTTAAAGGTTCTAAAGGTGTTTGCTGTTCATCGTAAACCATTACATCCTGTGGCAGAGGATCGTACGGGTTTCTATTACATTCAAGTCTGTGGCAGAGACTTTTGTTCGTGCTACATACTGGCTGCTAGGTTAGTGAGAGAAACCTATTCGGGTGGGCAAAGATTCAACTCTAAAAGGAGAGTACATTCATCTACAAGATTTCAATTCCTAATACTACACTAAGAAAAGGTATTTGATCTTCCCTGCAACTCTTCTTTTATCTCTTTCCTGCTACTTCCTTCAGTTATTCTTTATTAAAACCTTGGAAAAGATACTCAAGTGTCCGGTGCCTACATTGTCTGGTATTAACCTCAACGGAACCCTAAACCCAGTTCTGGTGAAATTGAGGTAACGAAGGTGACGGTAACAGCCCGCTTTAAACCAGCAGCTCCACCGTGAGTTATTGCTACAATATATCTAAAATACATTTTCCTGTGTAAAATAAAGAGATATATTGCATATACTGTAGATATCACTGTTTTACCCAATCATTGCTTAAGTTATATAATCTGTAACTTTTATGTAGATGTAATCACGAGTGGAATGGTGGTGGCTTTGATGAACTTCCCAGATATCTGTCTATCGGAAACATATTTGAAACATATAAATTATATCATGTGTCAGCAGCGAGCATACATATGACTCATGGAACACTGCAGGTGGACAATAAAAACAACCACACCAAATGCTGATAATGAATTTGCAAAAATTCCATATAGGGGAACTATGGAGACCTCACATGGCCAATGTCAGAACAGCAAACCATACAACATTCTATTTGAAGAATCCAAAGGCACTAATGTAACATCCCAAAATCCCAGACAAGGATAGAACAGGGCTCACTTTGATTTCCTAATAGGGTATTATCGATAAAAGAGCACAGGGGTAGTGCATGGCCAATACATAGGGTTAGTCACTCAGGTATGAGTACCTGCAGAATATATCCTCTTTTTTAAAATGTAAATGTAGTAGTGTTTGCTAATAGAAGGACTTTAATACTAGAATGCTCAGGGTTATGCCCATAATTATAGATACCCATAGGGATTGATTTACTAAAGACAAATAGGCTGTTCACATAGCAAGGGAAGTTGTACATTGCAAGGGATATTTCCCAGAGCTTAGCGACTGTGGTGAAACTTTGCTTTGCAAAGAATGCCCAATCATGTGCAAGAAAAATTTAAAAAATGTGCATAATTGGATGGTGGAAGTCAGCAGAGCTTCACCACGTTCACCAAGCTCTGGGGAAAATTCCCTTGCAAAGTTAAATTGCCCTTATAAAGTAAACAGCCTATTTGCCTTCAATAAATTTACCTCAAAAAGTAAAAAAATGATCCCTTTGTATTTTTTTTGTACTTTTGATGAGCTTAAAGTACATTTGCGCTATGGTTATCTTATTTTAGGCTGGTTAAGCCCAGATGCAGTTCAGTGGGTTTATAATCTACATTAAAAGTGCATGCACAGTGTTTTCTATTCATTCCAATGGCCCTAGTTCACACCAGTGCAGTGCATTCCAATACAGGTAATAAAAGTAGAATATGCTGCATTTTCTTCTGTACAGAATGCATCTGGAATGTGGCAAAACACATCTAAAATGCACTGGAATTAATAAAAATGCATAAAAATGAGCAGGAATGCACATATCCTGAATTGAGATGAAAAAAGAAAAGGGGAAAACTCACCAGAATGCATAAAAAAATAATCATAACTGCACCAGAGCTCATTAAAAAGACAGCAAAAACACGCATGCAGTAAAGCGTCCGCAATGCATAAATTGTGGTGTGAGCCGGTCCTTAATGAAAAGTGCACCCTAGATGAGGTTACAGTGTCAAAATATTTAATGTCAAATGCTTTCTAAAACATAATCTGTGACTTTTAGTTTTTGGGGGTTTTTTTTGGACATTTTTAATTGACAATGCTACGAGCTTAGTTTAATCAACTTAAATGGCGTGCCAACGGCTCAAATTAGTTCAAATATTGATCTCATTGTAAATGTCATCTTAATTAAAATATTCCTCTGGCACCTGGTGGTGAAAAAGGGCTTGCTTTAGGGTGCTTTCCTGCCTGTTCAGAGTATTTAAATACTCTAGTATATGTAGCGCCCTGGAGTTTAGGCAGGGATGTTCCTCACAAATGTACTTGTCAGGAGTAGTTACCCTGGTGGATTGTTAGAGATCTATTGATTCCTCCCTAAGTTTGGCCTGGTTGCACTTGTCTCTACTACTACTAGGTGGCCGGGTACTTGGTGGTGTTAGATAAGAGAAGGGCAATGCAAGGTCAAGTTATGGGTATGTGGGTATCTCAGCCAATAGGTAAGCGTTTCTTTGAATCCCATGGCCTGCTGGGAGCGGCCATATATTTGGGTGGAGACAGGTGATATGTGTTCTGTGCCACCTGGACGGCTGTCTGGGTGGACATGTGTCGTTTTGCCCTGAGCTGCTAGGCCAGAGATTGGGCCTATTGTGGAGCATCTGGCTGCTAGGTTGCCTGAGGGCCTATCCAGAAGCAAGAGAGCAGCGCTGGGTTGGGATTGCGGCTTGCGGTCCAACCAGAAGTGACGGTTCTGTCGGCCAAAGAACCTGTCAGTGGTCAGAGGTAGAGGGGAACCTGTCGCCACTAAAGGGAAGAGCCACCTTATTACCAGGAACCACAGTGAGTAACTGAAGCAAGTACCGGAGCAGTATTCTCACCGAACAGGCACGGTGGAGAATCGTGAAACTTCAGGCGGCGATCAAGTCAGCGACCCAGCCAGCGGAGGTGACGCTTGCAGAACAGCCTTGTGTGCCAAACCAGGGACCAGAGCCGGACTGGCCTTCCATGGTAGGTTGCCTGCCCTGGGGCCGCTTTGAGCAGTGGCTCAAGCAGGGCCGCTCCTGCGTGGCTGCACTGCACCTTAGAACCGAAGCTTCCATGCTGTCCTCCCCTCCCTCCTCCCCATGTGTGGCACACATCGGGCAGCCGCGATATCCCGACTCCCACTGTGTCATGGAGCTGGGGGTCCGTCTGAGCTGTTCGGCGGCGCTGTAAGAAAGTCCCGCCTCCTAGACCAGCTTCTGTGATTGACGGAACGCTGATCCAATGGGGCATTGAATCACTGTGACATGTGTCACAGGAGGCGGGACTTTCTTACAGGGGCCGCCGAGGCGGGCAATTGAAATCCAAGCTCCATGACACCTGAGATCATGATCCAGGTACGGGCGGGCATTGCACTGATAGGCAGCATTTGGTGGGTACTGCAAAGGTGGGCTGCATCTGCTGGGCTGCATCTGGTCGGCATTGCTCTGGTGGGCTGCATCTGGTGAGCAATGCACAGGTGGGCATTGCACTTTTGGGCATTGCACTGGTGGGTATTGCGCTGGTGGGCTGCATCTGGTGGGCTGCATCTGGTGGGCATTGCACAGGTTTGCTGCATCTGGAGGGCATTGCACAGGTGGGCTGCATCTGGTGGGCTACATCTGGTGGGTATTGCACTGGTGGGCTGCATCTGGTGGGCATTGCACTGGTGGGCTGCATATGGTGAGCATTGCACTGGTGGGCTGCATCTGGTGAGCATTGCACTGGTGGGTATTGCACTGGTGGGCTGCATCTGGTGGGCTGCATCTGGTGGGCATTGCACAGGTTTTCTGCATCTGGTGGGCATTGCACTGGTGGGCTGCATCTGGTGGGTATTGCACTGGTGGGCATTGCACAGGTGGGCTGCATTTGGTGGGCATTGCACAGGTGGGCTGCATCTGATGGGCATTGCACGGGTGGGCTGCATCTGGTGGACATTGCACTGGTGGGCTGCAGCTGGGGGACAGTGCACTGGTGGGCTGCATTTGTTGGGCTGCATCAGGTGGGCATTGCACAGGTGGGCTGCATCTCGTGGGCATTGCACAGGTGGGCACTGGTGGGGCTGCATTTGATGGGCACTGGTGAGGCTGCATTGATGCATTGCTCTCTTGCACCTGAGAGGAGGTCAGTATCAGCGCCGCCAAGCCAGTCTTAGGGGGGGTCAGTGATGTAATTGGGAGTGAATACAATAATGTACGGGGGCACTGATATAAAGGTTTCCCCCTTAAATCAGCCACCCCTTACCTAAGTGTACTCTTCCTGTGGAAAGTGGTATCTGGTCACCAGAGCCCCCCCCACATTCCCAGAGTTCCTGGGGTCCCCCTTGATGATTGCTTTTACCATTTTTAACTGGAATTTGCTTATATATATACTGTATATATATATATATATATATATATAAAGCCCTGTGTGCTTTCACATCTGTCCTATCTATATATAACATACTCTTCAAATGTGCTTTAAAATGCACGGTTTTCCCTTTTATAAATAAGAAAATTACATAATCATGTTGGGCTGGTATAATAAAGCTATGGGGCTGGTATGAAGTTTTTTCCAGGGCTGGTTTTTATTCCCAGTCTGGCCCTGCCAGGGACCGAGCAGGCCAGTGGGGTGAAGCTTGAGAAGTATCTGTGAGTGCCAAGCTAGGGACCAAGCAGAAATGCGGGGGTAACGCTTGAGAAAGATACCACCATGAAGATTGGAGGAGCTCAAGGGATTCAGTGGCAGGGAATCAGAGGGTCTAGTGAGAGACCGGGAGCTCAGTAGGCTGAAGAACTACAAGGAGAAGTTGTAGTGGAGAACTACAAGGAGATGTTGTAGTGGAGGTAAAAGAACTGTTACACTTTGTGTCAGGAACTGTTAAAGTTTGTTGACATAAGAGACAGTATTCCTGCACATGCGGATGTGGCGTCTTGCTGGAAGGCCTTTTCCTGCACAACTATCCTCCTATTGAAGTCTCGGAATATGCACTTTGAACTTGCAACTACTTAAGGGTGTCTTGGCCCTAACCCTCTTTCCCACCATAAAAATTTATAAGAGAAATAAACATCTCTTTTGTATCCAAGAAGTGTCTAGCGCCCAATAACTTTATCCACCTTGCACCCACTATGCCTCACAACCCACCATATACAGAAGGATGCCAGCTATCTCTGGCTCTGGAGGTTCTTAATAGACTGAAGAAGGCCGGAGACCTTGCTACATATACACGATCTGTGCACAGGTAATTTTAGGCAATTCTGGGGCTAATGAAAACATATGGCATTTGCACACATCAGCAACCAAATGAAGATAATGAAACCTGGCATCCTAGTATTAAGGCTATTCCACTCTATTGTTCTGATAATAGATTGTATAGAATAAACTAATAGCATTCCTGTTAAAGCGAGCCTAAACTCTGGGAACCTTATCCTTTAAGCGGTGTGAAACAAGTCAGTGGTGAATGACTTTTCTGCTACTGCTCTGTTGCCGAGTCCATCTTTCCATCCACTGCAAAGTGTTTCTGTAGAGCACCTCTTCCAGTTCCTAGACATGTCCTCTCCCAAAGACACCATCACTATAATGCAATAATCAGACAATCACAATACACAATGGGAATTTAACCGATTGGAATTTGTTGTTGGAAAATTTTATAGCCTGCTCTCAAACTTTGTGTGTTCCGACGGAAAAAGTCCAATGGAGCCCACACACGATCGTAAATTCCGACAACACAATCCGATCACACTTTTTCCGTCGGAAAATCCGAACGTGTGTACAGGGCATAACACCACCAGTGTCATCTTAAAAGAGACCATGCCACCAACTCAATTAATTGAAGTTAAAAGCACAGAAAAATCACTGGCTCTGCTTCCATCCCCAATATTTCTGGTTTGGCATCCAGACCCTCCCCACAATTCAATGTAGCCAAGTGCTGGACTACAAGAACATGGAGGAAGAGACATTGTTTCATTACAGTTAGTAACTTTACTCTTCACTGATATGCTGGACATTGCAACATACTATGCCCTCCGGCCAGTGGGGGGAGAACTACACAGGAAAGCCTATGGGCTTCTTTACAGGGCACTGGAGATCATGGCAGTTAAAGTTTAGGACATCCATGGCATAATAGGTCCTATAGGCGCACACACTACAACTCCCATAAGACCTGGAAGAGGAAGGCACACACTACAACTCCCATAAGACCTGGAAGAGGAAGGGGCTGAGGGAGATAGCTTTTAAAAAGACAGAGGGGAGGCTTCGCTCTCTTGGTGCCAGGGAACATGTGGTGAGCAAATCTGCTCGTATACCCACAAAACATTACCCAGTATTTCAAGCCAGTGAGGACTAGAGCTCAAGGCCGGAAGGCAACAGCAGAAATGGAGAGAGACCATGTGGGACAGTGGCAATTACATCAACACCGCACTTGTCATCCAGAGAGTGGTGCATCCTCTCATTATCCCTCACTCACACCCTTAATCACTGGAACCTTCTCCATGCAGACATAAAGGGACATCCTTCTAGCGCAGGAACATTGCATCTCTATTATACTGTTAAGCTGAGACTAAATTACAGAGAGCAGGATGTTAAAACCTCTAGCACCCATATTTCAGCAATACCTCACCTGTACCATGTCATTATCACAACAAAACCATCCCCATATTGTGCCTACATTGCATAAGGACTGCACCTATACTATATGCTGGACCTTCAAGACTGTTGTTAAGTGCGCACACATTAATAAAGGGCCCCAACTATAGCCGGCAGAAGAATATCGTAAATAACAGCCCCTCCCATATTGAGCCTTTTGCTAATCTTTACCCTTTATTCATCTAAGGGATATTTCCACGCAATAAGTCTATGCCTAGCATTGTCATCCTTAATGCACGCTGTCTGTTTCCTGACACAGTATAGTTATTGTGCTCCCGGTATAGCTTGCAGTGAGTACAGCATTTTTACATACTGTGTTTAATTAACCTAGCTTGTCAGAGGGGTTGAAGTACTTGTGAGGTTGTAGTAATGATCAGATATCCCATCCTATCCATCAGCTACCGTAGGAGTAGCACTGCATCAACTAAATATCCAAACAGCTTCAAAGTCTTTGTCTGAGAGCAGAAATGGACAACATCATCACGTCATTATGTTCCACCCCCAGTACAGTCCTATGTGTTCCTGCTGGCTGTAATAAAAGTATCATGGACTTTTTGCTGATACTACTTCTAGATAGAAGGTGCAATTCCAACAGCAGTCTTCCTAGGCCTGCCTGCCAACTAAGCAATACAGGATGGGGCTGCTTACTTAAAGAGAGCAAGGGGCAGTAGGGGGTCTTCATGCCTAGGAAGACTGTGTTATGCATAAGTGTGTATTACTAGGTAGTGCTGCTAATTGATTGTAAAGAAGGTGGTGGGTGATGCTTTTAAAAAGCCCCCCCACTCCCACCTCACCTGCAGACAGGCTAAGCACACTGTTACGTGGTCTTCCCTGCCCCATCCTTTGTTTTCTGATGTTATGGCTGAGACACAGAGATTAGCTTGTAGTAGGCAGGACCTAAGCCGGGTACCTTGAGTTAGGAGAAAATACTCGCACCCAGTATATATGGCACTAATGCCTTTTATATAACTTCTTAACAGCTGGTTTGCAGCAACAGATCAACTGACCTTCAGCACTGATGTGCTGTTCCTGAAAGGCTGTAAGGCTGTTCCTGAAAGCCTTCACACGCTCCTTGTCACCACACTGCTCACTGGACTGTGTATAGTAAGAAAGGAGCCTTCTCTGAGCTATCCCTCCTTGTTAGGAACCTGACCCTGAGCTAATCACTGTCCCTCTCAAACGCGTTCCTTCCCCTACCATTCACTCACCAGAAGCGCACCAAAATGACACAGGGGCCCAGATTTAAATAGTTCCCTCACCCATGAAGGTCACCGGAGGTTGCAGTGCTATGTCCAATCAGACAGCTGCTCCCTCTGAGACCCCAACGGAGTCCATAAGGGGACAATATCCCCTAACAAACTCAACTCCATATGTATCATGACACAGTGTCACCTACTGGTCACAGTAAAACCTGCACCTGTCTACAAGCTGGAGCAGAACATAGTTTCAGAGAACACACAGCACATACAGGAAGAGTTTGTATACAGCAAGCAGCCAGAGGTGGCAGTAATGAGCCAGATGTGAGCTCAACCTGACAGGAAGAAAGCAGCAGCGGACTCCTCTGTACTGAAAATGACAAAAACAGTATACAGTGCCTTGAAAAAGTATTCATACACCTTGAAATTTTCCACATTTGTCATGTTACAACCAAAAACGTAAATCTATTTTATTTTATTGGGATTTTATGTGATAGACCAACACAAAGTGGCACATAATTGTGCGTAGGAGAAGGAAAATGATAAATGGATTTCAAATTTTTTTACAAATAAATATGTGAAAAATGTGGTGCGCATTTGTCTTCAGCCCCCCTGAGTCAATACTTTGTAGAACCACCTTTCACTGCAATTACAGCTGCAAGTCTATTTGGGGATGTCTCTACCAGCTTTGCACATCTAGAGAGTGACATTTTTGCCCATTCTTCTTTGCAAAATAGCTCAAGTCTTGCCTCAGATTCTCAATTGGATTAAGGGCTGGATTTTGACAGTGCCATTCTAAAAAATGAATATGCTTTGATCTAAACCATTTCATTGCATCTCTGGCTGTATGTTTAGAGTCGTTGTCCTGCTGGAAGGTGAACCTCGGCCCCAGTCTCAAGTCTTTTGCAGACTCTAAGGCCACTTTCACACTGAAGGCATTTTACAGGCGCTTTTGCGCTAAAAATAGCACCTGAAAAGCAACTTTAAACTGCCTCTTCTGCAGCCCCAGTGTGAAAGCCCGAGTGCTTTCACACTGGGGCGGTGCGCTTGCAGGACAGGAAAAAAACCCTGCAAGCAGCATCTTTGGGGCAGTGCGGGAGCGCTGTATTTAGTGCTCCTAAACCACCCCTGCCATTGAAAGCAATGGGCAGCGCTTCCTAAGTGCTTTGCGGGCACTTTTAACCCTTTTTTGTCAGCTAGCAGGGGTTAAAAGAGCCCTACTAGCGGGCGAAAAATGCCGCTAAAAACAACGGTAAAGCGCTGCTAAAATTAGCGGCACTTTACTGCTAACGCAGCCAGCGCCTCAGTGTGAAAGTGCCCTAACAGGAGATTGCCCTGTATTGAGCTCCATACATCTTCCCATCAACTCTGACCAGCTTCCCTGTCCCTGCTGAAGAAAAGCATCCCCACGACATGATGTTGCCACCACCATGTTTCACGGTGGGGATGGTGTGTTAAGGGTGATGTGCAGTGTTATTTTTCTGTCACACATAGCATTTTGCTTTTCAGCCAAAAAGTTACATTTTGGTCTCATCTGACCAGAGCACCTTCTTCCACAGGTTTGCTGTGTCCCCCACATGGCTTCTCGCAAACTGCAAACAGGACTTCTTATGGCTTTCTTTCAAAAATGGCTTTCTTCTTGCAACTCATCCATCCATAAAGGCCAGATTTGTGGAATGCACGACTGAAAGTAGTCCTGTGGACAGATTCTCTCACCTGAGCTGTGGATCCCTGCAGCTCCTCCACAGTTACCATGGGCCTCTTGGCTGCTTCTCTGATTAGCGCTCTCCTTGCTTGGCCTGTGAGTTTAGGTGGTCGGCCATGTCTTGTTAGGTTTGCAGTTGTGCCATACTCTTTCCGTTTTTGGATGATGGATTGAACAGTGCTTTGTGAGATGTTCAAAGCTTGGGGTATTTTTGTATAACCTAACCCTGCTTTAAATTTCTCCACAACTTTATCCCTGACCTGTCTGGTATGTTCCTTGAGTACAAAATTAGCAACCATTAATACCTTCACCAACCACAGTTAAAAATAAAGACAATGTTGTCTAATAGCAGGAGACCCAGCTCCGCAACCACCCATACACTCAGCCATTCACTTATGTAGAACTTCATGTAACACAATTAAAGCAGATAGAAGTAACTTAGAACCTCAGCCGAGGTATCTGTGTGTAGCCAGATAATCAAAACTGCTAAACTCAGTTCTGCACGAGCAACGCAATGCATATACTATGGCTGTGTGTGTGGAAGGGTCAGCCGGTAAGATGAGTTGTCTGTGATCCTCCCTAGATGGTATTAGGGGATACGGACAGTCCAAAGACAAAAAAAAATTAAATCCTCTTCCAAAAAGGGAGGGTGTGGACAGACTATCGCTACTCAGGTGAGGTGGATGGGCTGGTGTCTAGTGGACCTTAAGGCTAAGGATTGATTCCCAATGAAGGATGGGTGTAAAGGAGAATCTATGGACAGTTCAGAAAGGTCTCACTGCCTATGACTCACGTCCAGTTCCCGATCCACATTGATGCATCCCATCCTGTATTCCACTCTGATCCACCATATATCACAACCACCTCACTATCCGTACTGACACGCTAGCTGTGATCCCATCAAAAGCATCATGTGCGTGATGATGCCATCCTGACGTGTTTCATTAGCCAATCAAAGCTAACTTCCTCAGAGTGAGGAGGGGCCTGCTGACTCTGGCTTAAATATCATTGAACAGTGTAATATTAACTTCTCACCACTACATGTCATTCGTTCTCATCTCCTAATTACAGTAATTCATCACGGTGGCAGTAATCTGGTTTAAAATACCACTGAACACCATAGTGTCACCTGGTGAATACAAAACACAAAAAAGGGACGAAAAAAACCACAAAACCTTGATTTTACCTGACTTTACCCAGTAAGGGGAAAGTGTTAACCCAATATTGACTGAATGGGAACATTCATCTCCACATGTGCCAGATCACGGATCAATAAACGGATATGGATGCATATAGACAGATAGGGGAAGACTGTAAGGGCAGAACAACTCTGACCTAAGAGGATCAAGGTAGGGCCACCATCCCTTTACTTTTACCATTCAAAATTATTCCAAGGGGGACAGAAAAGGCTACGCAAGCAGGAAAGTTTGCAGATTACATTCGTTATTCAAACCATGTGGAACTAGAGTTTCTAGGGTATAGAGATCCTTCTGAAGGAGAATAGTATCAAAATCCCCTCTTCTTGTTGGTAGGTTCAACACAGAGATACCCTTAACCATTAAGCCCTTTGGGTCACCTTGGTGACACTGAATGAAATTTACTGCTAGGGGACGTTCATCATCTTTTCTTAATGCTTGTGATGTGTTCACCTATTCTGATGCGTAATTGCCTTTTAGTCTTCCCCACATACATCTTATTGCAGGGACAGCATAGCACATATATTATCCTGGTTGTTGAGCAGTTAATACATATTTGATTATAAATTCCTTTGTTTCAACAAACAATCAGGAAAAAAGACAGCGCTGACATAAACAAAATCCTCAGGTGTGAAGCAGAGATTCTTTATTTTATAAAAAGTGAAGGTAACCCCAAGGTTTACAGCAGTCTATAGATGGTCATACAGAGACTTGGATGAGAAGCTGACAATACCTGGAGGCTGGAGCCACATGGATGTCACAGGGGCTCAGGGGAGAATACACAGAGCCATGGAGCAGAGAATGCAGGAGCTCCTCTGGCAAGGGGCCCGACCTAACCGTAGGGTCCAGTGGAGGGGGGACCACAACTGTAGCCACGAGAACTGTAGGGGCCAGTGTCCAATGGCAGCTCTGACTGTGTCCGGTGACCGGAAGTGACGTCACAGCCTGGCGAAAGTCAGCCACGGAGATCCTCAGCTATGGGCTAAACCCTGCTGCTGACGCCGATCAAATGCTGCTGATACCAGGGGAACAAAAGGGAGCACACACTGCCGACTGGAGATACTACATGTTTCGGGGCCATGCCCCTTCTTCAGGTTATCTGAAAATTTCAAGGTGTATGAATACTTTTTCAAGGCACTGTATAGAAAGGCAGGTAAGGCATGCGGTGCCCCCCCCCCCATAAAAGACACTGTGCCCTGGGCAGCTGCCCCTCCTAACCCCCCACCCATTCTTGTCCCGGCCCTGTCCACAGGTGTCACCTCTTATATGGCATCTCCCTGGCTTCCACTGACACAGACCACATCCAATCATAGCACTACTTCAACTGGACATAGATGGATCGAAATTTGACCGGTTCAGCTATTACTATTGCTGAATATAGTGAAAATTTTTTAAACCAACATTTTGTATTGTATTTACAAAGCATTTTTCTGTTCTGGTCTGCCCTAATTGTTTTTTCTTCCCCAGGATTATGACAATAAAGTGCACCTGAGGATTAACACTTTAGAGATACCCAACCTAAGGATTGAAGAAGCCATGGACCCTAATGTTTTCTTTGAAATTGATGATTGTGGTATTCCTCGACATTTCTACATGTGATCTTTAATGTTTATTCAGATGCCTGGAATTAGACAACATCTGTTGAGTTAGTGATGAAGAAGGAGACAAGAATACCAACTACACTTCCCCCATAAATTCCACTCTACCTGCCTGGGAAGATTGATGGAGGAAGGATCTGCCTGTCCCCTCTGCTGGGCAGTTATTCTTTGCCTCAGTCAGATATGTGTCAGGCATATAGCAGTCTTTACCCCAATAACAATCAACATTTATTGTTACAAAGTAAAGTGGCTGTTTTTATTGACTAACATTTTGTATGTTCAATGCAACCTTTAATTTAAGCCGTAATAAGTCCATTTTTCCACGGGTTATGACTTTGGAAAATGTAGCAGTTCATTTTTTGCTCGAAAGATCATGATCAAATGGACATACTTGTCCCTGCAGCAATTGTGGACCAACAGCCCATATTTTATTTGAAATGTAAATAAAAAAACAAAAACAAAACCCTGCTTTCAATGTAAGTCTATAAAGCCTATGTGAACATAAAGATCTGGTTATATGCCCCGCCGACAAAAGAGGGGGGATTGTCATTTTAGATAAAGAAGACTACTTAACAGAGATGTACAAGATACTCAGAGATTCAGACGCATTTGAATTGTTACCCAATAATCCTGCTATAACATTCAAAAAGAAATTGATCAATAAAGGTTACAGGAATTCCATTCTAGATAAAAAAGAAAAGAACTATCTAGCACCCAGGATCCCTACAATATATTATCTTCCCAAGGTCCACAAAGACCCTGTTTACCCTCCGGGCTGTCCCATTATTAGTGGGATAGACTTGGTCACAGCTAGGATTGGGAGATATATTGATTTCTATCTACAACCCATTGTCAAAAAAGTACCCGCTTTCCTTAACCGCTTCAGCCCCGGAAGATTTTAACCCCTTCCTGACCAGAGCACTTTTTGCGATTCGGCACTGCGTCCCTTTAACTGACAATTGCGCGGACATGCGACATTACACCAAAACAAAATTGACGTCCTTTTTTTCCCACAAATATAGCGTTCTTTTGGTGGTATTTGACCTCTGCTGTCTTTATTTTTTGCGCTATAAACAAAAAACAGCAAAAATTTAAAAAAAAAACAATATTTTTTACTTTTTGCTATAATAAATATCCCCCAAAAATATATGAAAAAACAATTTTTTTCCTCAGTTTAGGCTGATATGTTTTCTTCTACATATTTTTGGTAAAAAAAAAAATCGCAATAAGCGTATATTGATTGGTTTTCACAAAATTTATAGCGTCTATAAAATAGGGGATAGATTTATAGCATTTTTATTATTAATTTTTTTTATTAGTAAATATTTCTGGACCATATCAGTTTTGAGCCATAATGTTTCATTTGGAGCTATGTCAATTTCATCCTCATTATGGGCATGAGCTCCCCCATGCTCCTTTGTATACACAGAGCAGAAGAAAGTATTTAATACATTTGCCTTCTCTTTGTTCCCAGTCGCCCACTCCACATTACTTTGTAAAGGGCCTACATGCACATACCAGACATGTGTACTATTAATTTATTCCTTATAAATGTCTTTTTTGCTCTAGTGCATTCTACAGAAAGAATTAAAAAACTAAATTGCATAGAGACCCTCCAAAATGCATACCAGACCCTTTGGGGTTAATTTACTAAAACTAGAAAGTGCAAAATCTGGTGCAGCTCTGCATAGAAACCAATCAGCTTCCAGGTTATTTTTGTCAAGGCTTAAAGTGGATATAAGCTCTCAGATATATCCAGTGAGGTGAACTGCCTCAGATGATACACAGAGATGAAACAAATCCTCTTACATAAGTTTTACATGTATATCTGCTGTCTTGAACTTTATATACTGTTTAGAAAGTGCACATCGTGTTAAAATTTTCATGTAATTACATGTAATGCAGTGGCGGCTGGTGCTCAAAATGTTTGGGGGTGGGGGGGTGGGGGGGGTGGGGGGGTGAAAACAAACTAAAAAATTCTGAAAAAAAAACATCAATTGCAGCCTCACTGTGCCCATCAAACACTGCCACTGTGCCATCAATTGCAGCCACTGTGCTATCAATTGCAGCCACTGTTCCATCAAACGCAGCCACTGCGCCCATCAAATGCTGCCACTGTGCCCATCAAATGCTGCCACTGTGCCCATCAAATGCTGCCACTGTGCCCATCGAATGCTGCCACTATGCCATCAAATGCTGCCACTATGCCATCAAATGCTGCCACTATGCCATCAAATGCCACCACTGTGCCCATCAAACGCAGCCACTGTGCCCAAAAAATGCTGCCACTGTGCTCATCAAATGCCGCCACTGTGCCCATCAAATGGCGCCACTGTGCCATCAAATGCCACCACTTTGCCCATCAAACGCAGCCACTGTGCCCATAAAATGCTGCCACTGTGCCCATCAAATGCCACCACCGTGCCCATCAAATGACGCCACTGTGCCCATCAAATGACGCCACTGTGCCATCAAATGCCGCCACTGTGCCATCAAAAGCTGCCACTGTGCCAAACGCAGCCACTGTGCCATCAAATGCCGCCACTGTGCCCATCAAATGCCGCCACTGCGCCTATCAAATGCAGCCACTCTGCCCATCAAACACTGTCACTATGCCATCAAACACTGCCACTGTGCCATCAATGCTGCCACTGTGCCCATCAAATGCTGCCACTGTGCCATCAAATGCCGCCACTGTGCCATCGAATGCCACCACTGTGCCATCGAATGCCGCCACTGTGCCCATCAAATGCCGCCACTGCGCCTATCAAATGCACCCACTCTGCCCATCAAACACTGTCACTATGCCATCAAACACTGCCACTGTGCCATCAATGCTGCCACTGTGCCCATCAAATGCTGCCACTGTGCCATCAAATGCCGCCACTGTGCCATCGAATGCCGCCACTGTGCCATCAAATGCCACCACTGTGCCCATCAAGTGCCGCAACTGTGCCATCAAATGTTGTCACTGTGCCCATCAAACGCTGCCACTGTGCCCATCGAATGCCGCCACTGTGGCCATCGAATACTGCCACTGTGCCCATCGAATGCTGCCACTGTGCCATCGAATGCCATCACTGTGACCCCCCCACCCGCTCGCCATCTGCCTGGCACTTACCCCGTTTCTGTGGGGCAGCGGGTGACGGCGGCGAGCAGAGTCCTCCATGCGTCTCCTCCCATCCTCTCCTCCTGATATGCGTCCAATCACAGCACCTGTCCTTCAGCCAATCAGGTGACGGGTAACAGACCTGAGCACCTGATTGGCGGAGAGGAGGTTCAGTTTTAGGAAAGTGAATATTCATTCGATTTTCTAACACACCCGGGTTCACCTATTTTGAAGCCTATTAGAGCCTATGGCTCTAATCAGGTGCTTTAAAAATACCCCCCGCAGCTGTAATTCAGGCGCCCGGCGCCCAAAAAGGGGCGCCGGGCACCTGAATAGGGGGTGGCAGCAGTGGCCATGGATAGATTTATGCTATGCATGAATCTATCTATTGGTCATAGAGGCGGTGGCTGGAGAGAGGGGACGGCGCCCGTCGCCTCTTATGGACGCACCACCACTGATGTTAATGTTATATTACATAATCCTGACCAAAGTATTTCTTTAGCAGCTGTTGGTTGCTAAGTAGTACCTGACTATTTTATTGAAGTTCTATTTAAGAAAAGCTCAGAGAAATGATTAGCCGTATATTCTGTGTGCTGAAAGGCATATGTAATAGAAGAGTTTCTTTTTCTTTTCTAATTATTGTGCTGAGATTTATGTCACTGTCACTTGTGTCACAGTAGAAAAAGCATATTGTATGGGTAAAAGGACAGTGGCAAATGTGTGCTATATATACAGTGAAAAGGCTTAGGATCTATCCCTCATGCCCCTTGAAGCCCCTTTATATGGTTAGCACAATGTGACCATGTCCAACATTCACCATGATGCACTACATGTTGTGCATCATTTTTCTTCTTAGGGTACCCAAGCATGCCCCCAGTCTTTCACAATCCTAGCCAGTGGCTGCTGGTGCTCAATATTTTAGGGGGGGGGGGGGCGGCAAACAAAACTGCCCCCCTCACGGTTTTGCGAGTGAGGGGGGCAGGTTTGTTTGCCACCCCCCCCACCCCCCTAAAACAGGTAAGCTCCGAGCCCATCCTTTTTTAAGCCAATTAGAGCCTCTGGCTTTAATCGTGTGTTTAAAAAAAAAAAAAGAAACATCGAAAACCATGCGTCCAGCACCCTGCGTGTAGATTAGGGGCCGGGCACATTGATTCGGGGGGCGGTGCCCCTGATGGAGCGGCCGCCACTGATCCTAGCAGTGCTCCTCCTTATAAGAAGATTGTTGCTGAAAGAAATGGTGACAGCACCAGCTATGCACATATTATGTGCCATAATAGTCAGGTTTTTGGCAGAATACACAGTCTCTACTGGTTTAATAAATATAGCTAGCATGTCTGCTTCATCCATCATCTATTTTCTTGATCATAGTATATTTTGTTTCTGCCATTATTGGATTTTTTGTGTTGCTCTATTGTTCAATATCTCACCTCTCCCTGGTATAAATCAAAAGTAAACATTTTCCTTCTCTCAAGAGCTGATGAAACTCTCCCTCCCCTACAGACATCTCTGTTGCGACTCGCTGTAATGACACTGTGCGTCTCTATGTCTCCGCGTCTATCTTAATCTATCTTGCCTTTGCACAGAGATTGCTTTTTCCCCATAAGCTCTGTCTGGTTCACCAAGCTTTTTTGTTGCTCGCTCTTTGGCTAAGTATCACCTCTCAATCCATCTCAGAAGAAATGGTGGCTCGCAGACAGATATATTGCATATTTCTATACACCTTCAAGGGTAACGCCATCCAAAGACAGTGCTTGTCAGATGTATGGATGAGTAATGTTTCAAACAAAAGAATTCACCACAGTAGCAGTTTTCTTTGCTGAAAAATATTGTTTAAATGTTAAACCCATGGTACCAGACAGGGGCGTTGCTAGGTGGCAAAAAGACCAGGGGCTTTAGCCCGAAGTCAGAGCCCGGCACCGGGGGGGATGATGGGGTGGCGGGCGGTGGGGTTGTATGGGGGGGGGTGTTACCTACCTGACACGCACTGATCTACCTGACCCACACTGACCTACCTGGCTGACATACACTGACCTACCTGACACGCACTGACTGCTGATCTAATGGGTCACCAGCAGTCAGCACCCCCTCTACATTAGCTCAGAGTCCCCTTACATCAGCACCCCCCTTAGAGATCTCTATTAGATCAGTGACCCCTCCCCCCATCAGTGTCCCCTGCCCCTTAAGACCCCCATTAGACTGCTTTACCGAGAGCCATTTAGAGTCAGGAAGTGTGGAAGTCGGAGTTTGGGGGCGGAGCGAAGCTGCTCTTCTGTAGTGCCATTTTCCTTCCATTGTCGGCAAGACACATTTGAACTGGTACACTCACTCACAGGGCCGCTGTTGGGAATCATGGGGCCTCCACTCCCTGAGGGGGGAAAGAGGTGTGGGAAGGGAGGTGAGAAAGGGGAGGTGAGAGAGAAGGAGGTAAGGGGGGTGAGTGAAAGGGGGAGGAGGCAGGAGAGAGAGAGGGGGTGGCTGACACAGAGGCGGGGGGGTGCCGACAGAAAGGGGGGTGCTGACAGAGGGGGGTGTTGACAGAGGGGGGGTGCACTGCTGACAGAGAGGGGGTGCTGACAGAGGGGGTGCACTGTTGACAGAGAGGGGGTGCTGACAGAGAGCGGGGGTGCTGACAGAGAGGGGGGGTGCTGACAGAGAGGGTGTGGGCTGACAGAGGGGGGATGCTGAGAGAGAGGGGGGACTCTGAGAGAGAGGGGGGACGCTGAGAGAGAGGGGGGTGCTGACAGAGAGGGGGAGTGCTGACAGAGAGGGGGAGTGCTGACAGAGAGGGGGAGTGCTGACAGAGAGGGGGGGTGCTGACAGAGAGGGGGAGTGCTGACAGAGAGGGGGGGGCTGACAGAGAGGGGGGGCTGACAGAGAGGGGGGTGCTGACAGAGAGGGGGGGTGCTGACAGAGAGGGGGGGTGCTGACAGAGAGGGGGGTGCTGACAGAGAGGGGAGGTGCTGACAGAGAGGGGGGTGCTGACAGAGAGAGGGGGTGCTGACAGAGAGGGGG
This sequence comes from Lithobates clamitans, assembly GCA_037952925.1. NCBI lineage: Eukaryota > Metazoa > Chordata > Amphibia > Anura > Ranidae > Lithobates > Lithobates clamitans. Next base: position 115,891 of record JBBGZY010001082.1, on the reverse strand, counting down.
AGTGCTGGCAGAGTGGGGGGGTGCTGACAGGGTGTGGGCTGACGGGGGGTGCTGAGAGAGGGGGGTCGCTGAGAGAGAGGAGGTCGCTGATAAAGAGGGTGTGGGCTGACAGAGAGGGGGGTGCACTGCTGACAGAGAGGGGGGGTGGTGCTGACAGAGAGGGGGTGGTGCTGACAGAGAAGGGAGGTGCTGACAGAGGAGGGGGGTGCTGACAGAGAGGGGAGGTGCTGACAGAGAGGGGAGGTGCTGACAGAGAGGGGGGGTGCTGACAGAGAGGGGGGTGCTGACAGAGAGGGGGGGTGCTGACAGAGTGGGGGGGTGCTGACAGGGTGTGGGCTGACAGGGGGGTGCTGAGAGAGGGGGGTCGCTGAGAGAGAGGAGGTCACTGATAGAGAGGGTGTGGGCTGACAGAGAGGGGGGTGCACTGCTGACAGAGAGGGGGGCTGACAGGGGGGGTGGGCTGACAGAGAGGGGGGGTGCTGACAGAGAGGGGAGGTGCTGACAGAGAGGGGAGGTGCTGACAGAGAGGGGGGTGCTGACAGAGAGGGGGGTGCTGACAGGGTGTGGGCTGACGGGGGGGTGCTGAGAGAGGGGGGTCGCTGAGAGAGAGGAGGTCGCTGATAGAGAGGGTGTGGGCTGACAGAGAGGGGGGTGCACTGCTGACAGAGAGGGGGGGCTGACAGGGGGGTGGGCTGACAGAGAGGGGGTGGTGCTGACAGAGAGAGGAGGTGCTGACAGAGAGAGGAGGTGCTAACAGAGGGGGGGTGGTGCTGACAGAGAGGGGAGGTGCTGACAGAGAGGGGAGGTGCTGACAGAGAGGGGAGGTGCTGACAGAGAGGGGGGGTGCTGACAGAGAGGGGGGGTGCTGACAGAGAGGGGGGGTGCTGACAGAGAGGGGGGGTGCTGACAGAGAGGGGGGGGTGCTGACAGAGAGGGGGGGGGTGCTGACAAAGAGGGGAGGTGCTGACAGAGAGGGGGGGTGCTGACAGAGAGGGGAGGTGCTGACAGAGGGGGGTGCTAACAGAGGGGGGGTGCTGACAGAGGGAGGGTGGTGCTGACAGAGGGGGGGTGTTGACAGAGAGGGGTGTGAGCTGACGGGGGGCAACCTGAGAGAGAGGGGGCGCTGATAGAGAGGGTGTGGGCTGACAGAGAGGGGGGTGCACTGCTGACAGAGGGGGGGGTGCTGACAGAGGGGGGGTGCTGACAGAGGGGGTGTGGGCTGACAGAGAGGGTGTGAGCTGACGGGGGACGCTGAGAGAGAGGGGGCGCTGATAGAGAGGGTGTGGGCTGACAGAGAGGGGGTGGTGCTGACAGAGGGGGGTGACAGAGGGGGGGTGGGCTGACAGAGGGGGGGTGGGGTGACAGTGAGGGGGGTGCTTACAGAGGGGGTGCACTGCTGACAGAGGGGGGTGCTGACACAGTTGGGGGGTGCTGACAGAGGAGGGGTGCACTGACAGAAAGGGGTGGGCTTACACAAAGGGGCGGGATGACAGAGGGGTGGGCTTACAGAGAGTGGCATGCTGACAGACTAGTAGAAGGGCAGATAACAGAGACCTCAGTCAGGAGGAGACACAGCGTGCCAGGCAGGGAGGCGGGGCTCCGAGCGGCCGCGATCACCCACAGTGCAGCCCCTCCCCGCCTCCGTCAGGAGGAGACACAGCGCGCGCCAGGCAGGGAGCGGGGCTCCGGGCGGCCGCGATCACCCACAGTCAAGCCCCTCCCCGCCTCCACATGTGACCAGTCAGCCGCTCCACCGGGCCGATCACAGACCCTTCTGTCTTCCGCCTGCACAGCCAATCAGGGAGCGCCCGCTGCCCAGCTAGGCTGTATGTAATATAAGACTGATGGCGGCGCGCACGGGAATCGGAATGCGCCGCTCTAGATCTTGCAGCTGGGGCCACTGCGCTTAGACACTCGGGGCTATTGGCCCCACATTCGGGGCTCAAGCCTCAATAGCCCCCCCTTAAGGACGCCTATGGTACCAGATAATATTAAAAATTTTGTTTCTGGGTACACAAATTTTTGTTTTTCTTGGGGTGGCTCTGCCTTAGGTACCCAGAGGACTGTGCACGCCACAGTGAATGATAGGTCTGGAAAAGCTGAGCTAACAATGGGAGGAGCTCAAAGCTTGACCCTACAAGTAAGGGGCTTCATTTTACCTGCATTGGAATCTAAAAAGTGACCCACAGTGGCAGGGCCCACTCCATCATGGCGTCTCATCCAGAGCAGACACAGAGAAAGCTGCTCTGCTCTATGGGCAGCCGTGTGTAAATGGACTTCACTGTTCATTTACACCTAACTGCCCTCCAATTTTATATGCCCAGACAGAGGGGAGCGGATCCCCTTTAATTTGTTTTTAGCAGATTAGTACGGATTGGAGGTAGGTGGGTGTAAATGGACACAAGTCTGTTTGCATCCACTACTCTATTGAGGAGAATGGAGGGTCTGATTGGGCCTGCCTGAAAAATGGACAGGTGGCCCTGATCAGACTGATCGTGTAAAAGGGGTTAATGATCATAATTGTGGGGATTCAGCAGTTGTACTGCGCTCATGTATATTTAGGTGATATGGATGTATAGTGTGGGATCAGCATTCCTAGGCAGGGATAGATGGTGTATGTTGTTCCTCCTGTCCCCTGATATCTCCCTGTTTAATCCTCTCCCCCTCCTGCTCTCCTCCTATGCTGTCCCTTGTCTCCCCAGTGTAGATCTCTCTAGCAGGCAAACATTAAGTGTTAGGTGTGAGAAAGAGATGGGTGACAGAGAGAGAGGGGGGGGGGGGTGACAGAGAGAGAGAGAGAGAGAGGGGTGACAGAACGAGAGAGAGACAGGGGGTGACAGAGCGAGAGAGGGAGAGGGGGGTAAACAGAACAAGAGGGAAGGGTGACAGAGCAAAAGAGAGAGAGGGGGGTTGACAGAGTGAGAGAGAGAGAAGGAGAGAGAGGGGGAGTGAGAGAGAGAGAAGGGGGTGACAGAGAGAGAGAGAGTGAGGGTGTGACAGAGATAGAGAGGAGGTGACAGAGAGAGAGATGGGGGTGATAGAGAGAGGGAGAGGGGTGAGAGAGAGAGAAAAAGTGACAGAGAGAGAGGGGGCTTAACAGAGTAAGAGAGAGAGGGGGTGATAGAGAGAGGGGGGTTGACAGAGAGAGAGAGGGGGGTGACAAGGAGGGAGAGGGGTGATGGATAAAGGAAGAGGGGTGACGGATAAAGGGAGAGGGGTGACAGAGAGAGAGGGGGTGACAGAGAGAGAGAGAGGGGGCGGCAGAGAGAGAGATGGGGTGACAGAGAGAGGGGGTGACAGAGCGAGAGAGAGAGAGAGGGGGTGACAGAGCGAGAAAGAGAGGAGGGGTGACATATCGAGAGAGGAGGGTGACAAAGCAAGAGAGAGGAGGGCTGACAGAGTGAAAGAGAGAGAGAAGGGGAGGGAGAGAGAGAGAGAAGGGGGTGACAGAGAGTGAGGGGGTGACAGAGATAGAGGGGGTGACGGAGAGAGAGAGAGAAAGGGGGTGACAGAGAGAGTGAGGGGGTGACAGAGAGAGAGGGGGTGACTGAGAGAGAGGGGGTGGCAGAGCAAGAGAGAGAGAGGGGGGTGACAGAGCAAGAGAGAGAGATTGGGTGACAGAGCAAGAGAGAGAGGGGTGACAGAGCGAGAGAGAGGGGGCGACAGAGCGAGAGAGAGGGGGCGACAGAGCGAGAGAGAGAGGGGGGAGTGAGAGCGAAAGAGAAAGAGTGACAGAGAGAGATAGAAAGGGGGTGACAGAGAGAGAGGGGATGACAGAGAGAGAGAGGAGGTGACAGAGAGAGAGAGGAGGTGACAGAGAGAGAGAGGGGTGACAGAGAGAGAGAGGGGTGACAGAGAGAGAGGGAGAGGGGTGACAGAGAGAGAGGGGGTGACAGAGAGAGAGAGAGAGTGACAGAGAGAGAGAGAGGGATAACAAATTAAGAGATAGAGGGGGCTGAAAGAGAGGGAGGGGGTTGACAGAGAGAGAGGAGAGAGAGAGGAGGTGACAAAGAGGGGTGACGGATAAAGGGAGAGGGGTGACAGAGAGAGGGGGTGACGGAGAGAAAGAGAGGGGGGTTGACAGAGAGAGATAGGAGGTGACAGAGAGAGAGAGAGAGGGGTGATAGAGCGACAGAGATAGAGGGGGTGACGAAAAGAGAGCGAGAGAGGGGTGGGGGGTGACAGAGGGAGAGGGGAAGTGAGGGGTGACAGAGATAGAGAGAGAGGGGGGTTGACAGAGAGAGAGAGGGGGTGACAAAGAGGGAGATGGGTGACAGATAAAGGGAGAGGGGTGACAGAGAGTGAGAGAGGGGAGACAGAGAGAGGGGGGGTGACAGAGAGAGATAGGGGGTGACAGAGAGAGAGGGAGAGGGGAGGGAGAGAGAGAGAAAGAGTGACAGAGAGGGGGTTAACAGAGAAAGAGAGAGGGGGTGAAAAAGATGATGAGGGGTGATGGATAAAGGGAGAGGGGTGACAGAGAGAGAGAGGGGGGTGACAGAGTGAGAGAAAGAGGGGAGTGACAGAGAGAGAGGGGGTGACAGAGAGAGAGATAGAGAGGGGGTGACAGAGAGAGAGAGGGGGTGACAGAGAGAGAGATAGAGAGGGGGTAACAGAGAGAGAGAGGGGGTGACAGAGAGAGAGATAGAGAGGGGGGTGACAGAGCGAGAGGGAGGTTACAGAGAGAGAGAGAGAGGGATGACAGCGGGACAGAGAGAGGATTAACTCTACGTGACATTGAGGTGAAGTCCCTGCTGTATGCGGATGACCTCCTACTTCTGTCGCCAACAGAGAAAGGCTTACAAGACAGTCTGGAAGTGCAGGAGAAATACAGTGCCACATGGGCGCTACCAATCAACTCAAGTAAAACAAAGATCATGGTGTTTCAAAAGAAAAATACTAAACAAACAAAGAGCCCTTCCTTTACATTAAACAACTGCACTGTTGATGAAACTAACAGCTACACATAACTCGGCTTAAAAATTAACAAATCAGGAAGTTTCAAGCCAGCCATAGAGGCACTAAAAGACAAGGCATGCAGAGCCTTCTATGCCATCAGAAGACAGCTGTACCACCTAAAATCACCAGTGAGAGTCTGACTCAGAATATTTGATAGTGTCATCACCCCAATTCTTCTTTATGGCAGTGAAGTTTGAGGTCCTGTCACCTACCCAGACCAATCCAAATGGGACCCCAGACCAACAGAAATATTCCATCTGGAATTCTGCAAGCACCTCCTCCAAGTCCATCGGCGCACCTCCAACAGTGCTTGCCGGTCTGAGTTGGGCAGATTTCCCTTACTTCTCACAGTACAGAAGAGGGCGTTATCATACTGGGATCACCTACAAAACAGCAGTCCCAACTCATACCACCATAAAGCTTTACTGAACAGTAAAGACCAGTCCAAGCCGTGTGGCCTGCAACAACTCATCAACACCTTGTCTATACCAAACTCTCAACAATGCGGCCTGACAAAATCTCAAATAAAAAACATAATCAATGACTCCAAAGAAAAACATGTTGGAGAATGGAGAAATGAGCTAACAAACTCCAAAAAACTGTTTACCAATCATTGCAGAGAGACTACAAACTGGCCTCGTACCTGGAGGTGCTACAAGACCCCAAAGATAGACAGACCCTGAGCCTGTACAGACTGAGCGCCCACAGCATGGAAATCGAATTAGGACGGCACAGGCAGAACTACAAGCCCAGGGAGAGTAGACTGTGCCAGCAATGTGACCAGGAGGTCCTGGAGAATGAGGACCAATTCCTGCTACATTGCCCAAAGTACTCAGTGAGGGACCCTCACTTCCAGAGACTCTCCACTCTCATCTCGGACTTCAATTCTATAGAAGAGAAGAGGAAACTCCAATTTCTACTGGGAGAAGAGGAGCCAACGGTAAAAATTGCTGCCCAGTATATGACAGCGTGTCACCGACTGAGAGGGGACATGAAAGACTGAGGACTTAAAAATCCTTTACATGGACTTATGCCCATTCTTCTCTATATTACCCCCCCCCCCCCCCTTATTTTTTCTTATAGAAACTCAACTGCTTTGGCAATGCTAACATGTATGTGGTCCTGCCAATAAAGCTTATTTGAATTGAATTGAATTGGGTGACAGAAAGAGAGAGAGAGGTGTGGGGGTGACAGAGAGAGGGGGAGTGAGGGGCTGACAGAGATAGTGAGAGAGAGGGGGTGACAGAGAGAGAGGGTGAGAGCGAGAGAAAAGGGGGTGACAGAGAGAGAGTGAGGGGTGACAGAGATAGAGGGGGTGACAGAGAGAGAAAGGGGGTGACAGAGAGAGAGAGGGTTAACAGAGTAAGAGAGAGGGGGTGATAGAGAGAAAGGGGGTTGACAGAGAGAGAGAAGAGGTGACAAAGAGGGGTGACGGATAAAGGGAGAGGGGAGACAGAGAGAGAGAGGGGGTGACAGAGAGAGAGAGCGAGAGAAAAGGGGGTGAAAGAAGAGAGAGTGAGGGGTGACAGAGATAGAGGGGGTGACAGAGAGAGAAAGGGGGTGACAGAGAGAGAGAGAGAGTGAACAGAGTAAGAGAGAGGGGGTGATAGAGAGAAAGGGGTAGATAGAGAGAGAAGAGGTGACAAAGTTGGGTGACGGATAAAGGGAGAGGGGTGACAGAGAGAGAGAGGGGGTGACAGAGAGAGAGAGGGGGTGACAGAGAGGGAGAGTGGTGACAGAGAGAGAGAGGGTTAACAGAGTAAGAGAGAGGGGGTAATAGAGAGAAAGGGGGTTGACAGAGAGAGAGAGAGAGAAGAGGTGACAAAGAGGTGTGACGGATAAAGGGAGAGGGGTGACAGAGAGAGGGGGTGACAGAGAGAGAGGGGGTGACAGAGAGAGAGAGGCGTGATGAAGAGAGAGAGGGGGTGACAGAGAGAGAGAGAGGGAGGTTACAGAGAGAGAGAGGAGTGACAGAGCGACAGAGAGAGAGGGGGTGACAGAAAGAGAGAGAGAGAGAGGAGTGACAGAGGGACAGAGAGAGAGGGGGGTGACAGAGAGAGAGAGGGAGGGAGGTTAAAGAGAGAGAGGGAGAAAGGGGTGACAGAGCGACAGAGAGAGAGGGGGTGACAGAGAGAGAGGGGTGGGGGTGACAGAGAGAGGGGGAGTGAGGGGGAGATAGAGAGAGGGGTAGACAAAGAGAGAGGGGGTGACAAAGAGGGAGAGGGGTGACGGATAAAAGGGAGAGGGGTGACAGAAAGAGAGAGAGAGAGAGGGGGTGACAGAGAGAGAGAGGGGGAGAGGGGTGAGAGAGAGAGTAAGAGTGACAGAGAGAGAGAGGGGGAGAGGGGTGTGAGAGAGAGAGAAAGAGTGACAGAGAGAGAGAGGGGGTTAACATAGAGAGAGAGAGGGGGGTTGACAGAGAGAGAGAGAGAGAGAGAGAGAGAGAAAGAGAGAGAGAGAGAGAGAGAGGGGGGACAAAGAGGGAGAGGGGTGATGGATAAAGGGAGAGCGGTGACGGATAAAGGGAGATTGGTGACAGAGAGAGAGAGGGTAACAGAGAGAGAGAGACAGAGAGAGAGAGAGGGTCAACAGAGTAAGAGAGAGGGGGGGTGATAGAGAGGGAGGGGGTTAACAGAGAGAGAGAGAGAGAGAGAAGGTGACAAAGAGGGGTGACGGATAAAGGGAGAGGGGTGACAGAGAGTGAGAGGGGGGTTGACAGAGGGAGAGAAAGGGGGTTGACAGAGAGATAGAGGGGGTGACAGAGAGATAGAGAGGGGTGGGGGGTGACAGAGAGAGAGGGGGAGTGAGGGGTGACAGAGATAGAGAGAGAGGGGGGTTGAAAGAGAGAGAGAGAGGGGGTGACAAAGAGGGAGATGGGTGACAGATAAAGGGAGAGGGGTGACAGAGAGAGAGGGGGAGAGCGAGAGAAAAGGGGGTGACAGAGAGAGAGTGAGGGGTGACAGAGATAGAGGGGGTGACAGAGAGAGAAAGGGGGTGACAGAGAGAGAGAGGGTTAACAGAGTAAGAAAGAGGGGGTGATAGAGAGAAAGGGGGCTGACAGAGAGAGAGAAGAGGTGACAAAGAGGGGTGACGGATAAAGGGAGAGGGGTGACAGAGAGTGAGAGGGGGTGACAGAGAGAGAGGGTGACAGAGAGAGAGAGCGAGAGAAAAGGGGGTGACAGAGAGAGAGTGAGGGGTGACAGAGATAGAGGGGGTGACAGAGAGAGGGAGAGTTAACAGAGTAAGAGAGAGGGGGTGATAGAGAGAAAGGGGGTTGACAGAGAGAGAAGAGGTGACAAAGTTGGGTGACGGATAAAGGGAGAGGGGTGACAGAGAGAGAGAGGGGGTGACAGAGAGAGAGGGGTGACAGAGAGGGAGAGTGGGTGACAGAGAGAGAGAGGGTTAACAGAGTAAGAGAGAGGGGGTGATAGAGAAAAAGGGGTTGACAGAGAGAGAGAGAGAGAAAAGAGGTGACAAAGAGGGGTGACGGATAAAGGGAGAGGGGTGACAGAGAGAGAGAGGGGGTGACAGAGAGAGAGAGGGTGACAGAGAGAGAGAGGGGTGATGAAGAGAGAGAGGGGGTGACAGAGAGAGAGAGAGGGAGGTTACAGAGAGAGAGAGGAGTGACAGAGCGACAGAGAGAGAGGGGGTGACAGAAAGAGAGAGAGAGAGAGGAGTGACAGAGCGACAGAGAGAGAGGGGGGTGACAGAGAGAGAGAGGGAGGGAGGTTAAAGAGAGAGAGAGAGAAAGGGGTGACAGAGCGACAGAGAGAGAGGGGGTGACAGAGAGAGAGGGGTGGGGGTGACAGAGAGAGGGGGAGTGAGGGGGAGATAGAGAGAGGGGTAGACAAAGAGAGAGGGGGTGACAAAGAGGGAGAGGGGTGACGGATAAAGGGAGAGGGGTGACAGAGAGAGAGAGAAGGGGTGACAGAGAGAGAAGGGGAGAGGGGTGAGAGAGAGAGTAAGAGTGACAGAGAGAGAAAGGGGGAGAGGGGTGTGAGAGAGAGAGAAAGAGTGACAGAGAGAGAGAGGGGGTTAACATAGAGAGAGAGAGGGGGGTTGACAGAGAGAGAGAGAGAGGGGGGACAAAGAGGGAGAGGGGTGATGGATAAAGGGAGAGCGGTGACGGATAAAGAAAGATTGGTGACAGAGAGAGAGAGAGAGAGGGTAACAGAGAGAGAGAGTGACAGAGAGAGAGAGAGAGGGTCAACAGAGTAAGAGAGAGGGGGGGTGATAGAGAGGGAGGGGGTTGACAGAGAGAGAGAGAGAGAGAGAGAGAAGGTGACAAAGAGGGGTGACGGATAAAGGGAGAGGGGTGACAGAGAGTAGGGGGGTTGACAGAGGGAGAGAGAGGGGGTTGACAGAGAGATAGAGGGGGTGACAGAGAGATAGAGAGGGGTGGGGGGTGACAGAAAGAGAGGGGGAGTGAGGGGTGACAGAGATAGAGAGAGAGGGGGGTTGAAAGAGAGAGAGAGAGGGGGTGACAAAGAGGGAGATGGGTGACAGATAAAGGGAGAGGGGTGACAGAGAGAGAGAGGGGGTGACAGAGAGAGGGGGTGACAGAGGAAGAGAGAGATAGGGGGTGACAGAGAGAGAGAGGGAGAGGGGAGGGAGAGAGAGAGAAAGAGTGAAAGAAAGAGAGAGGGGGTTAACAGAGAGAGGGGGGTTGACAGAGAGAGAGAGAGAGGGGGTGAAAAAGAGGGAAAGGGGTGATGGATAAAGGGAGAGGGGTGACAGAGAGAGAGAGGGGGTGACAGAGAGTGAGAGGGGGTGTGACAGAGAGAGGGGGGTGGGGTGACAGAGAGAGAGATAGGGGTGACAGAGAGAGAGAGGGGGGGTGACAGAGAGAGAGGGAGGTTACAGAGAGAGAGAGAGGGTAACACAGAGAGAGAGTGACAGAGAGAGAGAGGGTTAACAGAGTAAGAGAGAGGGGGGCTGATAGAGAGGGAGGGGGTTGACAGAGAGAGAGAGGAGGTGACAAAGAGGGGTGACGGATAAAGGGAGAGGGGTGACAGAGAGGGAGAGGGGGGTTGACAGGGGGAGAGAGAGGGGGTTGACAGAGAGATAGAGGGGGTGACAGAGAGATAGAGAGGGGTGGGGGGTGACAGAGAGAGAGGGGGAGTGAGGGGTGACAGAGATAGAGAGAGAGGGGGGTTGAAAGAGAGAGAGAGAGAGGGGGTGACAAAGAGGGAGATGGGTGACAGATAAAGGGAGAGGGGTGACAGAGAGAGAGAGGGGGTGACAGAGAGAGGGGGTGACAGAGGAAGAGAGAGATAGGGGGTGACAGAGAGAGAGAGAGGGAGAGGGGAGGGAGAGAGAGAGAAAGAGTGACAGAGAGAGAGAGAGGGGGTTAACAGAGAGAGGGGGGTTGACAGAGAGAGAGAGAGAGAGAGAGAGAGAGAGAGGGGGGGGGGGGAAAGAGGGAGAGGGGTGACGGATAAAGGGAGAGGGGTGACAGAGAGAGAGAGGGGGGTGACAGAGAGTGAGAGAGAGAGGGGGGGTGACATAGAGAGAGGGGGGTGACAGAGAGAAAAAGATAGGGGTGACAGAGAGAGAGAGAGAGGGGTGACAGAGAGAGAGGGAGGTTACAGAGAGAGAGAGGGGGGTGACAGCGCAACAGAGAGAGAGGGGGTGACAGAAAGAGAGAGAGAGAGAGGTATGGGGGGTGACAGAGAGAGGGGGGGTGAGGGGCTGACAGAGATAGTGAGAGAGAGGGTGTGACAGAGACAGAGGGTGACAGAGAGAGGGAGAGAGGTCACAGAGAGAGGGAGTTAGAGCGAGAGAAAAGGGGGTGACAGAGAGAGAGTGAGGGGTAACAGAGATAGAGAGAAATGGGATGACAGAGAGAGAGAGTGAGGGGGTGACAGAGAGAGAGGGGGTGACAGAGAGAGGAGGTGACAGAAAGAGAGAAAGAGAGAGAGAGGTATGGGGGTGACAGAGAGAGGGGGGAGTGAGGGGCTGACAGAGATAGTGAGAGAGAGGGTGTGACAGAGAGAGAGGGTGACAGAGAGAGAGGGAGAGGGGTCACAAAGAGAGAGAGTGAGAGCGAGAGAAAAGGGGGTGACAGAGAGAGAGTGAGGGGTGACAGTTATAGAGAGAAAGGGGTGACAGAGCGACAGAGAGAGAGGGGGTGACAGAAAGAGAGAGAGGGGTGGGGGGTGACAGAGAGAAAGGGGGAGTGAGGGGGTGACAGAGATAGAGAACAGGGGTAGACAAAGAGAGAGGGGGTGACAAAGAGGGAGAGGGGTGACGGATAAAGGGAGAGGGGTGACAGAGAGAGAGAAGGGGTGACAGAGAGAGAGGGGGAGAGGGGTGAGAGAGAGAGAGAAAGAGTGACAGAGAGAGAGAGAAGGGGAGAGGGGTGTGAGAGAGAGAGAAAGAGTGACAGAGAGAGAGAGGGGGTTAACATAGAGAGAGAGGGGGGTTGACAGAGAGAGAGAGGGGGGACAAAGAGGGAGAGAGAGGGGGTTGACAGAGAGATAGAGGGGGTGACAGAGAGATAGAGAGGGGTGGGGGGTGACAGAGAGAGGGGGGAGTGAGGGGTGACAGAGATAGAGAGAGAGGGGGGTTGAAAGAGAGAGAGAGGGGGTGACAAAGAGGGAGATGGGTGACAGATAAAGGGAGAGGGGTGACAGAGAGAGAGAGGGGGTGACAGAGAGAGGGGGTGACAGAGGAAGAGTGAGATAGGGGGTGACAGAGAGAGAGAGGGAGAGGGGAGGGAGAGAGAGAGAAAGAGTGACAGAGAGAGAGGGGGTTAACAGAGAGAGGGGGTTGAGAGAGAGAGAGAGAGAGAGAGAGAGGGGGTGAAAAAGAGGGAGAGGGGTGATGGATAAAGGGAGAGGGGTGATGGATAAAGGGAGAGGGGTGACAGAGAGAGACAGGGGGGTGACAGAGAGTGAGAGAGAGAGGGGGGTGACAGAGAGAGAGGGGGGTGACAGAGAGAGAGAGAGGGGGGTGACAGAGAGAGAGGGGGGGTGACAGAGAGAGAGAGGGAGGTTACAGAGAGAGAGAGAGAGAGGGGTGACAGCGCAACAGAGAGAGAGGGGGTGACAGAAAGAGAGAGAGAGGTATGGGGGGTGATAGAGAGAGGGGGGAGTGAGGGGCTGACAGAGATAGTGAGAGTGAGGGTGTGACAGAGAGAGAGGGTGACAGAGAGAGAGGGAGAGAGGTCACAGAGAGAGAGAGAGTGAGAGCGAGAGAAAAGGGGGTGACAGAGAGAGAGTGAGGGGGTGACAGAGAGAGAGGGGGTGTTAGAGAGAGAGAGGAGGTGACAGAGAGAGAGGGGTGACAGAGAGAGAGGGTTAACAGAGTAAGAGAGAGGGGAGTGATAGAGAGAAGGGGGGTTGACAGAGAGAGAGAGAGAGAGAGAGAGAGAGAGAGAGAGAGAGAGAGAAGAGGTGACAAAGAGGGGTGACGGATAAAGGGAGAAGGGTGGCAGAGAGAGGGGGGTGACGGAGAGAGAGGGGGGGTGACAGAGAGAGAGGGGTGACAGAGAGAGAGAGGGGGTGACAGAAAGAGAGAGAGGGGTGGGGGTGACAGAGAGAGAGGGGGGGGTTGACACAGAGAGAGAGAAGGGGTGACAAAGAGGGAGATGGGTGACTGATAAAGGGAGAGGGGTAACAGACAGAGAGAGGGGGGTGATATACAGAGGGGGGTGACAGAGAGAGAGATAGGGGGTGACAGAGAGAGAGAGAGAGGGAGAGGGGAGGGAGAGAGGGGGTTAACAGAGAGAGAGAGTGAGGGGTGACAGAGAGAGAGAGGGGGTGAAAAAGAGGGAGAGGGGTGACGGATAAAGGGAGAGGGGTGACAGAGAGAGAGAGGGTTAACAGAGTAAGAGAGAGGGGGTGATAGAGAGAGAGGGGGTTAACAGAGAGAGAGAGAAGAGGAGACAAAGAGGGGTGACGGATAAAGGGAGAGGGGTGACAGAGAGAAAGAGGGGGTGACGGAGAGAGAGAGGGGGGTGACAGAGAGAGAGAGGGGGGTGACAGAGAGAGAGGGAGGGAGGTTACAGAGAGAGAGAGAGGGGTGACAGAGCAAGAGAGAGAGAGGGGGTGACAGAAAGAGAGAGAGGTGGGAGGTGACAGAGAGAGAGGGGGGTGGCAGAGAGAGAGGGAGGGAGGTTACAGAGAGAGAGGGGTGACAGAGTGACAGAGAGAGGGGGTGACAGAAAGAGAGAGAGAGGGGTGGGGGGTGACAGAGAGAGAGGGGGAGTGAGGGGGTGACAGAGATAGAGAGAGAGAGTAGAAAGAGAGAGAGGGGGTGACAAAGAGGGAGAGGGGTGACAGAGAGAGAGAGAGGGGGTGACAGAGAGAGGGGGGGTGACAGAAAGAGAGAGATAGGGGGTGACAGTGAGAGAGGGGTAGAGGGGTGAGAGAGAGAGAAAGAGTGACAGAGAGAGGGGGGTTAACAGAGAGAGAGAGTGGGGTTGACAGAGAGAGAGAGTGAGAGAGAGAGAGAAGGGGGGTGACAAAGAGGGAGAGGGGTGACGGATAAAGGGAGAGCGGTGATGGATAAAGGGAGATTGGTGACAGAGAGAGAGGGTGACAGAGAGAGAGGGGGGGGGTGACAGAGAGAGAGGGGGTGACAGAGAGAGAGAGAGGGGTGACAGACTGAGAGAGGGGGGTGACAGAGAGAGAGGGAGGTTACAGAGAGAGAGGGGCGACAGGGACAGAGGGAGAGGGATAATAATAACAAGTATAGGCGCAATCACTCAGGATTCTCAAGATCAGATCTGCATTTGCTAATAGATCAGTATCTAAATAAAATTAAAAAACTAGAAAATGATAGTCCATATAGCAGACACAGGCTGATAAGTCTATGTAGTGCTGCTGGTGGGGAGATAAAAACGTCCAAAGGAAGCAAGCAGGGCTGCCATCATGGTAGGAGAGAAACCATATTCCTGGGGCTGCAAAGACAAGTAGAGAGGCGCCTCTGGGTGCAGTCGTTTTTATATAGAAAATACTTTAATAAAAATTAGATAAACTCACATTACTGACGTCATCAGTAATGTAATTCATTACTGATGATGTCACCCTCCTACAGCCAGCTGTCTCTTGTGTTTCAAGCCTCGTTCTGAGGCTGTTCTTTCGCCTTCCGAAGCCGGCTTCCCAACACCCGGAAGAGCATTGACTACATCCACTACATAGACTGTCTATGGCACAGGACCGGGAGTGCCATCCGTGACTTCTGCTACCATGCTCGTTTTTATCTGTAATAATGTGAGCTTATCTAATTTTTATTAAAGTATTTTCTATATAAAAACGACTGCACTCAGAGGCGCCTCTCTACTTGTTGTCTTCACAGAGGGAGAGGGGGTGACAGAAATAGAGAGAGAGGGATGGGCGTGACAGAGAGCTAGGGGGGTGAGGGGCTGACAGAGATAGTGAGAGAGAGGTGGTGACAGAGAGAGAGAGAGAGAGAGAGAGAGAGAGAGAGAGAGAGAAAGAAAGGGGTGACAGAAAGAGAGGGTGCGCAGAGAGAAAGAGAGAGCGGGGTGACAGAGAGAGAGGGGGTGAGGGGGGGTAAGAGAGAGAGAGAGGGGGGTGAGAGAGAGAGGGGGTGAGAGGGAGACCCCTAGCCCTGTCTGTAGTCCCTCATGTACAAGTCCCTGTCTGCCGGAAGGTGTGTGTGATGCTCAATACAGTACCTTCCATGCCAGCAGGATGTTCAAGATGGCCAGCAGCAGGCAGGTGAGCAGACCCATTTTCGTGGTCACAGAAGTGCTCTGCTTCTTGTAGCAGATCTATGTGAGGTGCTGTGGTCCCTGGCTGCCTGCGTCTCCCGTCTGTCCTTATTCCCCGATCCCAGGTCAGCCTATCCTTCAGGTCTAGGAGCAAAGAGGAGGTTGAAGGAGTCCAGGGGTTCCAGGCTCTGACAAGGCTATCAATCCCCAGAAGCCTAAGATATAATTGGGGTGTTTCCCCACAAAGGCTTGGTTGACTCATTACCTACCAGTATATAGTCCACATCCTCTGGTAAGCGTACTGACTGACTCTATGGTGGTGGATCACAGCATGTTGGTGAAGCTTGATTACATCTTGCCTCTTCACTGGTGACTCTCACTTAACTTATGGGATTTTTAGACTGATACAGTTTGTTGGATTCACTACATCAATTTTGAATTTCTGGGATTCCAGTTATTTGTTAAATCTCAGATCATTAGGATTTTTTTGATCCATAGTTTGGGACTTATATATAATTTTATATTTAATATATTCCATATTTTTTAAATTTTGGTTATACCACAGACATTAACTTCACCAGGTTATACTGCAGAATTTCACAGTATTATCATGTTATACTGTAAATTCATGGTATTTTTATGTTATACTGAAAATTCACTGTTCATGACCAGTGTAGTCCAGATGTACCCCATCTTATCTCTTACTGTTAAGCCACCCATACTCCAAACCCCTTTTTACCTTCCTAAATAATGAGACCCCACCATGCTTCTGGAGTATAAATGGACACAACAGCCTCTTTTATTAAACAAACTGTATAAATACCTCCAATATCAACTTAAATATATAAATAACATATAACCTCAGAGAAAACAACATGTTTTAATCCAATCTGTTGGTCAATGACGGAGCTACCCCCTTTTCACCACATATCAAAAGGAGTACACTACGAGAACCATGTTTCAAACTGATAAGGCCTCCAGCTGTACCGCTCGGAGACAACCCCCTCCGGCAGTGCAACATACCGGTATTCCTTTTCAGGAATACACAGGAGGGGCCATACTATTGATGACCCCCCACCCCTTTTTCCACATTTTATTTACCGCTACCGTCATCGACCAACAGCAAAAACCAGCCAAAACCCAGCTGTCATGACGACCAACTTCATCCGATCCTAAAAAGAAACACACACGTTAACAAAACCAACAACACATTACATAGGGAGGGGAGGGTGGGAAATTCTGCCTCCTCGTGTCTCCTTCCCAGCACACTGCTCCGCTCTTGCTCGGCCCCTTCCTTTTATATGGCCACTCCCCCCTCCATTCCTGTTGTCTCCTCCCCCACCTTTCCTTAAAACTTTAACCCTATGTGTGTCACTAGACACACTGTCATGCCCGGCCCTGCACTATTTTCTCTTGTTTTCACTGTTCCGGGCCTCACTTGACCAGTGTAGTCCAGATGTACCCCATCTTATCTCTTACTGTTAAGCCACCCATACTCCAAACCCCTTTTTACCTTCCTAAATAATGAGACCACACCATGCTTCTGGAGTATAAATGGCCACAACAGCCTCTTTTATTAAACAAACTGTATAAATACCTCCAATATCAACTTAAATATATAAATAACATATAACCTCAGAGAAAACAACATGTTTTAATCCAATCTGTTGGTCAATGACGGAGCTACCCCCTTTTTCACCACATATCAAAAGCAGTACACTGCGAGAACCATGTTTCAAACTGATAAGGCCTCCAGCTGTACTGCTCGGAGACAACCCCCTCCCGCAGTGCAACATACCGGTATTCCTTTTCAGGAATACACAGGAGGGGCCATACTATTGATGACCCACCACCCCTTTTTCCACATTTTATTTACCGCTACCGTCATCGACCAACAGCAAAAACCAGCCACAGCCTAAAAGGATGAAACCTTATCCTTAAGGGCCCCTCAATACCCGCAAGGCCCATGGAATTCCTTCCTGCAACCCCATGGTCCAAAGATCAGTCCCCACATTCGTGAGGTGAACCCCATCCCTTCGCAAATAGAGGCCTACATTTAGCTCCAACTCTCTATGCCGAATCACCATGCCCCCTTGCTGAACCAAAAACCTCCCAACCACTTTATTAACTCGTATACGAGCCTTGTTGAGTCACACCACCGACCTTGCATTGCGCCACGATGTTCGTGCCACAATATCAGACCATAACAGCAATGCAGTAGGAAAATTAGTACGTATGTTTAACAGATCGGCCTTTACATCTGATATCAATTCCCTGACCGTACGCACTCCCAAGTCGTTACCTCCAGCGTGAATGACCAACACATCCGGTGGTCTGTCTAACCACGCATATCGTTCTACCTCTGTAACCACTCTACCCCACATCATTCCTGGTCTCCCCAGCCACTTGATATAAGCCTCTTTCCTCGATATGCCCAGCTGCTACCCATCTGGTCTCGCATCACCTCTACTTGCCCCCCAACAAACGTAAGAGTGCCCCAGTATCCAGAGGAGGCGTGGAGACCCTCCATCTGAAACGAAAAGACAACAAGGCAAGGTGACATCATTAAAGCAACCAACCCCCGCTACATGTGTGCAAACATCCAAAATTTTTACTGTTAAGGCAATTATTTCACCATCTCAGATCGCCCTCGGGAATCAAGGTAATATTTATTGCATATGCAAGAGAAATGAATTACACGTTCATGCAGCCTTTATCATTTCTAAAGGAAATACTTTGGTACATGTTTTTTATAAGCCCTGGACACCCCCCTTTCCTGTCTTAAAACATGCCCAGTCTCATGTATTTTCAACTTTATTCTAGACAGAACAGGAAAGGTGGAAGTGTCTGTTACAGACTGTTATCTTACATATAACAATGCTTACAGGATACATTCAAAACTGCACATCTAAGCATATTATATTGCTGAGTATATATTGCTGACTCCATATTATCACTATAACTTATTTCTAGGCCATGATAATCAAAATGGCGTCTTTCATAACTGACATTTAAAGTATAATTTCTCTAACATCTCCCTCCTTTTATACTAATAATGTCAATACTTCAAATATCCAGGTTTTTTATTTTACCAGGTATTATCATTTAGACAGATAAGTCCTTAGCGAGAGTTGTAAATTCATCATCAGGTTCCGAGTATAGTTCCGTGTCGCTCTGGAGGAGTATAGTTTTTGTTAAAGATGTGTCAATCAGTCTTTGAAGAATTCCCCTAATACAGGGAATGCAGCAACATCCACACAATGTAAGAACTGCGGCTGCCATGACAATAGAGATAAGCAAACTTTTTGCAAGACACCCCATTTACCAAACCATTTTTCGAAAAGTCCTGTCAGGGGGTTCTCTACACCAGAGTTCTCAGCTAATTCTTCGGATAGCATTTGTAGGCCTTGTAAGGCTTTGGTGATACTTCCATCAGGTGCCGTATTGTTTGGAATAAAAGTGCAGCAGAAGGTGCCGAACATTTTGCATACCCCGCCCCTTTCTGCCAGCAACATATCCAACACTATACGGTTCTGCCACGCTGTCAAAGAGGTGGCGTCCAATTGTGCTGCTATACCTTTGATAGCATCTCTGGTGTAATTCACAAACCTCTGCTGGTTGTAGTAGATGTAGTTTATCCAGTCGACGTTCTTGTTGGGCTGGACTCATATGAAGAGTGAGGTGAGTCCTGCTGTTATTTGATTCTGCGCTTTAAATTCATCTGGAACTCCTCGTGGAACACCTATATACACTTGGTTGTCAAATGATCCTTGTGGTGTTTCTCGCTTAATTCCTTTAAAAAAAAAGTATTTACCTGGTAGTTTCATTGATTTATCACTCATAGGAACTATATGAAAGGGAAGCAGCAATCGGGTAAGGGCACAACTACCCTCCCATCTAGGTGGTAGTCTGGGCCTTAGTCTCTTATCTCCACACAGCCACCAAACATCAGCCAATTGCCGTTTCTGTTCCTGAAACCATTTTAGTTCATACTTAATGTCTGTAGTAAGGGTTGTAGTTGCACAGTATTCAGGGGATAGGGTGCCAACATTTGTACAATTACTGTCATTGTTAGAGAAACAAGTAAAATTTCCTGGTAATGCTTGTACTGATGGGGGTATACTTTGCATCTTAGTCTTAGGGTAACTCTTTTCTCATTTACACATTCTGACCCAGTAATATTTTATGAAAACATTCTTATTATACAAGTCAAGTCTATTTCCTCTTTAGGGAGAGGAACGGTGGCTAGTTGTGGAATATAATAAGGTTTACCATACAGCATTTCATACGGTGTTAGTCCTTTAGCAGTAGGGGTAATTCTTATACTCAACAATGCCATTGTCAAACACTAAACCCATTTATTTTTCCCTGTTTCCTTTAACAATTTTCTTAGTTTACTCTTTAAGGTACCATTGTGTCTCTCCACTGTGCCCACAGATTGTGGGTGGTAGACACAGTGTTTTTTTTTTTTTTTTTTTAGGTCAATATTGTAGCATTTACCAATTCGTTGTATTGTTCGGTTTACAAAATGGGAGCCGTTGTCACTGTAAATCACAAAGGGAATCCCATGAAGTGGAATCACCTCTTTAATAAGTACTTTGGCTACTGACTGCCCATTTGGGTGTGTCATAGGAAAAGCTTCCGCCCACTTTATAAACAACAATAATCAAAAAATCCATGCATATCGTGTGAAAGGGATAAGAGGGTTGTGGGAAATGACCTCTTAAGGGTCTTAGAGCACCTTGAGCATGGTATCTGGTACAAAGCGGACATGTGAGGCAAAAATCTCTAGAGTCATTCGTAAACCCATATGTTGTGAACACCTTATTGATCACCTGCACCATCCCTCCTTTTGAGATATGGGCTTGCCCATGGCTCAATAACGCAGCATATCTAAACAGTGATGTAGGTAAGATGGGTTTACCTTCTGTACTTGTGTATATACCATTGACCAGCGTTGCCCCTTTAGAAAACCACTTTTGTTTTTCACCTGCCGGTGATGTTTTCTGCATTTCTGATAACCATGTTTTATCAATAGCTTTCCGTACCTCATCATTTTCTTGGGGACCTGTATAGTATATGTGTGTTTTTTGCGGTCCTGTAGTAGCTTCCCTTGTGGTCTTGTCTGCTAGTGCATTCCCTAGAGTAATTGGATCTGTTCCCTTTCTGTGTGCTGTACATTTACAAATAGCCACTTGTGTTGGTTTCTGTACATTTTCTAGAAGGGCCAGGATAAGATCTCTATGTGAGATTGGTTTACCTGTGGACGTAATCATACCCCTATTTTTCCATTGCTGGGCAAATATGTGTATAGTAGAAAAAGCGTATTGGTTGTCTGTATAAATATTTATTTTCTTCCTTTCCCCTAGACTACAGGCCTTGGATAGGGCAATAATTTCAGCTTGTTGTGTAGAGTAGGAATTGGAAAGGGGTCTGGCTTCAATGACCTGGTCATGCGTTACTATAGCGTATGCCATTTGATGTACCCCTTTATCGTCCTTTTTACAAGACCCATCAACACAAAAGGTAATGTCAGCATCTAGAAAGGGAACATCAGTGAGATCCTTCCTTACAATCTACAGTCTGATAAAAGGTTTTACTGTAATTAGGAAGGCTAAGTATAACCCACAATGAGGTGCTTTACCTTTGTAAATGCATCCTCTGCTTACACATTCCACTGAATGGAATCTTTTGCAGACATTAGTCAACCATAGATGAGATCAGAAAGAGGCTCCACCTCCATAGCATAATTTGCTATCCATGCTCTACAGACATTTGCCATGCCAAGAAATTACATCATTTATTTTTGGTATGTGATTTGGGGACTTGAAGGGTGGCCTCTTTTCGGATCTCATCCAAATGTCTACCTTCTTGAGATAAAATGTAACCCAGGCATTTCACCTTTTCTTTCCACAGTTGTGATTAGTCTTTGCTGACCTTTTGACCTTGGTCTGCGAGGAAATGCATCAGAACCATGGTAATTTTACATACATTACTACCAGAATGTCATCCAAATACAAGAGAATTTAACACACTGGGAGGTACAAACCGAGACAAATTATTGGACATTCTTTGTGAGAAGGTAGTTGGACTTTCACAATATCCCTGGGATAACCTAGTGTATGTGTACCTCTTTTTTTTTTCCCGTGTACATAAATGCAACCCAGAACTGTCTGTCTTTGTGTAAGGGAATGGAAAAGAAGGATTACTGTTATCAATAACATAAAATACCTCGTTCTCTGGGTAGAGCTCGTTCAGGAGGACATGCATGTCTGGGACCACCGGGGCCCTCGGTAATACGGCCCCATTGACTGCCTGTAAATCCTGCACGAGTCTCCACCCATCTTTCTCTCCCTTATGCCTTCTATACCTCTGAATCCCTCTGGATTTTAGTTTCTCATCTGTCAGTTGGACCCAGTTCGTGATAAGTTCTCCTAGCTCATGCCATGATACCTTGGAATTCTGGGTGACCGAAACACAAGGTACAGTATGGTGCCTGTATATTTGCATAACAGGCTGTGGTAGGAGACAAGTAGCCACGCTATTTCCTTCCTTATCACAGTACAGACATTTTAATAGAACTTCAGTGTTAGTGAGACTCATTAACTGTTTCTCATAGGACTTATCAGGCCCAGAGGTCTTTCTGTAATACATGGTGCAATAGAGGTTTGTCTGGACCTTATACCTTTTCCTCACAGACTCTTCATCAATTATTTCTGCCAGGGTTTTGGGTATATTTAATCCCTCAGTTTGCAAATTCCAGGCTGTACCAGTATCAGGGCTCATTATCCACGGCTGTGATTTGTTTTTCACACAGCCGATGGGCTCTGAGACCTCCCTCCACTGGTACGACAGAAATATCAAGAGCGTGCAACATGTCTCTACCCAACAAATTAACAGGACATTTAGTCATAATGACAATTTTACACTGAGCCTATTTACCTGTCTGTGGATCTTCCACAGTAAGGCCTTCGGACACGGCCTCCTGGTGCATCAACCCATTTTGCAGATTTTACATATACTACACCTTTTTCTTTACCCCTGGGGGCATATCCAGCGGGTGTATTAGGGTCCTACAAGCCCCAGTATCACAGAAAAATGTTAGCCATCTACCCTTCACAACCAAGATTATTTCTGACTTGACTTTAGCATGCAAACAAGTTTCAACAGTGCACACATCCAAAATTTCAGATTCTTTCTCATCATTTTCTTCTATATCTCTCTCTCTGCAGACATACCAACATCTTCATGTATCTTCCTCTCTGTTTGACCTACATTCTTTTGCCAAGTGACCTCTTTTACCTCACAGGAAACACTCCCCTCTCTCTTTTTTGATTGGAAGTGCCGCTCAGCATGCCTCGCATAATCTATCAGCCCTTGTAGTCTGCAGATCCTATGGTTGATCATGTGTTTGATAACAAACTTGATATAGGGGCAAACAGCCCCTTCAAGATTGCATCCTTTAGCTGTTGCTCATATGTACTATCGTTTACTTGATTTACTGGGACTTCTATTCCTGAGTGATTATTGAAAATCTCCCTCATCCTAACAATGAAATTGTCCACTGTTTCCTCTTCTCCCTGTACACACTGATTTATAATGGACCAGTCGGCTCGACATATCCATCTATTCTCTATCCTTGCTATAAGAACATTCCTCCTGTTTTCTAGTGCTGCATCATCATGAGGCAACACAACTCCCTGATTGTTTAATCCTCTCCAATCTCCCACTACATGATGCCAGTCGGGACCCAGGATCTGTCTGGTGACCTGCTCTATTTCCCTCCCAATAAGACGATAGTTAGCAATCATTCCCATGATACCATCCCTGATTTAAGCTATGTTCACCTTGGGATGTGGTACCCCTTCAGTAGTTTTTTTAACATCCTCAGGGGTCCAGGGGCGATAGACCATCATAGAGTTGGGGACTACTATACCTCCTATATTTTGTCCTGCCCTAGGTTTGGGAACTTCAATTTGTGGAAATTCTTCCTCTCCACATTCTGTTTGTTCCCCAGCTGAGGGGGATATCAATTGGTTCACCAGGTCCCCGAAAAATTTGTAATAGTTGCTGTAAAGGGGGTCCCTTGTGGACTCCTCTGGACAGCAAGAGTCATTTTGAGAGGGGGTTTAGCTGCAGCCATAAGAGAATCGGTTGCATCTGCGGGTGACCCAGGTGACCACGGGGGAACAACAAACAGTGGAGAGTCAGGTTGCATTTGGTTTGTTACGTTTTGTTCAGTCAATACTTGCTGAACTAAACGTCAGAGGACGGTCATAATATTGTCCTCCTCTTTTGTTCAAAAACATAGTCTTTTTATGGTTTTCTGAATTTAACCTATGGTTAGCCTCCTCAAGCCATTTCTTTGCCTGGGGAAGGCCTAATTTCTTCTGTTTTCTTATTTTCATGCCGGCATAATTTTTAAGCTTTCTACACAGTATTACACAATAATCCTTATTTAAAAACGCATCAAAATCATACTTTGTTTTCCACATTTAAAGAAATGTCACATTCTCTTTGTCTAGACTACACATATACTTAACATCTTCATTCACACCAACAGATTTTCCATGGATCATACCTACTTTGTTTATCGTGCACACGGAGCTCTTTTTTTGTTAATGTCTTCTCACAATGACACAACACACGCACACAGTATCTTATCACTTGCAATCACTCACAGACTTTCTAGTCCTGATATATCACTTCTAGATTACTGATCTTGTGTATTGCTAAAACACTGGTGTCTTAGAGAATTACAGAATTACGGGGAGACTGTATTCTCCCGACTGTTCTCTTATCATTACTTAATACTTCATTAACTTGTAGAGAGCATTTACAGAATTACGAGGAAACTGAATTCTCCCGACTGTTCTTTCATCTTATCAAAACATTTAATATTTCAGTCATTGATCCAAGGGTATTTATGTGCCTGCTCAGGATTAATACAACATATGAGGCTGGCATGAACACCGCGGTCCGCCAAATGTCCTCTGTCTGTTACCCGGAAATCTATCAGGCCACACCCTTGTATCAACGGAGGGAGGGGTTCTTTAGGTTTTGATCTAGGAGTATTTATGTGTCCCCAAGGGATTTTCTGCAGTTTACAAGGCTGTCTGGATCTAAGATCCAATCGACAAAATTCCTTTATCTGCACCCGGATATTAGTATGGGACCATACCCCTATATCAAATGACTATTAACCAGAAGAATCAAACAAGAACACACAAGAGAGAACACCCGCAGTGCTCGACTGCCGCCAGGTCGCCCTGAGCGCGTCTTCCCAAAACGCGGGCTAGTCACTAGGTCTGCCCATCCAGGATGGCCACAGACGGATCTATACGGGGAATACGTGACCACTTATTTCCCCTCAACAAGAGTAAAGCAGATAGGACAGAAACAGATAAACATTCAATCAATCTCTATATTGTATGTATATATATTCAAATCCCTTATTCATCAAATTCCTAATCAAGTCTAACACAAAAGGTTAATAATAAAATAAAAATAAAAATCTTACCTTGTCCCGAGAGCGGTCTCTTGTGCTGATCCGGTAAGTCGCTGCCCGGGAGGCACTAGTTCAGCGGACCGGCCTCTTTTTAACATCTAATTTGAGATGGAGGACTTACAGTTTTGCCGTACGGTCATCGGTCACTGTTGGCCAGTGCGTCTCGGGGAATTGGACTTCCGGCTCGAAGGACCAAATTTGTTAAGGCAATTATTTCACCATCTCAGATCGCCCTCGGGAATCAAGGTAATATTTATTGCATATGCAAGAGAAATGAATTACACGTTCATGCAGCCTTTATCATTTCTAAAGAAAATACTTTGGTACATGTTTTTTATAAGCCCTGGACACCCCCCTTTCCTGTCTTAAAACATGCCCAGTCTCATGTATTTTCAACTTTATTCTAGACAGAACAGGAAAGGTGGAAGTGTCTGTTACAGACTGTTATCTTACATATAACAATGCTTACAGGATACATTCAAAACTGCACATCTAAGCATATTATATTGCTGAGTATATATTGCTGACTCCATATTATCACTATAACTTATTTCTAGGCCATGATAATCAAAATGGCGTCTTTCATAACTGACATTTAAAGTATAATTTCTCTAACATTTACCCCTTTCCGTTCTCTTTTTTTTTTTTATTATTCCACTACCAATTGAGGGCGAATGTATGTACTGAATCTCTTTGATTCCCATCTACCGATCCTCCGCACAGCTGCCTCATCCAACCTGCATCTGGCAGCTTCTGTAGCCGCCCCAATGTGGAAGGAGTGTGAGGCGTATGCCTTCCCATCCAAACCTATCCCAGATAAGCATTTCCGAAACACTGCCACAAATTGAATCTTTGATAAGTGAGAGCCATCCGCATGACATAAAAATGGTCCCCAACCAACCGGTCTAACCTTCCCAAAATCGCCAACGGTTCTTACCGGACTGCTGATCCTGGCAGGGCAAACAACCACACATCTACGCCTTTTCCTAATTGATCCGTTTTCGACCTCCTCAGCCGTAAACACACCCTATCAGTGTATGTCCGCACATCCTGTACCAAAATACCCCCCGCTTCCCGCCTGGACCGGCTAACCAACTCCCCTACCCGAAAAGCCCCAAAAAACACCAGTGAAAAAGCCGCTGTAAACAGTAAGCACTCATAACTTGAGTTACACACAGACCCCAACTGCACACAAATTGACGATAGGTTTTTGAAAGTGACAGGCCTGCGGTTATCCCTTTTCTTGTGACCTTTCCGGTACCCTTTTAAGGCCTGCCTCACCTAAAAATCCTTTATCCAATCCTCCCTCCCCTGTAACTTAAAAAGAAATGACAACGCCACCAACTTTTTACCAATAGACGATACCGCCACCCCGTTTTCCATGTTTCTTGACACAAAATACAAAACCAATAATCTCACCTCCCCGCCGTCTTCACCAGCCCCAGCTTCCCGGACAAGTCCCGACCATTCTTTCTATAGCTTCATGTAGGTCGCCCATGTGGACTCACTCACAGACTGTTGTATCCATCCTGCGGCGACTCCAAGGCCAGCTCCCAGATCCACCCCGGGCAAGGAATTCCTTCCTTCTCTGCAGCCGGAGCTAATTCCCTGAACTTGTCTCACTGAAAGCGAGACAGGGAATCAGCCAGTGTGTTGTCAATCCCTGGTATATGTACAGCATATATGAAAATATTCAATTGCAAGCACCACAGTACCAACTGTCGTAGTAACCTTATAACCTTATGACAGGTTGGGAAGACGTTGACATGCGATTGATTACTTGCACCACTCCCATATTATCGCAGTTCAATCTCAACTTTAAATTCTGACAAGACCGTCCCCACAACTCCATAGCCAATACTACCGGAAACAACTCCAGCAGTACCAAGTTACGAAGGAACCCCGCTTCCACCCAAGATTGTGGCCAAGGCTCCGCACTCCATTGTCCTTGAAAAAACGCCCCGTATCCAGTAGACCCCGCCGCGTCTGTAACCAACTCCACATCGAAATTACTTACCGGACCCGACATCCACACTGACTTCCCATTGTACTCCATCAGAAAATTATACCATTTGGTAAGTAGTGGTTAAGTACAGCGCTGCGCTAAAGGGAGTGAACAGCAGCCAACACACCTGTAGACTCAGGGTTAAACTAACATTAAAAATTCAAAAAGTGTGGCGCTATAAACTCCATACATAAAAACTAAAGAATGAACACTCTATAATATTGAGTGATTATAAGACAAACATTCCAGTGTGAACCAAAAAGTGCTTATGTGAAGGGAATGTGATTGGTAAACAAAGCTTATATACATTCATTTAATCCAATAATAGGTGAAAAAAACATCACAAAATAATAATATAAATAAAGTCCATGTCATAATAAGTGAAAAAACTGTGATGATAGTGCATAAACGATGATGGACAGGTGTTTCCTGGGCATGCGGAAGGGTTGTTTAGACCAATCAACCTGGTAGGTGAATGGGCCACATGGAGACCAAACGTGCACAAAGGATTGGAATCAGTGCCAGAACCATCACCAGGAATCATAGAGGCTTACCAGAAGTATTGGCCTGAAATAGCATATGCCAAAACAGGTCAAAAAGGCTTGATGACCGACAGGTCTGAATGTGACAGCTGGTCAGATGTCGTCATCACACAGAGAAGGGGAAAGGGAATCAGCACGGCTTCCTCTTCACTGGGTACACCATAGGCCAATAATATGTGTGGCATGTGAGAGAAAAACACTCACATAGCGTGATAACGTTTTTAAACTTGGATTTATTTAAAAAATAAATAAAAACAGACTCACATTTTTTGAAGAAGAAAACAGCATATAAATCGTAAAGCGGTAGTCATGAGAGGTCCACCCAACATGTTTCAACTAAACAGTCATCATCTGGGGTGACAGTACCGCCGCTGTTGGATACTTACTTAGGAAAGGCGGCATCCTTTCCACCTTCACCGGCGTCATCCCTCTTGTGAGCAGACTCCCTAGTACGCTTTCCTTTTTTGAAGCACCGATCCAGCGTGTGGGCTCCCACACATCCTGAACACTCGTGCTTGAATTTGCACGATCCCCCGAACTTACAGGACCCTTCATTAAACTGCCAGCACACTCCCCATTTCCTGCCGGCCGGTAGTCCTGAGGAGTGAGTACCCCCGGCCCCCCCCTGAAATAACTGAGGCGGGGCCCTAGCCGACGACATCAGTCATCCATAGGCTCATATCCTTATGGTCCCAATGCAGAGCCGGACGAACCGCTCTGCGTTGTCAAAACTGTTAGTCATAACGTAGCCAAGCAGTTCCCTCATAAACCCTGTGTGCCTCTCCTATAGCATCCATATAACAAAACAACCCAGAACAATGTTCGGGGTTCCTTTCGCCAATGACGCTGGCCGTGATAGCGAACGCCTGTAACCAGTTCACAAACATCCGCGGTATCAATCTATATCTCCTCTTCTCCTCATCCTCCTTCTAGGAATCATCGTGTTTAACCCTATCCAGGTTAAACTTTTCCAATGGCAACAAGGAGAAGATTTCCACATATTCCCCTTTGTAAATTTACTCTCGAACCTCCTGTTTCAAATGCGCCCCCAGCAGGCCTTCGAAACAGACGTATATCTCGCATTTTGCCGCATCAGCCAGCCTAACCACATCAGTCCTGCCCTTAACTTCTGCGGCCCCCTTCTCACCTGACGTTTCTTTGCTCGTCACCGTCTCCGCCGTCTTGTTAGCCGGCACCACTGTAGACGGAGCTACCTCAGCCCCCCCCCCGAGTTCACACCCCTGCCATTCCTTGCCGCTCCCTGGGCATCCCCCTGCGCATCCACCTGTGAAACCTGCCCTTGTTCATTGCCAAAACGTCCTACCAGCACCCACAGACCCTCCAATAGCTCCTGAAGCTGTCCCCCGGACCCTGAACTGGCGGATGCCATACCCGCCAGTTGTTGGTCAGGAGCCTGTCCTATCAACCTCGGCGAAGGTGCCACCGCCCCTCCTGCACTCGTTGATACCACCCCAACAAACCCTGCAACGCATTAGTAAATGATAAATTGTCACTTGGCTTAGCGGGCTGACCAGGAGTCTTCCCAACAGCCGCCGTGCCGCTCTCCCTCGCCGGTTCCTGAAGCCTTGGCTCCTCCCCTTCTTCCGACACCTCCTCATCCGGCTGTTCCCTGTGTGCCGGGACTGACAACATAGGTATCCCCCCAGGTGAAGCCCTCCTGGAGGCCGTAAGCACTCTCTGTTGTGGGGCCTGTAAACCTCTGCGAGTGGATGACGATCCACGCTGCCCTGAATTCCCTGAAACTGGGCCAGCCTGTTCCCTGCTCCGTCCGCCATCTTGGGAATCCTCCCCCCCGCCGGGTGAGCTCCACCCACCCACGGCGTAGTCCGACCCTCGTCTCCCAGCCGCGATGTCTCCAGCCGCTGATCTCCCCCGTCTGTCCACCCCCCTCCGCTCATGTAGAGCTGCTGGGGGGCGAGTCTGTTCTGCATAGCCTGGCCCAGCGTTCGGGGAAGCGGCGCCATTTTGGCCCCGCCCACTGAGCCCTGACCGCGGCGTGCTGCTTTCGACTTGTGACTTCTTTTTGCCGGCAGAATCGAGTGCCCCCCCTCGGACTCCTTTCCATGCGGTCTGGTCTGTGTTCCGGCCCCGGCAATCTCCACGCACGCGCAGACGGCTCACCTTCCCTCTCATACGTGCTTGCTTTCCCACCGAGCATCGCCATGACCTGGCTGTGAAGTCAGTCTGATCCTCTCGACGCCGCCACCTGCCTTAAGCGAGCCAGGATCGCATCCACTTCAACCATTGTCGCTGAGGAGCAGAGAAATTCTGCCTCCTCGTGTCTCCTTCCCAGCACACTGCTCCGCTCTTGCTCTGCCCTTTCCTTTTATATGGCCACTTCCCCCTCCTTCCTGTTGTCTCCTCCCCCGCCTTTGCTTGAAACTTTAACCCTATGTGTGTCACTAGACACACTGTCATGCCCGGCCCTGCACTATTTTCTCTTCTTTCCACCGTTCCGGGCCTCACTCTTATATGCTTATACTGCACTTTTTGCACATATCAATTTAAGCGCTGCACTATTGTTTATTTATGCTATTTTTACACTGTATGTCCAATGAAGTGCTAGCAGCTATACTGAATCTCTGAGAGCAGTTTTAAATTTTACTTATACTCCTGCCTGCTTACCGTGACTGACCCTGGCTCTGATTCCCGACTATGCCTCCTGCTCATCCCAGCTGCTCAGACCCACCTGCACATCCAAAGAGTCACCTGGCCCAGCTGCCACTCAGTCCAGCTCTGTCTCCAGAAGGTGTCCCATTACAGCAAACCATTTTGCAACTATGCAGCTGGCAGCCCATGCTTCTTTGGGCGCAGCACCTCCTGTTACCACTTTCAGGGGAAGCCCTCTCATCACTTCGGCCTCTGACCAGGTATGTGACAGTCTGGTCTGTGCGATTCCAGGACCTTAAAGTGAGCAGAGCCAGGACATTCTGGGGGGGGGGGATTGGACCCCCATATCCCCCTCATATCTATGCCACTGCAGTAAAATTATATATGCGTATTAATTGCAGGGGTCTTATTATTGAAACAATAGACATGCAAAAAGAATTTTCATATGACGAAAAAAAGATAAAAAAGAAAAATCTTGATTTTTCTGTTGATATTCATTTTAAAAGATGTACGTTTCTTCAGATTGCTATCATATTTCAATGGATAGCCTAATTTCTGCCAGAAATGTATATTTCAGGGTTTTCAAAATTACAGTGCTACAATATGTTTTTAATTATCGCAGCATTTTCAGATGTTTTTTCTAGATACATAACTATTTACATAATTAAAGGGTATAAAGGGAGGGTGAAGATAAAGAGGTTCTGTGTTGCTCATATAAATAATGTAACAATATAAAAAATGGAGTGGAATCTAAGTCAATATAAACACTTTCACACAGCTATCATCCATATAGATAAAATCTCAGGAACATTTATCACACTATGACAGACTTTAAATGTACAAATGAGAAAGAAATGTATTAGCCCACATACGTCCTCAAGCTAAAAAGTATTTTCCAAAGCTTCATAAAAACATAAAGACTTAATACCACAATAAAATAATTCAATATAAAATCAAGCATCATGTGTATACAAATTCAAGTTCTATTTGATATATGTTTAAACATACTGATCAGCGCATTTTGTGTTGTTATACTGTTTCTTTAAGATCAGATTGTTGATATTGTGTACATAATACATCCATTGCTCCATCAGTAAAACACACACTGGAAAAAGTAATGTGTAACAAACTATATATTAAATAAATATATCCATACAATATGATCCCATAAATACTTAAATGCTTGTACAGAGGTAGAAATTGGCAAATACACACTTTAGCTCCAAGCTGTCCCACTGAGCCATTGAGGAACCTCACAGAAAGTATATGGGAAAGATAAAGAAAATATTGTAAAAAGATCAATTTAAAAATTGTAAAAAATAATAATAAAAAAAAAAAAATAGAATTAAAAAACTACTGACGCAGTAGACTGCCCTACTGACACTGTCCACTGCTCTACTGACACCATCCTCACCGAATACAGCTGCTAAAACAACGGTAAAGCGCCACTAAAAATAGCCGACGCTCCTCCCGCCCAAGTGTGAAAGGGGCCTAAATGACACCATTCACTGTCTAACTGACACCAATCTCTGCACTACTTACACACCCACTCCTCTGCTGAAACGTCCACTGCCCTACGGACACTGTCCATGTTTCAATACATTTTAAAATGTTCATTTACATTTATGTATAAGAGCGTGTATCAGTGTGTATATATACAGTAAATGGTTTTCAAAATTTTTTACAAATAAATATGTGAAAAGTGTGGCTTACATTTGTATTCAGGCCCCCCCCCTGAGTCAATACTTTGTAGAACCACCTTTTGCTGCAATTACAGCTGCAAGTCTTTTTGGGGATGTCTCTACCAGCTTAGCACATCTGGAGAGTGATATTTTTGCCTATTCTACTTTGCTCAAGCTCTGTCTGATTGGACGGAGAGTGTCTGTGAACACCAAATTTTCAAGTCTTGCCACCGATTCTTAATTGGATTTAGGTCTGGACTTTGACTGGGCAATTCTAACACATGAATATGCTTTGATCTAAACCATTCCATTGTAGCTCTGACTGTATGTTTATGGTTGTTCTCCTGCTGGAAGGTGAACCTCCACCCCAGTCTCTCTCAAGTCTTTTGCAGACTCTAACAGGTTTTCTTCTAAGATTGCCCTGTATTTGGCTCCATCCATCTTCCCATTAACTCTGACCAGCTTCCCTGCCCATGCTGAAGAAAAGCATCCCTACAACATGATGCTGCCACCACCATGTTAGACGGTGGGCATGGTGTGTTCCAGGTGATGTACAAAAAAGTTAAATTTTGGTCTCATCTAACCAGAGCACCTTCTTCCACATGCTTCCTGTGTCCCCCACATTGCTTCTCGCAAACTGCAATTAGGATTTCTTTTGGCTTTCTTACAACAATGTCTTTCTTCTTACCACTCTTCCATAAAGGCCAGATTTGTGCAGTGCACGACTAAGGCTACATTCACACTGCAGTTCCCGGCCTTTAGTGCTAAAGCACTGCTCGTTATTGCAGCGCTTTTTGGCTGCTAGCGGGGCACTTTTTAACCCCTGCTAGCAACCGAAGAAAGGGTTAAAAGCTCCCATGCTGTGGCACATCCAAAGTGCTTTTTCAGGCGCTTTGGAAATGCTGCCCATTCATTTCAATGGGCAAAGCGTTTTGGGAAACCACCCTAAAGATGCTACTTGCACATCCCGCAAGTGCACTGTCCCAGTTTGAAAAGTCACACTGAAATGAATAGGAGGCGGTTTTCAGGCGTTATTTAGAGGCTATTTCTAGCGCTAAAACACCTGAAAACTGCCTCAGTGTGAAACTGGCCTAAAAGTTGTCCTTGTGGACAGATTCTTCCACCTGAGTTGTGGATCTCTGCTTCTCTGATTAATGCTGATGCTGTTAGAGGCTGGGGTGGAGCCATGCTTGAGGGAAGATTACTTAAGCACACAGGTGAACAGCAATCAGTCTCTAAGCTGAACACAACAGAGAGGTAAGCAGAACTTATTGAGGACTAAAGTCTTTAGAAGGGAAACATGGAAGGAGTTTGAGATCTTGAGACTTTTAGGAATCTGAAGTTTTAAACAAACAGGATTCAGCTTAGAAGTTATAGTGTACGGACCAATGAATCTTGGGGCAAACTTCAGAGAAGGAACTTGATGTTTCTGGTGGAAAGCCAGATTTTGTCCCCTGGCTGTAGAGAAGGCAGTTTACACCTGCAACTGTCAGCAAAACCTTTGAATTTGTCAGCGGCTGCCCGGAGGGAATCCTGAACGTTACCCCAAATAGAATTGAAAGATTCCTGAGCCAAAGCTGGAATGTCTGGAGAACATGTCAGACGAGGAGGATGTCTTCCATAAACTGTGAAAAAGGGTGTCTTCTGAGAAGTGGTGTTTACATAATTGTTGTGAGAGAATTCTGCCCACAGGAGAAGAGAGAACAAATCGTCATGATGAGCAGAGGCTAAGGCCTCTAACTCCTGATTAACCCTCTCAGTCTGTCCATTGGACTGCGGGTGGTAAGAAGAGGAAAAATCCAAGTCAATATTGAGGGATTTGCAAAAGGCTCTATAAAAGGGAGAAGTAAATTGATCACCCCTATCGGAAACAATATGAGAAGGAACCCCATGGAGGCGGATGAATTCTTGAACTAAAATTGGAACCAAAGCAGGAGCAGAAGGGAGAGGAAAGGGAACAAAATGAGCCATCTTGGAGAACCAATCGATTACCACCCAAATGATCTTATTATTCTCAGACAGTGGAAATCGGTGATAAAATCCATGGCAATGTGAGACCAGGGCTCCTTAGGAATGGGTAAGGGCATGAGAAGACCAGCAGGAGCTTGTGTGGAGGATTTAGACTAAGCACAGACATGACAAGCCTTAACGTAGTCTTTGACATTCGAGCAGAGAGTAGGCCACCAGTAGTGGCGACTGATGAGCAGGAAGGATCTGAGAAACCCAGCATGACCTGCCACCTTGGAATCATGTCCCCAGTGAAGGATCTTAGCTCTTAGCTCAATGGGGACAAAGGTCTTTACAGGAGGAATTTTTTCTTTTATAAATTCTTTATTTTAACAGAAATCGTGTTACAATTTACAGAAACAAGCATCTCACCAATATAGCATCACTTCTATTATAACGCCTGCCCATCTCCTAGCCAGTACAATTTACTATCATAGATATTGCCAGGCTACAATATCTTAAGCACTGTCATGTTTATGCAGTAATGTGTGTCTGTCAGCTGACCTTTCCTTCTGTGTTCACCTTTAGAGGCCAGCCACCCTCACCTGACTGTTTAAATAATCTTCCCTCAGCATAGCTCCACCCTGGTCTCTAATTAGGAACACTATATTAACCCGGGCATTGCAAGCCAACCTTGACGATCAATCATTGTGTGTTAGCTTTCGTGTGTATTTGCTGTGTTTCCTACGTCTGATTCCAGTTACCGACCTTGGCCTGTTCTCGACTACCCCTGTCTGCTTGTGACCCTGACCTTTGGCATGTTATGTTTATCCTTGTCTGTTAGTCGCCCCGACATTTGGCTTATCCGTTACTTTCCTTGTTGTTCCAGCCTGCTGCCTCCTACCTCTTCTCCTGTAGTCTACCGTGAGCGTGAGCTGTGAGACCCTGGGGGCCGCGACCTGGAACCAGACTGCAGCGCAGTCCATCCTCACCACTAGAGGTTCTGGTGAACACCTGCTGGCTCTTAGACTCCGCGCCCTTGGGAATCTATGCTCTAGCTCCCAGTGGTATCTGTGTTAGTTGATTGTAAGCGTTCATATTGCTGTTACAGCAGGCAGATTTTGAGACACTATGTCCTTCTCATTGAAGTTTAAATATACCAATATGAGATACTTGTAAACTTTTATTATTTCCATACAGACAAATTACAAGCAGTCTATATTATTCAGCTTTGCATTTCCTAATGTGTAGTAAGACCTCTTTTGTTTTTTTACTCAACTCCTCAGCTTCACCCATTTACCATCTAAATATCCCTTGTAACTACAACTTTACTGAGACCGATGATCACCTGCATCCTTGGTTACAGCTTTAATTAATTAACTGTGTAAGTGTCAATTCATTGATTTTTTAACCCAATCAATTCCCTGTATACAATCTTGCTGACACAAAATATCTATTATCCATACAACAGCTTCATCTTTCTGTTCCCTGTGGTTGCAATTGAGCCTCCTTGCTGCCCTGCTTGGTTGGGTCTGTACGCGCTGGTTTTGACGAGGTTCTGTGGGGTCAATCTAGGGGTAAGCTACTATTGACCTTTCGGAGTGACAGCGTGTGTTTTTCAATGTACTCAATGTTGTATTAATATTTAATACTATCTACGTCTATATATATAAAAAATCTTCTTCTCTCTATTTTCTTAGAATCACTAAAAGTGTTGGATGATACAATTACCAGTTGCATATCCCTTGAAAAAGCGACAATTCGAAACATGTCGGGCTAGTATGCAATAAATACCATCTGTCAATTTATAATATACACTTTTCATCCCGTTTGACCACCCTTGTTTTTATCATTGCTGTAAAAAAAGAAAAAGTGTCTGATACTTTATACAATATATATGTTCCCTTTTAATTGATTGTAAACAATAAACTGTGTTTTTTTAAAGAAAAAAGAGATATATATTTTTCCGTATGTATAGTCTACTTGCACCGTCAAAATCCCTCTAGTTTTCCTTGTGTATTTATAAAATCTGTGTTAGTGTTCCAGTAGACCTGCTTCCTGAACCTCCCAGGGTTCAATCTGCAGCAGTCAGTCCTAGGGTCCACTAGCTTAGCGGTGCACTCCTGACTTCCACGGAGTGCATTTGTCACTTGGTCTCAGATGACCTGACAGTTTTATCAGCCATGGACTCAGCTGACGTGCAGCTTCCTGCAGATGATTCGTTACAGGGCATAGTCAGCAGATTTGAGACCCAGAAATCACATCAGGCCCAGGTGATGTGATTCCTTCAGGATTTGGCCTTTAGTTTTGAACAGGTTCAGGCCTCATTAGGACCCCCCGGTTGAACAACCTCAACCGCTATCTGCTGCTGCACCTATCGTACCAGTCGCAGCCACACATTCATTGCAACTGCCAGCTCCGGCCCGTTTCTCTGGGGACTCCAAGGCCTGCAGGGGGTTCCTTAGCCAGTGCACAATTCATTTTGAGCTTCAGCCCCAAAACTTCCTGTCCAATTGGGCAAAGGTAGCCTATATTATATCCCTCCTGTCCGGCGAGGCGGTAGCCTGGGCTGCCCCTCTGTGGGAACTGAATGATCCAGTGGTTTCTAGCCTGTCTGATTTCTTGAAACTTTTTGGGAATATCTTTGAGGAATTGGGTTGCGTCTCCTCAGCGGCCAGCGCCCTTTTACGTCTCCATCAAGAGTCCGCTTCTGTGGGACAGTACACTCTTTATTTTCGTACTTTGACTGCTGAGCTGAGCTGGAATAATGAGGCCCTAGTTGCAACCTTTTTACATGGCCTCTATGATAGAGTGAAGGATGAATTAGCAGGAAGATCCCTCCCTGCTGATCTGGACGGTGTCATCACCTTGTGTAACCAGATCGATATTCGCTTTCAGGAGAGGGCCCTGGAAAAAAGACGCCAGCACTCCCCGCTCTTTAGGCAGCCTCCATGTTCCTTCTCTTCGTTCTGAGGAGCACCTCCTGCCTGCTGAGGAACCTATACAGCTGGGCCAGACCAAGTTATCTCCCGAAGAACGCGTTAGGTGCAGAACTCTGGGCCTGTGCCTCTACTGTGACGTCAAAGGTAATTTTCATGATACTTGTTATCTTTGTCCGGAAAAACGCTCGGGGCTAATACATCTGGAAGGTGGAGTATTGGACCCTAAAATATCACCTTCACCTTCTCCTCTTCTTCTTTCTGTGTTCCTTCATGTCGGCGCTTCTCCCTCGTTCAGTCTCAGCATATCTGGATTCCAGAGCCGCTTGCAATTTCATGGACTGGGGAACTGCATCTTCCATGAGACTTACCCTTTTGCTCCTAACAACGCCATTGGTGGTCTTGGCGATTGATGGCACTGTTCTGCCAGGGGGTCCTATCCGCTTCCAGACCCTCCCTGTTAAGATGTCGGTAGGGACACTCCACCAGGAGTGAATACCCTTCCTTGTCTTACCTAAGGCTTCATCTCCTATCATATTAGGTGTTCCTTGGTTACGGCTCCATTCTCCACATGTTGACTGGACTGCTGGACAGATCTGGACTTGGAGTTCCTCCTGTTCATCCTCCTGCCTACTCAAGGTTACCCCAAAAGAGAAACTTCCTGTTGCCACCATCCCAGTATCTTCTGCTCTTCCCGCTGCATATAGCGATTTCTGAAATGTCTCCTGCAATAGTCGGGCTGAGGCACTCTCTGGGTCGTGTGGCACTCTGGATGAGGTGCCCACCTGTGAACCTGAGCCTATCATTCACTCCAGTTTGCATGGCCATTTACCGTTGCCTGTTCCTGGATCCCCTTGGACGCACACCCAAGCTGACTCGCCCACCAGTTCCACAGTCGCTACGCCCTGCAATGCGATTCTGGTGGTCGCTGCACCTGGCAATGCTGTTCAGTCGGCCTCTGCACCAGTCCAGCCTATGCCCAGTGAGCTTCCTGCTTCTTGTTTAGGACCTTCTGTAACCTGGTCTCACCCTACTGCTACTACGTCCGTTCAAACCTGTTTAAGAGGCTTCTCACACATTTTTCAGTAGACAAACGCCTGATGACAAGCAGGGGGATCGAACGTGATTTTGCACTAGATCTAGATTTCCTTCGGCAGACACAGCTCAGTGCTTTTCTTCGCTCGATGTCAACTACATATACTGCAGTGCAGATACCCTACGTGTTTGAGCAGATATGCTTAACAGGGGAACCACTGAGACATTCACTTTCATATCTCTATGCCTCACTGATTGGACTGGAAGCCTCACAAGAACTTGCCTTCCTACAAGCATGGTAAAAAGATCTGGGGGTTACATTCTCTCAGGTTCAGAAGGATAGTATTTTACTGTTTGCTCACAAGGTGTCTTGGCAAGTAGGTATCAGGAAGGAGGATATAAAATCCATACCACATTCTCTGTCTCACATTTTTTTCCCTCTGGTTTTGTTTGTACTTCCTTTGGCTTTGTTATCTCCTGATGTTAACCTGGGATCCCCACGGTTGAAGAAAAAGAGAAATCGTGTTGTTTTCTATTGACTACAAAGAAAGTTTGATAAATGAATATGTGCTTGTCAGGTCACCTGAGACCAGGTGACAGATGCACTCCATGGAAGTCAGGAGTGCACTGCTAAGGTAGTGGACCCTAGGTCTGACTGCTGCGGAGGGAGGGGACCTGCTTCCTGAACCCTGGGAGGTTCTACTGGAACACTAACACAGATACCACTGGGAGCTAGAGCATAGATTCCCAAGGGTGCTGAGTCTAAGAGCCAGCAGGTGTTCACTAGAGCCTCTAGTGGTGAGGATGGACTGCGCTGCAGTCTGGCTCCAGGTCGCAGCCCCCAGGGTCTCACAGCTCACGCTCACGGTAGACTACAAGAGAAGAGGTACGAGGCAGCAGGCTGGAACAACAAGGAAAGTAACGGATAAGCCAAATGTCGGGGCGACTAGCAGTCAAGGATAAACATAACACACCAAAGGTCAGGGTCACAAGCAGACAGAGATAGTCAAGAACAGGCCAAGGTCGGTAACTGTAATCAGACGTAGGAAACACAGCAAGTACACACGAAAGCTAACACACAATGATTGATCAGCAAGGTTGGCTTGCAATGTCCAGGTTAATATAGTGTTCCTAATTAGAGACCAAGGTGGAGCTATGCTGAGGGAAGATTATTTAAACAGTCAGGTGAGGGTGGCTGGCCTCTAAAGGTGAACACAGAAGGAAAAGTGAGCTGACAGACACACATTACTGCATAACCATGACAGTACCCCCCTCTTACGAGGCCTCCCCCTCCCCCGCCTGGGCCCAGGCTTAAAGGGAAACTCCAGATGGAACCTCCTCAACAGACGAGGAGCAAAGACCTCAGATGCAGTGATCCAAGACCTCTCTTCAGGACCAAACCCTTTCCATTGTACGAGGTACTGAAGAATGCCTTCACTGAGCCGGGAATCCAAAACTTGACTAACCTTGTACTTTTAATTATCCTCAGAGACTGGAACCGAGGTAGGGAAAGGACGAGAGGACTTATTGACTAAAGGCTTTTTAGGAATGGATAAGGGCATGAGAAGACCATCAGGAGTCTGAGCAGGGTCCCCCAGACCCTTAAAGATGAGCTGGACATCCAACACAGGACCATCAGACTGGGCAGAGGTCAGTGGATCCCTGAGGTCAGGTTGGTTAGAAGGTGACGTGTCACAAGAGTCAAGCTGGATAGTTGAAACACAAACAGAATGCAGAGAGCCCTGAAAAAAGATTGAAAACCCCACCTGGCCGAATGAGGTAGTCTATTCAAAGGACTTTTACCCCGCCGCCGCAAAGTAGTAAAGCACGGATCTGTTAAACCCGGCTGGAATCATAGGGCTCGGGTGTAACGGCATAGCAGTATATTCAAAGATCTTTTTAGTAGATTGTAAGTTGACACCCACCGTTGGGTGTCTCCTCACAGCCTGTGGGATGTCTGCCTCCAGAAGCCATAAAAGCCCCTCTAAGGGTAAAAGAATCGTCGCTTGTTCCATATGGACCCATGGTTTCTTCTTTTGAAGCACACACCAATCCACTACCCATACCAGATGCGAGACTTCCTAATATTTAACCGGGTCGGGGAATCCAATCCCTCCTTTTTCCTTAGGGAGCGTCAGGATAGCCCTGCGCACCCTTGCTGGTTTCCCGACCCAGATAAACCTCAGAAATCTCGATCCGAGATTTCTCAGAAAACCTAGGGAGATCTTAATAGGTAAGATCTGCAGTAAATACAAAAGCCTCACATTCATCTTTATGATATTTGTCCTACTGAACCATGTAAAAACCTCCCTGTCCCAATGCTGAAAATCAAGTTTAAACTGTCTTGCCATTGGGGGAAAATTAAGTTCAAATATCCTATTTAGTTTATTCAGTATTTTGGTCCCTAGATAAGATATATAGTTACATAGTTAGTCAGGTTGAAAAAAAGACACAAGTCCATCCAGTTCAACCAAAAAAAAAAAAAAAAATATCGCACAATCCAATATACCCAATTCTATACCTACAGTTGATCCAGAGGAAGGCAAAAAACCCCAGCAGAGCATGCTCCAATTTGCTACAGCAGGGGAAAAAATTCCTTCCTGATCCCCCAAGAGGCAATTGAATTTTCCCTGCATCAACTTTACCTATGAATGCTAGTACTCAGTTATATTATGTACATTTAGGAAAGTATCCAGGCCTTTCTTAAAGCAATCCACCTCTGGCGGGAGTCTATTCCACATTTTCACAGCTCTTACTGTGAAGAAACCTTTCCGTATTTGGAGATGAAATCTCTTTTCCTCTAGGCGTAAAGAGTACCCCCCTTGTCCTCTGTGATGACCTTAGAATGAATAACTCAACGCCAAGTTCACTATATGGACCCCTTATGTATTTATAGATGGTGATCATATCCCCCCTTAATCTCCTCTTCTCAAGAGAGAATAAATTCAGTTCCTCTAATCTTTCCTCATAGCTGATCTCCTCCATGCCTCTTATCAGTTTGGTTGCCCTTCTCTGCACTTTCTCCAGTTCCCCGGTATCCTTTTTGAGAACTGGAGCCAAAAACTGAACTGCATATTCCAATGAGGTCTTACTAATGATTTGAACAGGGGCAAAATGATATCTCTCTCTCTGGAGTCCATACCTCTCTTAATACAAGAAAGGACTATGCTCGCTTTGGAAACAGCAGCTTGGCAAAACCCCCAGATCCTTCTCCACTACGGATTCCCCCAGTTGTACTCCCCCTAGTATGCCACATAGCTGCCCAATTAGACAGTGCATTGAGGTCGGCTTGTAAATTGGAGACATCCTGTAAGGACGTTATTCCACTGCATAGCTTGGTGTCATCTGCAAAGACAGATATGTTACTTTTGATCCCAGACCCAATATCATTTATAAAGATATTAAAGAGTAAGGGTCCCAGCGCTGAACCTTGGGGTACACCCAGAGGCGTAACTACAACAATGTTACTGACAGGCTCAGTGAGCAGACCCTGAGCAGATCACCCATGACAGGAGAACCAACATACCTGTTGCCAACCCCAGGAATATGAGCTGCAGTGATGCAGGAGGAAAGCTATGACAGCAAGTGGCTCACATTGGGGACACTGATGGAGGTTGGAATGTCAGACTGGCAGCATTGAGCTAGCAGCGGTGGGGAGTGGTGGGGGGCCAAGTCAGGAGGTGGTTATCAGTAAGCCCCTTTCACACTGGAGCATTTTGCAGGCGCTATAGCGTTAAAAATAGCGCCTGCAAAACGCCCCAAAACAGCTGCTACATTCATTCCAGTGTGAAAGCCCAAGGGCACACTGGAGCGGTGCGCTGGCAGGGCGTCACCCAGGCGTCAGCAGTGTGAAAGGGGTCTAACAGAAGAGCCAGTGCAAGAATTTTTGTCTACACAGGCGAAGGTGCATTTCAATTTTTGATGTTCTTCCACTCCACCATCCACCTGCCACCCCTCTCCCCTCCACAATGCAACCCCACCACCCCTACTGTCCACAGCCGTGCTGGGACCTCCTTCACATTATGCCTGTGTTTGTGATGGGGTGCAACGTGAAGGACGTCTCTTCAAATCCCTCCAGGACAAATCCATCCCCACTCAATCCCCCTCTCAGCAAAAATCCTCTCCCCACCTCTAGTACAGATCCTCTCCTCCAGGTCCTCCCTTCCAGAAGAACCTCCCCCCCTCATCCTGGGTCAAATCCGTTCCCCCCCATCCTCCCCAGCACAAATCCTCTTTCCCCTATGCCAGCATAAGTACTCTCCCCAGTTCTGTCACAAATCCAAATCCATACTTCCCAAATGTCCTGGTTTTGGTGGGACCTTCCTGAGATACAAATGAAATCCTTTGTATCCGGATTAAGGGTCTGTTTATACCAGAATGCTGTGAGGGAAACCTGCGTTTTGTGTGCATTTCCCACAATGCATTCAAAATGCACTACCACAGGGATCTGTAATGGGTGTCAACTTAACCTCTTCACACTGTGCCTCCAAAAACTCCTGATCGCTTGCAGTGATCGAGAGCTTTCAGTTAGATGCCGGTAACTGATAAGGGGGTGCTCAAGGCGTGCACATCGCTACTGATCACAATTCATGCCAATATGTGGCCTCTCTGTGCCAAGGCCCAGGCGCCGAGAGGCCGCATATTTGTGTGTGGCAAGGGGTTAATAACAACCCAAATGCAGGTCACAAAAGCAGTGTTTGCCTGCACTAGAATGTTTGATCAGCAGTACCATGCGATCCATTTGCTGTGCATTTTATAAAGCAGTGCATGCACAGCTCTTAGTGCAGACCGACACGGTTTCAGCCCATTAAAATGAAAGGGCTGAAATTGCACAGCACCTGGAAGGCATGTGAATTGCAAAGGAATGCACAGAGCGTTCCTATGTGATTTGTGGTGTGAACCGGCCTTGAGTCTTGGGGCCCAGTGCCGAAAAAAGTTCAGGCACTTGGCTCCATTAACGTGCCTGACAGGGGCACTAGCATTAGGGTTGCCACCTCATCCCTTTAAACCCGAACACATATGAATTACACAGGTTCTGAGACTAATTCAATGAAGATAGGGCACCAAGTGAGATTAATTAGCACCTTAATCAGCCACAGAACCTGTGTCATTCATGTGTTCGGGTTTAAAGGGATGAGGTGGCAACTCTAACTAGCATAGGTACCTGGAGCAATTGCCCTGAATCTCTAGCAAGGTGCCCAGGATCCCAGACACCATGATTGTCCCCTCAATAGCAGCCAGTTTGTCTTTTAAGAAGGGGGGGAGGGGACAAGTTGTCAAAGATGAATACATGCAGTGATTTCGGGGGATAAGAGGATGCTTTAAGTGTTAGGGTGCACTTTAAAAGGGGAGAGAAATTGTGCTGGAAGGGAGGTTAATTAAAAATTCTGACTCCCCCCAATCACAAGTTTTCTCCCCCCCCCCCAAGTGCCCCCTAACACATAAAGCATCCTCCTATCCCCCCAAATAACTGCAAGTATTCTTCTTTAACAACTTGCCCTTTTACTGTGTCTCCTTCCCCTGCAAGTGCCAAGCATTAAGATTAAGTACAAATATCAGATCAGCATGTCCCGTTCTCTTGATGCTGAGTGCTGTGTCCATTCTCCTCCCCCTCCTTCCCCTGTCTCTGACATCCGAGCCGAGAAAAAGAGGGAGGGGACTTCAGTCCGTATGTTAGTGTGAGGTGGGCAAGAGGGGGGAGGAAGGGGGGAGAGAGAGGGAGAGATGCCTTACAGTGTAATCGCAGCGTGTGGGAACAGAAACACCCCGCACACGCTGCGAGCCAATCACTGGAGCTGGAGGTGAGAGACACAGCAGCCGCTATGCCAGGTGTCGGACCGAAAGTCTTTCATGCAGTCGTGGGGCCCCCTTACAGTGGCGGAATTTGCCAGGGCCCAGTCGCAAGTGCGACTGTTGCGACCCTGGTAATTCTGCCACTGGGTACACCACTGATAACCCTAGACCATTCAGAGTAAGAATCATTAACCACTACTCTCTGAATTCTGTCTTTTAGCCAGTTTTCTATCCATTTACAAACTGATATTTTCAAGCCTGTAGACTTTACCTTACACATGAGCCGTGTGTGCGGAACTGTATCAAACACTTTTGCAAAATCCAAGTATACCATATCCACAGCCACCCCTCTGTCCAAGGTTTTATTTACTTCTTCATAAAAAGAAATTAGGTTTGTCTGACAACTTCTGTCTTTCATGAATCCATGCTGTCTGTTGCTTAAAA
Organism: Lithobates clamitans; assembly: GCA_037952925.1. NCBI lineage: Eukaryota > Metazoa > Chordata > Amphibia > Anura > Ranidae > Lithobates > Lithobates clamitans. The sequence continues at coordinate 72,727 of JBBGZY010001082.1, read as the reverse complement.
TGTTTTTTTCCAGCAAGAACTCGTCTATGTGGTCTTTTATTAAATGCTCCAGTATATTCCCGACTATAGAAGTTAAACTAACAGGTCTATAGTTACTTGGTAAAGACTTTGATCCCTTTTTAAATATAGGCACCTCGTTCGCCCTGCGCAAATCCAGTGGTACTATTCCCATCATTAATGAGTCCCTAAAAATTAGATACAATGGCTTTGAAATTACAGAGCTCAATTCTTTAAGGATCCGTGGGTGGATGCCATCAGGTCCAGGTGCTTTATTCACCTTTATTCTGTATAAATATTTCTGGACCATATCACTTTTGAGCCATTGTGGATCATTCGGGGCTGTGTCAGTACCACCCCCATTATGGACATGAGCTCCCCCATGCCTCTTTGGTATACACAGAGCTGAAGAAAGTATTAATAAATTAGCCTTCTCCTTGTCCCCAGTCACCCACTCTAGATTATTTTGTAAAGGGCCTACATGCTCAGACCTGACCTTTTTACTATTAATATATTTGAAGAATTTTTTGCAATCTGTCGTTCATTCTGAATTTGCATCCTTGATTTCCTTTTTACATATTCTGTTAAATCCTTTGTAACATTTAAACAAAACTAGTGTTCCCTCATTTTTATATTTTTTAAAAGCTCTTTTCTTATTGTTTATAGCTTTTCTAACTTTGACTGTGAGCCACATAGGTTTTATTTTTAGCCTTTTAAACTTATTGCCCAAGGGAATATACTTTGCAGTGAGGTCTCAAACAGTCTTTTTGAAGAATTCCCATTTCTGTTCTTTGTTTATCAATGTCAATATTCCCTCCCAGTCTAAATCCTGGAGAGCAGCCCTCATCCTTGGAAAATTTGCTCTCTTGAAGTTAAGTGTTTTTATCTTTCCCGTATGTATCTCTTGTTTACAGCTAACATCAAATGAAATCATGTTATGATCACTGCTACCCAGGTGTTCCTTTATCTGAACATTAGTAATTAGCTCTTTATGGTGTGAGATTACCAGGTCCAACAGAGCTTCATTCCTAGTTGAGGCCTCAATAAATTGGACTATAAAATTGTCCTGTACAAGGTTTATAAATTTTTGCCCTTTAACTGTCCCAGCAGTGCCATTACTCCAGTCAATTTCTGGGTAGTTAAAATTCCACATTATTATCACCGTCCCAGCCCTTGCAGCCCTTTCCATCTGTGCAAGGAGCTGAGTCTCCACCTCCTCGTTAACATTGGGTGGTCTATAACAAACTCCAATGATTAACTTTGAACTACGCACATCTATATGCAGTTCCACCCATAATGCTTCAGACTCATCACACTCTCCATCAATCAGGTCCTCTTTCACACTTACTTTGAGATCACATCTCACATAGAGACAGAGCCGCCACCTTTCCTTTTTACCCTGTCTCTCCAAAAGAGTGCATAGCCAGTAATATTAATAGCCCAGTCATGTGAGGATTGAAGCCAAGTTTCAGCAATACCGATTATATCATAGCTCTCCTCATGCACCAGAGCTTCCAACTCACCTATTTTGCTTGGTAGACTTCTGGCATTGGTGAACAAACACTTTAATGCATTCTTACATTTTGCTCTGGTGTTTTTCATCTCATTTTTAGTAGTACAAATGGTACTAAAGTTTCCAATGGCTGTTTGCAACATGGGAACTTTCTTGTCACCTGCCATAACCCTCCCCCCATCTATCCCCATTCCACCCTCCATTAATGTCTGACCCCTAACTGACCTGTCTTCCCGATGTAATTCTAGTTCATATATGAGAGTCTGTCCATCTAAATTCGAATTGAGTAGTTATCTGATGTTGCAGGGGTGCATTCATCTCCACCCCCATCGCCTCTGATTTACTATAATTCAGCTTAAAATTAGACAGTGCACTAAATGTGCGTAATTCCATCAGCAGGGATGGAAGGGATATGACTGGAGAGGTTATAAAAAAAATCAAATCATCAGCGTAATCGGCAAGTTTATGTTCCTCACCTTTTGTTGGGATAACCCTGATATTTGGATTGGCACGGACAGTTCTTAAAAAGGGTTCTATCGTAAGAATAAAGATAATGGGTGAAAGTGGGCAACCCTGGCGCGTCCCATTACATATGGAAAAGGGATGATATTCTGCTGCTGATTTACAGATTTTTTCGGTGTGGAATATCAGCTTGTAAACCAGCTCTGCATTTCATTCCCCAAACCTATATGTTGTAAATGGCTTTCAAAAATATCCAATCCACTCTATCAAATGCTTTCTCTGCATCCACGGATATAGGCACTAGGGGTTTATGATAACTTTGGGAGAAATGTATGGCACTCAGGACTCGCTGCGTATTCTCTCTGTCTTCACTATCAGGGGTAAAACCCACTTGATTGGGATGTATTAGGTAGGAAATATGGCTCAATAATCTGGTGGCGAGAATTTTCATAAAAATCTTAAGGTCCACATTTACCAGGGAGATTGGATGATAGCTAGAGCACTGGGAAGGGTCTTTCCCCTCTTTGGGGATTACTGTTATATGAGCTAATAATGTTTCCGCCGGTATTGTCTGCCCATCGCATAGTGCGTTAAAGACCGCTATAAATCTCTGTGCCAATTTATCAAAAAAAGTCTTGTAGTAAGACAGGGTATACCCGTCAGGACCAGGGGCCTTACCTGATTTCAGTTACTTTAAGGCTCCTAAAAACTTGTCAATTGTAATTGGTACATCCAAATCCCTGCCTCTAGGCCAGTAGAAGTAGCTGTGAGCCCCGAGCGCGTAGCCTGTACGTTCTTCACATTGTGTCTGGATGCCTGCTGATCACTGCTGACGTCACTTCCGCTTCCGCGTTCCAGGGTGGTTAGCGTGGAGCTTTCCACACCATGGACAACGCGACTCAGCCGCTGTAACCATGATTTCTACATCCCCACAGCCAGAGGACTGTCAGCGGAGCCTGCATCCCAGCAACAGAACACCCCTGGACACCCCAACCCCTGATGAGCACCACCTTGTGAATCTGTGCATCAATAAGTGTTACACTAATATTTAATATGTGACAGAACTATTGTAGTTGGAGCCTCCAAAAAACCCCCTTCTTTTTTCTTCATACTGAAGAAACCTGACCTGGTTCCTCAAAGATATTCCGAAAGAGCTTCCAAAAGTTAGACAGGCTAGAAACCACTGGATCATTCTTCTCCAACAGGGGGGGCAGCCCAGGCTAAAGCCTTACCGCAGAGAAGGGAATTAATATAGGCTACCTTTGCCCGATCAGATGAGAAATTTTGACGCTGGAGTTCGAAGTGAATGGTGCACTGGCTGAGGAACCTTCTGAAGGCCTTGGAGTCCCCAGAGAAACGGGACGGAGCTGGTAGTTGTAGAAAATGTGTGACTGTGACCAGAATAGGTATAGCCGCCGATTGTGATTGGGGTTGCTAAATTGGGGGTCCTAGGGAGGCCTGAAGCTATTCAAAGCGGGAAGCCATACCCCTGAGGAATCGCATCACCTGAGTCTGATTAGATTCCTGGGCCTCGAGTCGGCAGGCTACGCCCTGCAGCGGATAATCTGCGGGTAGCGGCACATCAGTGACCCTGCCCCCCTCTGACAACACAGGGAAAGCCATAGGGAAGTCCCCGTGGGTCAGAGGGGGCGGGGTCACCGGGTGGCCCCGCCCTCCGTTATACAAGAGCTGTCACCTGAACAGAAGCGTCACACAGCAGGAGACTTCCATTGAGGTGGATCGGAGGACGAAGCGGAGAAGAAGATGTCGGACGAGAAGACCGGAGGAAGAAGCAGAGGAAGATAGAGGAAGAAGCAGGGGGAAGAACAAGATGGAGGAAGAAGAAGAACACCAGAAGAAGATGGAAGAAGAAGCGGGGAAAGAAGGAGACATAAAATAATAAAGGAATTTTCAAAAACCGTCTATTTTTTTTTTTTATCCTTTTTGACACTTTTTTTGTGAAATGGTAGGGGTACATTTGTACCCCATTACCAATTCACACAGGAGGGGGCCGGGATCTGGGGGTCCCCTTGTTAAAGGGGGCTTCCAGATTCCGATAAGCCCCCCGCCCGCAGACCCCCACAACCACCAGGCAAGGGTTGTGGGGATGAGGCCCTTCTCCCCATCAACATGGGGACAAGGTGCTTTGGGGGGTTACCCTCCGAATATTGAGGGCATGTGGCCTGGTACGGTTCAAGAGGGGGGGGCGCTCTCTCATCCCCCCTCTTTTCCTGTGGCCTGCCAGGTTGCGTGCTCGGATAAGGGTCTGGTATGGATTTTTGGGGGGACCCCACGCCATTTTTTAAAAAAATTTTGGTGTGGGGTTCCCCTTAATATCCATACCAGACCTGAAGGGCCTTTTTTGCTGCCAGACTGTTCTGGGAAACATGTGCCACTTTACAGGCATGTTATAGACACCCCCAGGTACGAAATTTAAAGGAATATTACACTTTTATTGTTTCACTTTAAGCATTATTAAAATCACTGCTCCCGATAAAACAGCCATTTTTAAAACTTTTTTTTGCATTGATACCTTAAGGAAAAAAAATGATTTAAAACTACTCACAGCTATAATGAATTGTCGGTCCTGGCAATACACATAAAAGTTCATTGATAAAAAGGGCATGGGATTCCCCCACAGGGGAACCCCGAACCAAAAGTCTTCAGGTCTGGTATGGATTTTAAGGGGAACCCCGCACCCAATTTTTTAAAAAAATGGCGTGGGGTCCCCCCCAAAATCCATACCAGACCCTTATCTGAGCAAGCAACCTGGCAGGCCACAGGAAAAGAGGGGGGACGAGACAGCGCCCCCCCTCCTGAATCGTACCAGGCCACATGCCCTCAACATTGGGAGGGTGCTTTGGGGTAGCCCCCCAAAGCACCTTGTCCCCATGTTGACGGGGAGAAGGGCCTCATCCCCACCACCCTTGCCCGGTGGTTGTGGGGGTCTGTGAGTGGGGGGGCTTATCGGAATCTAGAAGCCCCCTTTAACTAGGGGACCCCCAGATCTCGGCCTCCCCCCTGTGTGAATTGGTAATGGGGTACAAATGTACCCCACCATTTCACAAAAAAAGTGTCAAAAATGTTAAAAACAGACAGTTTTTGGCAATTCCTTTATTAATGTCTTCTTCTTTCCATCGCCTTCTGGTCTTCCTTTGGTGTTCTTCTTCTTCCTCCATCTTGTTCTTCCCCCGCTTCTTCCTCTATCTTCCTCCGGTCTTCTCGTCTGGCATCTTCTCCGCTTCGTCCTCCAATCCGCCTTAATGGGAGTCTCCCGCGGTGTGACGCTTCTGTTCAGGTGACAACTCTTTTATAACGGAGGGACGATGACCCTGCCCCCCTCTGACGCACCGGGACTTACCTATGGCTTTCCCCGTGTTATCAGAGGGGGGTCGGGGTCACCCGTTTATGTAAATTTTTTGTAGATATTGAGAGGGACCTCCAACCCATTTTTTTTTTCATTTTGGCACGGGGTTCCCCTTAATATCCATACCAGACCTAAAGGGCCTGGTATAAAATTTGGGGGGCCCCCATGGATTTTTTTTTTTTAATTTTGGTTTGGGGTTCCCCTGTGGGGGAATCCCATGCAATTTTTATCAATGAACTTTTATGTATATTGCAGGGACCAACAATTCATTATAGCCGCGAGTAGTTTTAAATGACTTTTTTTCCTTTAGAAATGTCATTTTGCTGTCAGACTGTTTTAAACACGGGAAACATGCTCCTCTTTACAGGCATACTATAGACACCCCCCAGGTACGAAATTTAAAGGAATATTACACTTTTATTGTTTCACTGTTTAATTGTTAAATTTTAAATTTTGTTTAATTTCATTGTTTAAGCATTATTAACCACTTGAGCCCCGGACCATTATGCTGCCTAAGAACCAGAGGTCTTTTTCCAATTTGGCACTGCGTCACTTTAACTGCTAATTGCGCGGTCATGCAATGCTGTACCCAAACGAAATTTGCGTCCTTTTCTTCCCACAAATAGAGCTTTCTTTTGATGGTATTTGATCACCTCTGCGGTTTTTATTTTTTGCGCTATAAACGGAAAAAGACCGAAAATTTTGAAAAAAATGATATTTTCTACTTTTTGTTATAAAAAAATCCAATAAACTAAATTTTAGTCATACATTTAGGCCAAAATGTATTCGGCCACATGTCTTTGGTAAAAAAAATGTCAATAAGCGTATATTTATTGGTTTGCGCAAAAGTTATAGCGTCGACAAACTAGGGTACATTTTCTGTAATTTACACAGCTTTTAGTTTATGACTGCCTATGTCATTTCTTGAGGTGCTAAAATGACAGGGCAGTACAAAACCCCCCCAAATGACCCCATTTTGGAAAGAAGACACCCCAAGGAAATTGCTGAGAGGCATGTTGAACCCATTGAATATTTATTTTTTTTGTCCCAAGTGATTGAATAATGACAAAAAAAAAAAATATTTACAAAAAGTTGTCACTAAATGATATATTGCTCACACAGGCCATGGGCCTATGTGGAATTGCACCCCAAAATACATTTAGCTGCTTCTCCTGAGTATGAGGATACCACATGTGTGGGACTTTTTGGGAGCCTAGCCGCGTACGGGGCCCCAAAATCCAATCACCGCCTTCAGGATTTCTAAGGGTGAAAATTTTTGATTTCACTCTTCACTGCCTATCACAGTTTGAGGCCATGGAATGCCCAGGTGGCACAAAACCCCCCTAAATGACCCCATTTTGGAAAGTAGACACCCCAAGCTATTTGCTGAGAGGCATGGTGAGTATTTTGCAGCTCTCATTTGTTTTTGAAAATGAAGAAAGACAAGAAAAAACTTTTTTTTTTTCTTTTTTCAATTTTCAAAACTTTGTGACAAAAAGTGAGGTCTGCAAAATACTCACTATACCTCTCAGCAAATAGCTTTGGGTGTCTACTTTCCAAAATGGGGTCATTTGGGGGGGTTTTGTGCCACCTGGGCATTCCATGGCCTCCGAAACTGTGATAGGCAGTGAAGAGTGAAATCAAAAATTCACACCCTTAGAAAGCCTGAAGGCGGTGCTTGGTTTTCGGGGTCCCGTACGCGGCTAGGCTCCCAAAAAGTCTCACACATGTGGTATCCCCGTACTCAGGAGAAGCAGCAGAATGTATTTTGGGGTGTAATTTCACATATTTCCATGGCATGTTTGAGCAATATATCACTTAGTGACAACTTTGTGCAAAAAAATAAAAAATTTGTCTCTTTCCCGCAACTTGTGTCGCAATATAAAATATTCCATGGACTCGACATGCCTCTCAGCAAATAGCTTGGGTGTCTACTTTCCAAAATGGGGTCATTTGGGGGGGTTTTGAACTGTCCTGGCATTTTATGCACAACATTTAGAAGCTTATGTCACACATCACCCACTCTTCTAACCACTTGAAGACAAAGCCCTTTCTGACACTTATTGTTTACATGAAAAAGTTTTTTTTTTTTTGCAAAAAAATTACTTTGAACCCCCAAACATTATATATTTTTTTAAAGCAAATGCCCTACAGATTAAAATGGTGGGTGTTTCATTTTTTTTTTCACACAGTATTTGCGCAGCAATTTTTCAAACGCATTTTTTGGGGAAAAAACACACTTTTTTAAATTTTAATGCACTAAAACACACTATATTGCCCAAATGTTTGATGAAATAAAAAAGATGATCTTAGGCCAAGTACATGGATACCAAACATGACATGCTTTAAAATTGCGCACAAACGTGCAGTGGCAACAAAATAAATACATTTTTAAAAGCCTTTAAAAGCCTTTACAGGTTACCACTTTAGATTTACAGAGGAGGTCTACTGCAAAAATTACTGCCCTCGATCTGACCTTCGCGGTGATACCTCACATGCATGGTGCAATTGCTGTTTACATTTGACGACAGACCGCCGCTTGCGTTCGCCTTAGCGCGAGAGCAGGGGGCGACAGGGGTGCTTTTTTTTTTTTTTTTTTTTCTTTATTATTTTTTTGCTTTTTTATCTTATTTTTAAACTGTTCCTTTCATATTTTTTTTTTTTAATCATTTTTATTGTTATCTCGGGGAATGTAAATATCCCCTATGATAGCAATAGGTAGTGACAGGTACTCTTTTTTGAAAAAATTGGGGTCTATTAGACCCTAGATCTCTCCTCTGCCCTCAAAGCATCTGACCACACCAAGATCGGTGTGATAAAATGCTTCCCCAATTTCCCAATGGCGCTATTTACATCCGGCGAAATCTAAGTCATAAAATGCTCGTAGCTTCCGGTTTCTTAGGCCATAGAGATGTTTGGAGCCACTCTGGTCTCTGATCAGCTCTATGGTCAGCTGGCTGAATCACCGGCTGCATTCTCAGGTTCCCTGTTGAGACAGGAGAGCCAGAGAAAAACACGGAAGACGGTGGGGGGGGATTCCCTCCCACGGCTTGTAAAAGCAGTCTAGAGGCTAATTAGCCGCTAGGATTGCTTTTACATGAAAGCCGACCGCTGGCTGAAAAGAATGATACCAAGATGATACCTAAACCTCCAGGCATCATTCTGGTATAACCACTCAAAGTCGTGAATGGCGTACCTGAAGACAAAAAAATGGTTAACAATAAAGCACAGTAAACGGTAAAGTATAAAAAATTGCATACCTGAAAAGCAAACATGATAAAACATAATAACAATAAAACATTGCAGAATAGAATACAGTAAAAAAGAGCAGAACAATAGAGAGAGAGAGAATAGAGAGAGAGAAAACAATAAAACGACAACTATTTTTTTTTATTTTATATATTTTTTTTTGACACTTTTTTTGTAACTAACTTTTGTAACTGTAACTTTTATAACTGTAACCGGTTCCAGGTTCGGGTCTCTCAAAATGCGATGGCATCTTGGGAGACCCTGTGAAAGTGTGCCTAGTCTGTAGAATGCTGTACCCTACGCTAATACTCAACTAGTGAATGGTAGCGTTCAAAACATTCACCAATGCAAAGACCAGGATTGTCAGGACAGGAGGGACAATAATAGCGGGTGTCACGCCTATATACGCGATTGCTGCAGACACAACATCTTTTTTGGGGGGGTTCGTTGGGTAGGGGTACTCGGGAGGACATAAAAATGCCTCTCATGCAGCCGACTGCATTTGGTTGGGGATGTGAATGGGGGAAGTATGGGCGCTGCAGAAGTAGTGGGTTCCCAATTAGAATTGGCGAATGCAGCAGGAAGGGCATTATGGGCACGACGGGCCTGTGTTTGTCTTTTTGGTGGCAGCGGGACACTACTTGTGCTTGCCACCTCACCAGCTTGAACTGCACTTATGGGACTCGCCACGTCACCAAGTGTTACTGCAGTGCTGGTTTGACTACGACCGGGGTGTACTAGGCCGCTGGTGCTTGCCAGTTCAATAAAAAGCTACCAAAAAAACTGTTAGCGATCGCAGGGATCAGGCCTGACTCTGCGAACGCTGCAGTTATGCGTTAAGTGTTTTGTAAGTGACAGTGATCGATTGATACTGCACTTGGGTGGGCTGGGCTGGGCCAGGCGGAGGGGCAAAATGCAGGTGCTAGCAGGTATCTGGGCTGATCCCGCTAACACTGCGTTTTTGGGAACCCTAAACTGCTGGGGACGTTAGTATAGATCTGATCGGATCAGATATTGATCCGTTCAGATACTGTACCACTAAGAGAGGTGTATGCTGCGTGCGTGGGTGTTAGCGGTACTGGCGCTAACCTGACGCTGCCTGGGGCCGGTGCTTGCCAGTTCACCAAAATACTACCAAAAAAAAAATGTTAGCGATCGCAGGGATCAGGCCTGACTCTGCGAACGCTGTAGTTATACGTTTAGAGTTTTGTAAGGGACAGTGATCGATCGATACTGCACTTGGGTGGGCTGGGCCGGGCGGAGGGGCAAAACGCAGGTGCTAGCAGGTATCTGGGCTGATCCCGCTAACACTGCGTTTTTGGGAACCCTAAACTGCTGGGGACGCTAGTATAGATCTGATCGGATCAGATATTGATCCGATCAGATACTATACCACTAAGGGAGGTGTACGGTGCGTGCGTGGGTGTTAGCGGTACTGGCACTAACCTGACGCTGCCTGGGGCTGGTGCTTGCCAGTTCACCAAAATGCTACCAAAAAAACTGTTAGTGATCGCAGGGATCAGGCCTGACTCTGCGAACGCTGCAGTTATGCGTTTAGTGTTTTGTAAGTGACAGTGATCGATCGATACTGCACTTCGGTGGGCTGAGCGGAGGGGCAAAACGCAGGTGCTAGCGGGTATCTGGGCTGATCCCGCTAACACTGCGTTTTTGGGAACCCTAAACTGCTGGGGACGCTAGTATAGATCTGATCGGATCAGATATTGATCCGATCAGATACTATACCACTAAGGGAGGCGCATGCTGCGTGCGTGGGTGTTAGCGGTACTGGCGCTAATCTGACGCTGCCTGGGGCGACGCATATCACCGCCGGGCGATTAGGGGGCTAAACCTTTATTCGGTAATAAACGGCGGGTGCCCTGACACTATAAAAAATAAACGAACTAACCAGTGTCAACCGAAACGGTTATACGGTGATCAGTGGTGAAAGGGTTAACTAGGGGGCAATCAAGGGGTTAAAACATTTATTAGATACTATATGGGGGTCCCTGACGCTATAAAACGCTGATGGCGAACCTAAATATTTACCTCACTAACTAGCGTCACCTGCGACACTAATACAGCGATCAGAAAAATGATCGCTTAGCGACACTGGTGACAGGGGGTGATCAAGGGGTTATAACTTTATTAGGGGGGGGTAGGGGGGTACCCTAGACCTACAGGGGGGTAACAGTAACTGTGCTAACACTGTAACTGTCACAAACTGACACTATGCAGTAATCAGAAAAAAAAAAAACCTGCTTGGTGTCAGTTTGTGACAGGGGGGGGGGTGATTGGGGGGGGATCGGGGGGCGATCGGGGTGTTTTGTATGCCTGGCATGTTCTACTGTGTGTGTGTGTTGTGCACTCACATTGATGTCTTCTCCCCTCGGCGCTGGAACGGAAACTACCGAGCCGAGGGGAGATGACATCATTTCCTTTGCTGCTGTTTAGCATACAGCAGCAAAGGAATGTTCCCATTAGCCGGCGGCGATCGCGAGGGGGGGGCCACGAACGGATAGCCTCCCCCTCCACTCCGATCGCCGGGGAACAAAACGGGACCGCCTCGGGCACCGGGGGGATGTCCGATCGGACCCCCCACCTGCGGGAGGCAAATCACGTACATGTACGTGATTTTGCCTGCCCGTGCCGCCTTGCCGACGTACATCGGCGTGAGGCGGTCCTTAAGTGGTTAAAATCACTGCTCCCAAAAAAACGTCAGTTTTTAAAACTTTTTCTGCATTGATACATGTCCCCTGGGGCAGGATCCAGGTCCCCAAACACTTTTTATGACAATAACTTATATATTAACTTTTAAAATTAGCACTTTTGATTTCTCCCATAGGCTTTTAAAGGGTGTTCCGCGGCTTTCGAATTTGCTGCGAACACCCCAAATTGTTCGCTATTCGTCGAACGGGCGAACAGCCAATGTTCGAGTCGAACTCATGTTCGACCCGAACATAAAGCCCATCACTAATCTCAAGGCAGTTGAGACCACAGTCACCAAAAAAACCATTGGTAACACAATGGTTGACGCCATGGGTTGAAATCCTGCAGCGCCCGCAAGGTCCTCCTCCTCAAGAAGGCACATGTACAGGCCTGTCTGAAGTTTGCCAATGAACATCTAAATGATTCAGAGAAGGATTGGGAGAAAGTGCTGTGGTCAGATGAGACCAAAATTTAGCTCTTTGGCATTAACTCGATTTGCCGTGTTTGGAGGAAGAAAAATGTTGACTACCCTAAGAACACCATCCCTACAGTCAAGCACAGAGGGGGAAACATTATGCTTTGGGGCTGTTTCTCTGCTAAAGGTACAAGCCAACTTTGCTGCATTGAGAGGCCAATGGACGGGGCCATGTATTTCAAAATCTTGGTTGAGAACCTTCTTTCTTCAGCCAGAACACCGAAGACGTGTCGTGGATCGGTCTTCCAGCATTACAATGACCCAAAACATACCACCAAAGCAGCAAAAGGAGTGGCTCAAGAACAAACAAATTAAGGTCATGGAGTGGCCTAGCCAGTCTCCAGACCTTAATCCTATAGAAAATTTATGGAGGGAGCTGAAACTTTGAGTTGCCAAGCGAGAGCCGAGAAACCTTAAGGATTTAGGGAAGATCTGTAAAGAAGAGTGGACCAAAATCCCTCCTGAGATGTGTGCAAACCTGGTAACTAACTTTAAGAAACGTCTTACCTCTGTGCTTGCCAACAAGGGTTTCTCCACCAAGCATTAAGTCATGTTTTGCTTGGGGATCAAATACCTATTTTACTCACTGAACTGCAACTCAATTTATAACATTTGTATCATGTGTTTTTTTTCTGGATTTTTGGTTGTTATTCTGTCTCTATCATTTAAAATACACCTATGATAAAAAATGATAGACCCTTAATTTCTTTGCGTTTGGGCAAACTTACAAAAACTGCAGGAGATCAAATAATTATTTTTGCCACTGTATATGACTGACAGGCAAAACAGTGAAGCACTGATAAAAATCAAAGGAGGGATTATATACCTTCCCAGCAGCCAGCTTTAGGTGGAGCCTGATTATTGGGATCTGCTAGCTGCTGGGAGGCTGGTGGCCACCCGAACTGCACCCTTCAGCTCCAGGAACCACAGTGCCACAAGCAGGTGATCCAGGTCCTGGCACCTACTTAAAGGAAAATTATACTTACCATCAGTAGGCCAGGGAGGGTTTGCTTATGGTGACAATAATAAACCATGCCTGCACATGAGAAGATACTGTTGAGTGTGTCTATTGTATAAAAAAATACAAGGATAAGATAGTCATTAATAAACTGGATACTAATGAACTGATTGAGTTTTTTATTTTCTGGCCCTGAGACTTGCGCATCTGTCAGTCTTATGAAAGTAGAAGTAGTTGGAATTAGCTAGATGTGGATGAGCTATAGCTAACTGATGGACTGAAGCTCAAGCACTCAGTGTATATATGTCATATTATATGTTATATATAGGGAAAAGCACGTGATATTTCCTATGTGTTACACTGACATCTATACACTGAGTGCTTTCCCTAACACTGATATGTGTATGCTGAGAGCTATTCCTTAAATACAACACTGATATCTGTATGCTGAGAGCTATTCCTTATATACAACACTGATATCTGTACACTTCGGCGGAAATAACGATCAGCTGAAAGAATGTTCCTTATATTGGTGGTCAGCAGAAAGAATGTTCCTTACATTGGTGGTCAGCAGAAAGAATGTTCGTTACATTGGTGGTCAGCTGAAAGAATGTTCCTTACATTGGTGGTCAGCAGAAAGAATGTTCCTTACATTGGTGGTCAGTGAGAATAATGTTTCTTACATTGGTGGTCAGAGAGAATATTGTTTCTTACATTGGTTGTCAGAGAGAATAGTGTTTATTACATTGGTGGTCAGTGAGAATAATGTTCCTTACATTGGTGGTCAGCAGAAAGAATGTTCCTTACATTGGTGGTCAGCTGAAAGAATGTTCCTTACATTGGTGGTCAGCAGAAAGAATATTCCCTACATTGGTGGTCAGCTGAAAGAATATTCCTTACACTGGTGGTCAGCTGAAAGAATGTTCTTTACATTGGTGGTCAGCTGAAAGAATGTTCCTTACATTGGTGGTCAGTGAGAAGAATGTTCCTTACATTGGTGGTCAGTGAGAATAATGTTTCTTACATTGGTGGTCAGTGAGAATAATGTTCCTTACATTGGTGGTCAGCAGAAAGAATGTTCCTTACATTAGTGGTCAGCGGGAAGAATGTTTGTTACATTGGTGGTCAGTGAGAATAATGTTCCTTACATTGGTGGTCAGCAGAAAGAATGTTCCTTACATTAGTGGACAGCAGAAAGAATGTTCGTTACATTGGTGGTCAGCTGAAAGAATGTTTCTTACATTGGGGGTCATCAGAATGTTCCTTATATTGGTGGTCAGCAGAATGTTCCTTACATTGGTGGTCAGCAGAAAGAATGTTCCTTACATTGGTGGTCAGCTGAAAGAATGTTCCTAACATTGGGGGTCAGCAGAATGTTCCTTATATTGGTGGTCAGCAGAATGTTCCTTACATTGGTGGTCAGCAGAAAGAATGTTCCTTACAATGGTGGTCAGCAGAATGTTCCTTACATTGGTGGTCAGTGAGATGAATGTTCCTTACATTGGTGGTCATCAGAAAGAATGTTCCTTACATTGGTGGTCAGCAGAAAGAATGTTCCTTACATTGGTGATTAGCAGAATGTTTCTTACATTGGTGGTCAGTGAGAAGAATGTTCCTCATATTAGTGGTCAGAGAGAATAATGTTCCTTACATTGGTGGTCATCAGAAAGAATGTTCCTTATATTGGTGGTCAGTGGAAAGAATGTTCCTCACATTGGTGGTCAGAGAGAAGAATGTTTCTTACATTGGTGGTCAGAGGGAAAAATGTTCCTTAGTCCTTACATTGGTGGTCAGTGAAAATGATATAAAGTAAATACAAATTATTTAAAAAAAAAATGTAAAGCACACCCATGACCCCTGCACACGCTCTATATGAAAAGCTTTATGTAGGACGAGCGCATCTATGTAAACAATAATGGCGCCACACATGTATGGTATCGTCGGGAACGTTGGAGTAAGAGAAATTCTAGGGCCATAATTTTATAACATGCTGGACAGAGCTTTTTATTTTTTGTATATTTTTTATCAAACAGTTCAGCTAAGAAGACATTTGTTGTACCTGTTATATTGTGTTAATTTATGAAATCCTTCATTTTGGAAATGTACCATTGTTGCACTTTCTTTAATGTAAGTTTATTTTTCCTTATATTCTATAATAAACATTTATTTTGAACATAGTGGAGAGACATTCTGTGACAAACGCATGTAGTGTGGGCAGTGCAATATGTAGGTGGGGTTTTGTGTGGGTGTGGCTTGAGTGTGGGCGGGGACAGGGGGCCCCAGGATCTCCTGTTGCCCAGGGGCCCGATAAGTTGTCAGTCCGCCCCTGTGTGAAGGTTATGAGAGTCTACAACAAGCTATGTCTAAATTTTGGCAGCTAAGTTTTCTACTAAATTGTTAAAAAGCTTCAATTTCGTATCCACATACCGTAACTGTTATAATAAGGAATCTCTATAATACAGGGGAAGAAAAATAGGACTATTTTTAGGATTGGATCTATCTATCTATCTATCTATCTATCTATCTATCTATCTATCTATCTATCTATCTATCTATCTATCTATCTATCTAATATACGTCTCTCCTTCTCTGCTTGTTTTGATGTTCCCTATATACATAATAAACTGCGTAATTAATTACAATTTTGAAGCCATACTGCAGTAGCAGCAGAATTCTGGCAAACTGCCTTGAATAACATAAAAATAATGCAAGTTATTCCTCATTATTCCAAGTGGCAGATGTTTCAGACTATTATTAAATCATCTGTAACTTTCCAATGTAATGTTTACACATTGTGATGCAGAATGGTTTCGTATTCAACATGGCAGTTTTCCCAGATTATTTCCATACCAACCAAAACCCGGACTGTACTCAAATTAAAGCATGAAATCAAGGGCATGATCAAGTAGTAAAGATGTGTGTGTAGCAATAACTCACGGTGGAGCTGCTGATTTAAAGCGGGCTGTTACCGTCACCTTTTTACCTGTAGTTTCACCAATACCAGACTTAGAGTCCACGTTGAGTTTATCATCTGACAATGTAGGCACCAGTCACTTTAGTACTTTTCCAATGCTTTAACGGAATATAACTGGAAGAAGTAGCAGGAAAGAGGTAGAAGAAGAGTTGCAGGGAAGTTCAAATACCTTTTCTTGGTGTAGCACTAAGGAATTGAAATCTTAGGGATGAATGTATCTTCGGTTCAGGATTAAATCTTTTCCTGCCCGTATAGGTCTCTCTCACTAACCTAGCATCCGGAGCGCAGCACGAACAGAAAGTCTCCGCCACAGACTTGGGTAGAACAAAACTGTACGATCCTCTGCCACAGGACGTAGTAGTTTTAGATGAACAGCAACACAGTACCAGAACCTTTAAGCCGACCCAGCAGTACTATGTAGTAGGTTAACTAACTTAAGATGCATCCTCCAATTGAGTCACCAGGCCCCTCTCCAGACCAGCGCTCCACATGATCCTTCCAAGACAGGTCCTCCACTGGATTCTTCTCAATTGTCCGGCTTCTTCCTGCAGCGCAGACAGCACAGGACCATCTCTGCAGTAGTATAGTAGGCCCCAGACAGACTTCTGGGCCCACCCACACGCTGCAGCAACGCAGTCCTCCCGCCCGGAGGACCACGAGGTAGGACTCCTAGCACATACCTGACGGCCAGGAGGGCCAGCAGGTGGAAAGAAAGAGACCAACAAAATTTGGCGTCTGTCCCTTAAATACCTCTTCCCAGAATGCACCGCAGGGGACAACCTCTGCCGAGTTACCTCCGAGAAAGAAGAGCACTCATATACTTCAGCCTGTTGCTTTCCAACACCGACCTACAGTGACAACGACACCTACAGGCACAATGTGGAACTGCACGCAACACAGCCAAACTGGAACAGAGGCTAATTTAACAATAGATTGAATCTGAACTATGTACAGAACAGATGACCCATTAAATTTACATATAAGCGGTAGATTAAAATAATCTACCAGCACTACATATGTATTTCATGGTTTAGCTTTAAGGTATAATATCTCCACATGTTGTTATCTTTTACATGTCTGATGTAGCAACCATGTAAAATTTGGGCTTTTGGCTAGAGATAAGCAAATCAATTTTTAATTCAGTTGAATAAGGCAAAGAAGATTTGTCAAGTATAAAGCTGAACTCTAAGGAAACTGCTAAATATACAATTAAAAACAATTGTCGTACAAGCAGTCTTACTTGACAAAAGATTTATTATTCTGATCAGCCAGTTTTGTGATCCAGACACCCCTACCGGATATTGTAGCCAAGGCAGTACCCTCACTCTACTCCTTTTCAAGCTCACTATTACAACTTAGTCACAGCTGACTTGAAATTGAGGATGTATCACACTAATGAGGTTATTTCTATACTAATTCCATTAGCAAGTGCCTGATATTAGTCTAGCACTACCCCCCGCAGGGGCTGCTGGTAACTGGTTCCCCTATTCCTACACAGCCAGGCAGCATTTTCCACTTTCACCCGAACAAAAGAAAACAGTCTCTGAGCTTGGTTTTGTTGTTTTATTGAGGGTAATAACTTTGATGGGTATAGGGGTTATGGAATAGAGGTCGACCGATATATCGGCCGATATTTGGTGTTTTTTACTTACCGTATATACTCGAGTATAAGTCGTTCCGAGTATAAGTCGAGGCCCTAATTTACCACAAAAAAATGGGAAAAACTTATTGACCCGAGTATAATACGAGGGTGAGAAATGCACAGTTACTGTAAGTGGAAAAGAGGGTCAACAATGCCAATTTGCAGCATTACTGTTCCCATTTGCAGCCTCACTGTGCCCATTTGCAGCCATAGGTCCCCTGAACTTCAAACTCGGTAGTTAAGGGTTCCTAGATGCCCCCTAGCTGCAGCCAAAATTTGGGGTCTCTGAACCCATAGGGTCCCGAAATGACATTGCTGCAGATGGACACAGTTGACCGAATTTGGGGCCCCGTATCTCGGGGCCACTTAGTACTAAAAACCCCAAATTTGGTGTGCAAACCCAGTGGAACTAGCACCATAAAATTTCCAAATCTGGGGTTTCTAGCACCAAGTGGCCCAGAGATACAGGGCCCCAAATATCATTTCAGAAAATGTCAAGCATTTTTTTGCAGCAGAGAATGACATTTTCCGAACCGATTTGGGGCCCCGTATCTCAGGGCCACTTCGTGCTAGGAACTTCAGCTTTGGATATGTTGTGGTACCAGTTCCACTGGGTATGCACACTAAATTTGGGGTTCCTAGCACCAAGTGGCCCTGAGATATGGGGCCCCAAAATCGGTTCAGAAAATGTCAAGCACTTCTGCAGCAGAGAATGACATTTTCTGAACCAATTTTGGGGCCCCGTATCTCAGGGCCACTTCGTGCTAGGAACTTCAGCTTTGGATATGTTGTGGGACCAGTTCCACTTGGTTTGCACACCAAATTTGGGGTTCCTAGCACTAAGTGGAGCTGAGATACGAGGCCCCAAAGTCGGTTCGGAAAATGAAATTTTTTGCTGCATAAAAGTGCTTGACTCGAGTATAAGTCGAGGGGGGCACTTTCAGCACAAAAAAATGTGCTGAAAAATTCGACTTGTACTCGAGTATATACGGTAATCTGCATCGGCCGATTGTGCTGATAAAAAAGGCCGAAATAACTTCAGCGCAACTTGCAAATGACTTCTGTAATAGAAGTCAATACAAGTTGCCTGAAATCTTCTGTGAAGCGACTTCTCCCTCCTCTGGGCAGCCTGCCAAATCTGATAAAAAGAAGCTGAAGGATACAATGTTTACACTTCTGAATGAGCTGAACTCTGTGTGTAGAAGCTCTCAGTTTAACCATTTAAAGACTAAATCTTTTTTGACACTTGTTGCTTACAAGTAAAAATCCTGTATTTTCTGCTAGAAAATCACTTAGAACCCCCAAACATTATATATATATATTTTTTTAGCAGAGACCCTAGGGAATAAAATAGCGGTTTTTGCAATATTTTTTGACACACGGTATTTGCGCAGCGGTCTTCCAAACGCAATTTTTTAAAAAAAAATACATTAATAAATAAATAAAAAAACTAAGCAGTAAAGTTAGCCCATTTTTTTCGTCCAAAAGTTTTGATTACCTGTTTTTGTATATTTAATATTTAAGATATAGTTTTTTTTTTCTAAATTCTACATACAAGTGAACTGATTGGAGGTTTGTTTTGTTTAATAAATGTAAAAAAATTTCTGTATCACTTAGAGCCCTTGCACACTGGGGCGGGGGCGGCGTCGGCGGTAAAACGCTGCTATTATTAGCGGCGTTTTACCGTCGGTATTCGGCCACTAGCGGGGCGGTTTTACCCCCGCTAGCGGCCGAGAAAGGGTTAAATACCACTGCAAAGCACCTCTGCAGAGGCGCTTTGCCGGCGGTATAGCCGCGCCGTCCCATTGATTTCAATGGGCAGGAGCGGTGAAGGAGCGGTATACACTCCGCTCCTTCACCGCTCCGAAGATGCTGCTGGCAGGACTTTTTTTAAAGTCCTGCCAGCGCACCGCCCCAGTGTGAAAGCCCTCGGGGCTTTCACACTGGATACACAGCAGCGGCACTTTCAGGTCGGTTTGCAGGCGCTATTATTAGCGCAATAGCGCCTGGAAACCGCCCCAGTGTGCAAGGGCTCTAAAGGTTGCTCCCACACTGGAGCCGGCATGCGTTGACGGTAAAACGCTGCTAGTTTTAGCGGCGCTTTACCGTCATTTTAGCAGCGCTATTCGGCTGCTAGCGGGGAGCTTATAACCCAGCTAGCAGCCGAGGAAGGGGTTAAATGTGCCCCTGAAGCGCCGCTGCCGAAACGCTTTGCAGGCGCTTCGGCAGCGGTGCGCATTCATTTCAATGGGCAGGAGTGGTGGTATACACCGCTCCAAAGATGCTGTTTGCAGGACTTTTTTTTAACATCCTGCCAGCGCATCGCCTCAGTGTGAAAGCTGCAGGGGAGCCGTTTTACAGGCACTTTACAGGCGCTATTTTTAGCCCAAAAGCGCCTGAAAAACGCCCCAGTGTGAAAGGAGTCTAACTGTTAGATTTTATGAGATGAAGGGGAAAAAAAAAAAATCGGCCTAATATATCGGCCCAAAAAAAAATCGGCATCACATATCGGCCATCGGCCACTGAGATTTCTAAATATCGGCATAGGCATCGGCCAGAGAAAAACCCATATTGGTCGACCTCTATTATGGAATGCCCATCTTGACTGAAACAATGAATGGGGACTACTTTCTTCCTGTGCACAAAGTCCTGAACTGTCCTCCTTCCTGGACACCAACAGTCTTGAGGACTAGGAATTCTCAATCCCCTTTAGAAAATACTGTAACACAATACATTGTAAGCTGCATACAGGAACATCTCCTCTCCTCTGTAGAACTGCTCCCAGCTCTACTGCCAGGGCCAGATTAAGAGCAACATGGGCCTGGTGCTAAGGATTTTGGTGGGCCTTTTTATAGAAATAAATAAAATGAAAACGCAAACAATTTTTGTTAAATTTAAATTAAAGAGAGAGAGGGGTGTGAGAGAGTGGTTAGGAGAGAGAGGGGGGGGGGGGGTGATAGCGAGATGGGGGGTTGAAAGAGAGGGGATGAGAGGGAGGGGGAAAGAGAGAGAAAGGGGGTGAATGAGAGAGAGAGAGAGGGGGTGAGAGAGGGGACAAGAGAGAGGGGGTGAGAAAAAGGGGAATAGAGAGAGGGTGAAAGAGAGAGAGGGTGGTAAGGGATGAAGGGGGTGAGAGAGAGAACAGGGTGAAAGAGAGGGGATGAGAGAGAGAGGGGGTGAGGGGGGTGAAAGAGAGAGGGGGGTGGGAGTGAGGGGGTGAGTCTATGGGAGGCACAGCATAGTACATAACACGGGGGGGGGGGGGAATAGCACAGTACATTACATGGTTGGCACAACACATTACATGGTGGATACATGGATACAGCACATTTAATGGTAAGCAAAGCACAGTACATTACATGGTGGGCACAGCACATTACACAGTTGGCACTGCCTAATGCAGCACATTACAAGGTAGGCACAGTTCATTATATGGTGGGCACAGCACATGATATGGTTGATACTGCACAACATAGCACATTGCATGGTGGGCACAACACAGCACATGGTGGGCACAGGACCTTATATGATGGGCACAGCACATGACATGGCGGGCACAGCTGAGCACATTACATGGTGGGCACTGCACATTACAAGTGGGCACTGAACAGCACATTATATGGTGGGCACAGCATATTATATGGTGGGCACTGCACATTACACGGTTGGCACTGCCCAATACAGCACATTACAAGGTAGGCACAGTTCATTATATGGTGGACACAGCACATGACATGGTTGGTACTGCACAACACAGCACATTGCATGGTGGGCACAACACAGCACATGCACACGGTGGGCACAGGTCCTTATATGATGGGCACAGCACATGACATCGCGGGCACAGCTGAGCACATTACATGGTGGGCACTGCACATTACAAGTGGGCACTGAACAGCACATAATATGGTGGGCACAGCATATTATATGGTGGGCACTGCACATGGCATGGTGGGCACTGCACAGCACATGACAAGGTGGGTACTGCATGACACCACATGACATGGTGGGCACTGCACGACACAGCACAGCACATTACATTGGGAGCACAGCACATTAAATGATGGACACCACACATGACATGGTGAGCCCTGCACACCACATTCCATTGGGCACATTGGTGGGCACTGCACGACACAGAACATTACATTGTGAGCACAGCCCATTAAATGGTGGACACAGCACATGATATGGTGAGCCCCACACAGCCCATTCCATTGTGGGTACTGCACGGCACATGCCATGGTGGACAATGTACAGCACATTACATGGTGAGTACAGCACATTAGATGGTAGGCACTGCATGGTGCAGCACAAGACATGGTGGGCATAACACAGCACATGACATGGTGGGCACAACACAGCACATGACATGGTGGCCACCGCACAGCAATTTACATGGTGGGCACTGCACATGACATGGTGGGCACTGCATGGCACATCACATTACATGGTGGGTACAGCGCATTACATGGTGGGCACTGCATGGCACAGTACATTACATGGTGGGTACAGCGCATTACATGGTGGGCACTGCATGGCACAGCACATGACGTGGTGGGCACAGCGCATTACATGGTGGGCACAGCACATTACATGGTGGGCACAACACATTACATGGTGGGCACTGCATGGCATAGCAGATTTCATGGTGGGCAATGCAACTGCACATTACATGTTAGGAACTGCACATGACATAGTGGGCACTGCTGAACAGCATGGTACATTACACAGTGGGCACAACACACTACATGCTGGGCACAACACATGGCAGGGTGGGCACAGCACAGCACATGACATGGTGGGAACTGCACATGACATGGTGGGCACTGCATGGCACAGCGAGCGCATTACATGGTGGGCACTGCACATTACATGGTGGACACTGCAAATTACATAGCGGGCATTGCAAGGCACAGCACATGACATGGTGGGCACTGCACATACATGGGGGGCACTGAATGGCACAGCCCATGACATGGTGGGCATTGCACATGACATGGTGGGCACTGGATGGCACATCACATGACATGGTGGGCACTTCACATTACATGGTGGGCACTGCATGGCACAGCACGACATAGGGGGCACTGCACATCACATGAAGGGCAATGCAATGCACAGCACATGACATGGTGGGTACTGCACATTACATGGTGAGCACTGCAATGTACAGCACATTACATGGTGGGCACTGCACATTACATGGAGGGTACTGCAATGTACAGCATATGACATACTGGACACAGCACATTACATGGAGGGCACTGCAATGTACAGTGTATGGCATACTGGACACAGCACATTACATGTGGGGCACTGCAATGTACAGCACATGACATGGTGGGCAGAAGAGAGCACATTACATGGGGGGAAGCAGCAGTCTGTCCCCTAGCATAATAATTACACAACATCTCCCTAACAAATGTACTGACCTTATCATAACAGCATGTAAGATGTCCTTCCTCCCGGGCTCCTGCTGGTTAGGAGAACATCAGCGCCCCTCCCCCAGACAGCTCCCAGACACTGAGGATCTATGTGAGTGTAACAGATCCTGTGATAGGAGTCAGGCATCGACAGAGACAGGACTCGGCTGCACTAACACTTGTCTCCTCCATGTGTGCACAGAAGGCTCCTCTTCCTTCAGGAAGGCACACAGATATCACATAGTTGCCAACATTGCAAAAAAAAAATGTGGGACACTTTTTTGGCTGTAGGCGGAGCCGTACAATAATTAGGGGGTGGGGCATTCATTAGTAGGTGTGGTTTAGGGGAAAATACAATTGCGGCACGCGAAGCAGCAAAAAATGGGCGTGGTTTATGCGAAATAGTGGGCGTGGCTTAAATGGGCGTGGCTCAAGAGGGTGTGGTTAGAGTCTGAGATGAATGAGGGATGGAGGGGGAGAGGGGAATGACGGGACAGCAGCCCCAGATCCTACACAATAAAAATATGTGTATTCTAGAAAGTTTAACAATCAGCAGAAAAAGATACTCCAAACACCTGGTGTTAGCACTTCAATCATCCCGGCACCATGGTTGTTATGGTGTCAGGATGATTGAAGCGCATTATTTCTATTATTACATTGTAATATAAAATGAAATTATTTAACTCACCATAATGCAGAAATCAGTGGGATCCCTGAGCGTGTCACCTGCCACCAGATGCCATCAGGTGTCCCCAGCGGAGTCCCCCCTTACATCAGGCATTGCCAGCAGAGTCCCCCCTTACATCAGACATTGCCAGCAGAGTCCCCCCTTACATCAGACATTGCCAGCAGAGTCCCCCCCTTACATCAGACATTGCCAGCAGAGTCCCCCCTTACATCAGACATTTCCAGCAGAGTCCCCCCTTACATCAGACATTGCCGCTGAGTCCCCCCTTACATCAGACATTGCCAGCAGAGTCCCCCCTTACATCAGACATTGCAGCGGAGTCCCCCCTTACATCAGACATTGCAGCGGAGTCCCCCCTTACATCAGACATTGCAGCGGAGTCCCCCCTTACATCAGAAATTGCCAGCAGAGTCCCCCCTTACATCAGACCATGCCAGCAGAGTCCCCCCTTACATCAGACATTGCCAGCAGAGTCCCCCCTTACATCAGACATTGCCAGCAGAGTCCCCCCTTACATCAGACATTGCCAGCAGAGTCCCCCTTACATCAGACATTGCCAGCAGAGTCCCCCCTTACATCAGACATTGCCAGCAGAGTCCCCTCTTACATCAGACATTGCCAGCAGAGTCCCCTCTTACATCAGACATTGCAGCGGAGTCCCCCCTTACATCAGACATTGCCAGCAGAGTCCCCCCTTACATCAGACATTGCAGCGGAGTCCCCCCTTACATCAGACATTGCCAGCAGAGTCCCCCCTTACATCAGACATTGCAGCGGGGTCCCCCCTTACATCAGACATTGCCAGCAGAGTCCCCCCTTACATCAGACATTGCAGCAGAGTCCCCCCTTACATCAGACATTGCCAGCAAAGCCCCCCTTACATCAGACATTGCAGCGAAGTCCCCTCTTACATCAGACATTGCAGCGGAGTCCCCCCTTACATCAGACATTGCAGCTGAGTCCCCCCTTACATCAGACATTGCAGCGGAGTCCCCCCTTACATCAGACATTGCAGCGGAGTCCCCCCTTACATCAGACATTGCAGCGGAGGGGAGGGAGAATTTTTTTTTCCCCCCTCAAACAGAAGCTGGGAGCGCTTTGACTTACCGAATGACACACTAGCTCCCCCCACGTGGCGCCGACTGTTCCCTGGTGGTCCCGGCCTCGGGCTCCCCCGGACCTTTCACGTTCTCCTCCTTGGTGCTGTGTAAACAGGAGGAGGCAAACTTCTTCCTCCTCCGAGTGAGAGTCCTGGCACTGACACAGCAGCAGTCAGCGTGACACAGCGGTGCGCACCTCCTCCCCCATCCATCCATGTGCTCCGACTGCGAAGTAGCCACGCCCCTGCTTGCCATACTTGGCAAATCAAGGCAGGCAGAAGGAGCAGGTGTCCTCCTTGTCCAATAGAGGACAAGGAGGACAAAATGAGCCAGGGGGGAGGATACCGAAGCTGCGGCAATAGTACTAATTAACTCAATAATGCCCAAAAAAATTTACGATCTCGGGACAAGCAAGGAAATTCGGGACAAATCCCCGAAAATAAAAAAATCGGGACGGGGCTCCCGAATTCGTGCATGTCCCGGGAAATTGGCAAGTATGATATCGATAAGCCACTGCCATGGGCCTATATTGAGGGAGGGGCCTGGAGCTGCAGCTCCACCAGCCCCTATGTTAATCCGGCCCTGTTTACTGCCTGTAGGAACCACCAGTCCACCTGGCTGCTCTAAGAGCCCTTGCACACTGGGGCGGGGGGCGGCGTCGGCGGTACTTTTTTTACCGTCCTGCCAGCGCATCGCTCCAGTGTGCAAGCCCTCGGGGCTTTTACACTGGGATGACAGCAGCGGCACTTTCGGGGCGGTTTGCAGGCGCTATTATTAGCGCAATAGCGCCTGCAAACCACCCCAGTGTGCAAGGGCTCTAAAGATCTCCAGGAACAAGGGATAGGGAGGGTTAAGCACAGCTCTGTCCTCCTGAAAATTTGCTAAATGTGGCAATCTCTCCCCTTGTGAATCCCAGGGTGTGCTGAAGTACTCACTCTGTCCTTTTTGCTCCCTGCTGCTCCTTAGGCAAGATTCCTCCACAAACTGAGATACTGATAGGATCTTCCCAAGCCAGTTCAAGGCCAGCCTGGAGGCAGACCCAGGGGTTCCCTCCTAGGCCACTGACAGCCTCTTCAGCACTCCATCTTCTACCCGACTCCCCTGCTAGCATGGCTCCTCCATATCTAAAGGCTGACCTAGCCACCCTGCCAGAACATTCTGCCTGGGGAGTGGCCAAGTTCCCTCAAGTATACAGATCAGTCCCTCCTGGACCCCGCCCGCTAACTTCTAGAAGCTTCTCCAAACTTCTAGATCCAGTGAGAGGTACCAGAGACCTGCCTCTGTGGAGCCATGCAGCCTGACCAGCAGTATCCCTGACCCAATTTCGGACTCACAAACTAACCATGAGGCATAACTTAAATTTGCCTGCACTAATACTAGTAGCACACTAGCGGGTGCTACATTTTATTCACAGTACTTTGCGGCAGACTAGAGTAATGACCCTTCCTACTCAGGTATTAATAAATTGATAAGGTTGGAAATAATAGGTTGGAGTTCTACTTAAGTTGTTTTCCATTTTTCTGTATAATGTGTGCGTGTCAGTTGTAAGATGTAGCTTAAGTCTTTCCAGATGTGTCCAGCGTCATGTATGTTGAAATTATACTGCTTGTTACCTTATATGGAAATTTGCTGAAATATGCGATCCTGTAACCAGTCTATAAAAAGCCCCAATAAAGAGCCGACAGGTGCAGTTGACAGTACGGGACCTTTAAGGCTCGGAGTTGATATACAGAAACTTTCTGATTCTGTGTCTTACTTCTTTAATAGAGCTAAATTTGGCAAAGCAATATAAACTAGAAGCAGTTAAGTTGAAAACTGCACTTATCAATTCTGGCGCCCAAACAGGGACACACCGATGATACTTCAAGAGGTGGATGAATTGGACTGACGGAACAAAAGGACAGGCATTCCGGGAACCACAGATTGAAAACCTGGCCAGGTAAGAAAAAGCTTTATTTTTCTTATATTCTGTGCTCCCCTGATTTGTGCCTATCCGTTCTGTCAGTTATGGTTCTCCTGGTTTTAAAACACCAGCCTCTGTAGTGGTGAGTCTAGAATTACTGCATATTGTGGTTTATATTGCTGGAATTATTTGTCATGTATTGTCTGTCTGTTTGCTTGTAATGAGCCTTGCCTAGGTTGGTATGAATTAAAAGAATATCATCCCAATGAGCAGTGGAATGCGTCCTTAACCTCGCAAGAGGACTTTGGGGGTCTGCCGCTTAAGTTTGATATTCAATTTAATTCATAAACCATAGACGGGTTGAAAGTATAAGCCCTGTCTGCTCCATAAAGCAGGGATAAGAGTGTATGAGAGGGATCCCAGATACAGGGGGAATGAGGTCTCCATAAAGCCCGGAGATCTAGTCGGATACCTGGTCACTTAAAGGAATGCTTGTATATGTTGTAGCTGTCAGTCTGGTCATAATATTTGTCAGTTGGCTAGCATATAAAGTAATTCTATTTCAGAAATCTCATCCTGGAGAGGTTTTTAGTATTCTGGCACCCTAGGAGGAAGGCAATGATATGACTGATTTCTGATTGGGACTCTAAAACAAAGTTAATACTGCAGCTGCAGGAACAGATTCACAGGACTCAATCACTGTGTTTAAAATGTCCGTTCTGTCCAAAATTTATTATTACATGTTATTTTATACATAGATAAGAAAGGGGTGGTGTGAGATGTCATTAAAAGCTAACAAATAGAAATATGTTATTAAAAGTGAACAAATAGAAATATATTATTAAAAACTAGCGAATAGAACAATTGCAAAAGTAAAACCTTGAAAAGGGAGGGGGGAGTAGAGAGCGTTTAGTAGGAGAAGTGTCTGTGTGTTAGGTGAAGGTTACAGAACACATTTCAACAGTGTGAACAAAATGGATTCTCTTGTGCTTAAATGAACAGTACAGTGAATGTCCATGTCATTTCCCCCCTTTTGTTTATTTGACACCATTCTTCTCCGCGTTACGTTCAGCCGATTGCTGGTAACTCCTGTTACATTGGCGCAGAGAGACGGCGTCCTGTTCAACTCTCTCCTAGCTTTCTCACAATAATGGGTTCATCAGGGCTGGTGGTACATTTGTTGGTACAGCGGGTAGTCACACAGAGGCATAGCCTGATGAGGAAGTAAATAACAAACATGAGAAATAGGAACATCACAATGTAAGCGCCTAGTTTCTGTAACCATGTTGCTATGCCATATAAAAAATCACCAAAACCTCCTAAACTCTTAAAGGGGTTCCATCCATCTTTAGCAATATCTCTGGCCTTATTCTGTAGTTCTCTTATCTTAGCAAGATGCCCTTTAATAATGTCCTCATTATCAGAAATGTATATACAACAGTCAGTGCGAAATATCTTACACATCCCACCTTGAGCTGCAGTGAGATAATTTAGCGTTAATCTGTGCTCTAATACTACTTTTTTAAGCTGAGCCATTTCTTCATTTAATAAACCTATATCAATGGTAGTAAGGTTAATAATCTCATCTACAATTCTAGTGTAATTATTTAGTCTTTTCATTGCTTCAATTCCCCATCCTGTCCAGGAAGGGAACCATGACCATGCCATGTCACCTTCAGTGAACAGCTCTCTTTTGAACACTAAAGGGTATTCTGGACTTTGATCTGGTCGCACTGTATCTTTGCGAACAGCCAAAGCAGGTACTAACTTCCCAATGTAACATGTACCTGTAACATTAGTAGGAATCCAGGCGTAAGCTTTATTTCCACATATATAATATAACCCTCTACGTATGGACGGTATGCCTGCTCCTAAAAAACTGGAAGCAATAACATGGAATCTCAGGAAACCGATATTTTCACATATTGGGAACTGTGAGCAATTTGTACTATAAAGGGTTCTATTTAGTTCTGGATCTGGGATATAATAATATTGACCATAGTTTCCTCCATAAACTGTAATTTTTGCTCCGCTGCAATCTGAATTGCCCAACCGTCTACATTTAGTGTTAAACGGGCATGTAATGTTTAAACAAATCTGTGGAGTGTTTATCTGTTTCGAAACCATCAAAGTTACTGATCTGTGCTCATTAGCTGTGGAGACTATGTATGAGCCATTTATTCTGGTCCTGTTTAGATCAGTGAAATTGAGAGGCATTGCTATCATGGGTATTGTTCCTGTATGGGGATGTAAGTGAGAACACACCCAGCAGTTACTAGCGTTGCTATGGGTTGCATACAATTTTAACATTTGGATGAAAGGGTTATTTTTCCATGTCTCAGTTCTCACAAACAACAAAAAGAAAAGAAACATCATCTTTTTTTCAAAGGATATCATCACTTCAGGATTTTCTTGCAGTGACTGGCGTGAATCCAGGTGGGCTTTCCTTCCAACTTGACAGCAGAACTGGTTGTCAAAAGCACCAAATGTGGTCCGTCAAATTTTGGTTCTAGTGGCTTTCTGACGTGTCGCTTGACCACCACCCAGTCACCTGGTTGGATTCTGTGAATACCTGAAACAGAATCTGGGTCGGGGATAGATTTATAAACACCTTCATGTATTTTATTCAATGTTCTTTGCAAAATCTGAACATATTCTAACAGATTAGAGTGAGAAGCCTGCAACTGTTGGGGAAAATATAGCCCTGTTTTGGGTGGCCCTCCAAATAAAATCTCATAGGGGGACAGCCCATGTGGTTGTTTAGGGGTAGTTCGTACAGAATATAGGGCTAATGGCAAAGCTTCCACCCATCCTTTTCCTGTATCTGCTTTGATCTTTGCACATCTGTTTTTCAAAATTCCATTAAGTCTCTCAACTTTACCACTACTTTGTGGATGATAAGGTGTATGGAAAGCTTGCTGTATGTGAAGTGCTTCCATTACCTCTTTCATTACTTCCCCAGTAAAATGGGTTCCTCTGTCACTCTCAATAGTTTCAGGAACTCCATATCTACAAACTATTTCATTCAAAATTTTCTTTGCTGTTGTTTTTGCATTTGCTTTGGCTACTGGCCAGCTCTCGGGCCAACCTGAAAACATGTCAACACACACTAAAGCAAACTCATAGGTGCCTATTCTGGGCATCTGAATGTAGTCTATTTGAATTCTTTGGAAAGGGAAATCTGGCTTTGGAGAATGCCTTTGGGGAACATGAACAGGCCTTCCTGCATTGTACAGAGCACAAGTGAGACATGAAGCACAAAACCTGGCTGCAAATGCACTAAATCCAGGTGCTATCCAATAGCAGTCAGTAAGTGCCACCATCGCGCCCTTAGCAAGATGACTGACGCCATGTGCCAGCTGTGCTAAAACTGGGTACAAACTCCTGGGTAGACACCACCTGTTGTCAGCGCTCCACAGGCCCTGCTGATTTTGGGTAGCATTACATTTGATCCACTTATCCTTCTCTTCATCAGGGGCCTGGTTCTGCAACTGAATTAGAGTTTCTACATCCCACTGCTCTTGATGAGGGGAATCTGTCCCCGCTACCTGGGCGACCCCTACAGTGGATGTGACTCCAAATGCCATAAGGGCAGCATCCTTTGCCGCTTGGTCCGCTAAAGCATTTCCTCTGGCTGTCATGTCACTTCCCCTTGCATGCCCTTTTACCTTCAAGATGGCAACTTCTGCTGGTTTCTGAAAGGCCTCAAATAGCCGCTCTATGAGTTTTGCATGTCTCACTGGCTTCCCTGCACTAGTCAGAAAGTGCCGTGCTTTCCAGATAGGCCCAAAATCGTGGGCTATTCCAAATGCATATCTGCTGTCAGTGTAAACATTTCCCCTTTGATTCTCTAGGACAGTGTTTCTCAACTCCAGTCCTCGAGGCGCACCAACAGGTCATGTATTCAGGATTTCCCTCAGATGAAACGGCTGTGGTAATTACTAAGGCAATGAAACTGATCAAATCACATGTGCAAAATAGTGGAAATCCTGAAAACATGACCTGTTGGTGCGCCTTGAGGACTGGAGTTGAGAAACACTGCTCTAGGAGATGACATGCTTTGACTACAGCATACAACTCCGCTTCCTGTGCTGACATCTGGGGTTTCAATGCTTCCTGATGTAAAATGGTGTCTGTAGTGGTTACAGCAAACCCTGTGTGTGGCTGACCATCATCAGTGTAAAATCTGGAACCATCTACGAATAAGTGTGTGTCACAATCTGATAAGGGCTCATCTTTTGCTGGTGTGACAGAGGCCCTTTCTACCTCCATAAGAGCCATACAATCATGAGAAAAACTCTCAGGTTCTACATCAGTACCATTTGTTGCATCTTCCTCATCAATTATAGGAAGAAGAGTAGCCGGATTTAAAGTAACACATCGTTTGATTGTTAAATTCGATGGAGCAAAAAGAGCAGACTGGTATTTGTCAAATCTACTGGCAGACACATGTCTGGTATTTACTTGATTCATGATTTCCTGTACTGCATGTGGCACATACAGGATCAGAGCAGAATCTAGTACAAGCTCCGTTACTTTGTCTAGCAGCAAAATGCAGGCTGCTATGGCTCGCATACAACTGGGGGAGCCTTTGATGACAGGGTCTAATGAGGCTGATACATACATCACAGGCCTCTGTTTGTCTCCATGTAGCTGGGTGAGTACACCTGCAGCAAATCCATTGACTTCATGACAGAACAACGAGAAAGTCTTACTATAGTCAGGAAGTCCAATGGCGGGAGCTTCAGACAAAATTTTAATAAGCTCCTTCATCTGCAATTCATTGTCCCATGTGAGTTTGAAAGGGTTTCTAGTGGTAGCCTCATATAGAGGAGCCATAAGTTCTGATGCATTTGGAATCCAGTCCCTGCAATATCCCACCAACCCCAGGAAGGCACGTAGTTGCCGGACATTTCTTGGCTTTTCAAAGTTTTGTAGAGTTTTAACTCGATCTGGGGTTAGGTGACGGATTCCATGTGAAATGCAGTGACCCAGGAAGATCACTTTCTCTTGGCAGTATTGTAGCTTATCTTTGCTAACTTTGTTGTTACTGTTATAGAGAAACAGGAGAAGGCTTACTGTTTCTCTGCTACAAATGTCCTTTGTATCAGAACAAATAAGCGAATCGTCTATGTACTGAAGCAAAACTGTGTTTGGGTGTAAGGGGGACCATTGGTCCAATACTTGCTTTAACGCAGTATTATATTCAGAGGGGCTACTCACACAGCCTTGGGGCAATCTTGTCCATGCTAACTTTTGGGCATCATGAGTAAATGAAAAAAGGTGCCAGCAATCTGGGTGCAGAGGCACCGAAAAGAAAGCATTTGCAAGATCAATCACTGTAAAGCAGGTGCTGGAGGCAGGTATTCCACTTAGTAAAGTGCGGGGGTTGGGCACGATCGGGGTATCTGCCTCTATTATATTGTTAATGGCTCTCAAATCATGCACCATGCGATATGTCACCTGCCCACCCTTCTTGTCTGGCTTCTTTGCAATTGGGAACAGGGGTGTATTGACCTGGGACTTAATTGGTACAACAACCCCTGCTGCTTTCAGTTGAGTGATTTGATCCTTTATCCCCTCAGTCTGAGCAATACTCAGTGGGTACTGTTTAATCTGTGGGAGATGGGCTCCTGGTTTAATTTTTATCATGACTGGGGTGCAATCCAGCAGACCTACATCATATTTGCTGGTGGCCCATAATTCAGTGGGAATCACTTTCAATTCTGGTGGAAATGGCAGAGTGGAGTCTTGGATTAAAAATACTCCACAGGCAGAATTTAAAACTTCTCCTGATAGACTACTGACCACTTGGACTCCTGTAGGAGTGTAGTCTATGTTTGCTAAAATTTGGTTCAAAATGTCAGCTCCCAAAAGATTGGTAGGAACTGTGTCTGAAACTAACACTTTAGTGACAATTTCTGTTTGCTGTCCTAGCCTGAGTTTAAGTGGCTTGGACTCAACCAAATCAGTAGAGGTCCCGGTTAGGCCAACACCAGAGATAACATTTGTAGATAATAATCCTGGAGGTAAGTCCTCTATATTAAAAACACTTCGGCTTGCACCAGTATCAATTAAACAGGTTAATTCTGTTTCTCCTCCAGGATAGGGGAGTTCTTGTAAAAATACTTTTACTCTGGCCTCGGGACCATTGTCTCCCCTATTTAACATGATTGATACTGGCATGCCATTTTCCTATGCCTGATCCACTGCTTTTGGCAGAGAACTGGGATCAGCATGAGGGGCCTCTAAGCTCTTTTCCAGTCTACGGTCAGGAAGATGGCAGAATTTAGCTATGTGTCCTTCCCCATCACAATTGTAGCATATAATTGGTCCCCGATTGCCGTGACTTCTGAAATTGCCTTTGCCTCTTCCTCTTCCTTTTCCTCTCTGCTTCCCCATGTACATTACCTTGGGTTTGCTGTCTTTTTGGTTAATCCTGTTTTCTATGGATAACAGGATAGGCAGGACGTCTCGAATAGACATATTGCCTGCCTCAGGCCTTGCTGTGAACAACTTTTCTTTCAACTGGGGTATTAAACCATCAAGAAACCTTTGTTTCACCAGTTGTGTAGATGGACTTGCAGTTTCTCCCGCCTTCTCTTCCTCTATTTTAATGCCTGCTTCCTCAGCCATATCACTTAACCGCCTCCAATAAGCCCCTGCTGCTTCCTCTTTCCCTTGCTTAGCATTCATAAATTCAGCATGTCTGGTTTGTCCATATATTTGGGGCAATTTTTCCTTCAATTTCTCACAAACCTCCCGTCCACTAACCATCTTACCTAGATTTTTGACGTCTACACCACATTCTTTAAGTATATAGCCAGACATGTTGCTTCCCACTGCTTTAATAAGAAGCTGATGAATGTCAGTAGCAGAAGCCTCATATGCTTCCTGTGCAGCACTAAGTTTGTTTGCAAACCCAATTGGATTCTTTCTAGGATCTCCCAATCCCTCTAATATGGCTCTCATATCTTGGGGACTAAAAGGTACATGCCATTTAATTTGAGACTTACTGTCAACAGCATCACCTTCAAAAACTAATTGGGTTCTGACAGGATAAACTGCAACAGATTTCTCTATGCCAGGGGCAGAAGGGCTGGCATCTCCCTTCCTTCTCTCTTCATCTCGCTGCCACAATTTGGAAATTATGGTTTGCTCTGGAAGTTCAGACTCTATCTCTCTTTCTCTGGCCAAAGCCTTAAGTTCAGAGAGATCTAGGTTTGCATATGTGCCTTTTGATTTATGCCAATCATCTGTTTCTAGGATACGAGCCAAATCCCTCTTTGTAGGTTGATATGGGGCTGTTAAACCTCTGCTCTCTACTATATTGCATAGCTCATCTTTTGTGTGTTCCATGTAATCTAATTCTTTTGCTTTTGTGCGTGGACCCCTTAAAGCCAAACTGGCAGCCACATAAGGTGGGGGGTCCTCCTCTACAGAGTCTTCTGGCCAAACGTAGTAAATTTGGGCAGTACTTTTATTAAATATCTCCGTCAAGCCAGTTTGATTTGCTACTTTAGCTTCTGTCTCCCATGTGCAAGCTATTCTCCACGTTCCTTCACTGCACAGTAGTGGGCCATAATCGTGCAGAAAAGTTTGCCATACTTTTAAATCAAAAGTCCCTTCAGATTTTAAAGGTTTAGCTGTTCCCTTTGTCCATTCCACCCATTTATCTAGGGGCTCAGTATAGGCAGAACCGTACCTTCGGTTCATATATTCTCTAGCGCTCATCTTGCGCTGGGCATTTTCTGAAGGCCTCTCTCCCTTCATTCCCTTAATTAATTTAATGCCCATAATGACTGGCCAGTCTTCTCTCTTCTCTACTTGTGCCTATACCCTCTTGCCTCTAAAACAAATAGTACAGCAAATCTGCAGATTTACAAGAATAGTCTCCACTTATCTACGTGAAGAGACCCTCCTCGTCTCTTCTCTTCTCTGTGAGTTTTATCTGACCCTACCATGCGCCTCTGACCCAGGTCGCCCACAAGGAGTCAACGCAGGGAACTGCAGAGGATTTTCCCTATCCACACACAGTCCAACCCGTGAAGGGGGACACAAACACATTCACACACACACGTTACCCAACCAGAAAGGTCCGAGAGTGGTCTGGTTTCCTTGAGAACCGACAGATAGGATACATAGGAAAAGGCAGAAATATAGCAAGCTTAAGGGCAGCTTACCTAGCCGGCATTTGAGGTCTGCGTTTCCCGATGATCCCGATCGAAGCGCGGTTCCTTCTGGAGACTCTGCCAAACTCCTGGCTGGCTCGCCAAGACTGATATGACTGATTTCTGATTGGGACTCTAAAACAAAGTTAATACTGCAGCTGCAGGAACAGATTCACAGGACTCAATCACTGTGTTTAAAATGTCCGTTCTGTCCAAAATTTATTATTACATGTTATTTTATACATAGATAAGAAAGGGGTGGTGTGAGATGTCATTAAAAGCTAACAAATAGAAATATGTTATTAAAAGTGAACAAATAGAAATATATTATTAAAAACTAGCGAATAGAACAATTGCAAAAGTAAAACCTTGAAAAGGGAGGGGGGAGTAGAGAGCGTTTAGTAGGAGAAGTGTCTGTGTGTTAGGTGAAGGTTACAGAACACATTTCAACAGTGTGAACAAAATGGATTCTCTTGTGCTTAAATGAACAGTACAGTGAATGTCCATGTCAGCAACGAGGAACTAGTGTAGCTTTTTTAGTATTTTGTATTGTACACTAAGTGTCCCACACGCTACCTAGGCACGGACTGTCAGAATGGGCCAGCAGAACACGAAACCCCGTCAGGGAATTGTGGCGCATTATACGGTGCCACAGATAATTAAAAACATCTATGGGAAAGATGAAGCACGGGACTTAAAGGATGTCCTTCGTAAATTTAAGGTGAAAGGAGCAGCGGGTTTAGACCCGGATGTATGGAGTGAAATAAAAAGGGACAGACAAGGAGAGGTGTTAGAGAAGCAATGGATGCGTCAGGTTCAATGCTTAATTAAGGTCTCGAATAGAGCGAAAGAAGAGGGGTGGAAATATAATCCAGATTGTGATGGTTGGGATATGAAAGATAGAAGAACAAAAAATGTTGAAATTTTAAATAATCTTAGTTCAACCATCCCACCCCCATATACTGACATAGAGCAAAATTCGCATAAGCCAGGGTTATATCCTGTACTTGAGGGGAGAGGATGGGTTTGTCAGGTTTGTGGAACACAGAATCCAGAATGGGCAATAGAATGTGTGCATTGTGGGGCACAAAAACCTCATTCAGAAACTGTAGCCCCCGTACGCACTGATACACGCATTGTACAGGTAAATAATCCAGAATTTGGACAAGTAGCCCATCCAAACGCCCCACCTACTATTACTCATAGGATGCAAATAAGGACTTGGGCAACATGGTCGGCAGACACTCTTATGGCATTAATACAGAGCGCCCCAGATCCGGTAGCAAAGCCAGCTGCTTTCTGTAGATTTGTGACACAGTTAATGAATACACATGAAGCAACCTGGCAGGATGGGGAGGATTTATGTAGACATAAAATGACTCTGACCCTGTTTAACCAGTTTATGACTGAAATAGGTCCACACCGACCTGCAGACCGAGCTGACGGGGATGGCAATCTAGAGGCAGGACACGTCAGACACATAGACTCAAGGGCCCCTTTTATTGTTAGATTAGAAGCTTTCTGCCAGGCAAAACAACAGGAGAGGGGGTCAATATCACCCATGAAACAAATGCCAGGACAGACTGTATCAGAATTTTACTTATCTATGGAAAGTATGATGGCAGATGAGGGATTGAATTTGGCTCTGCCAGTCACGATCCGAGCCTTCAATAGACAGTTTATGGAAGGATTAAATCCACAGATAAGTGAAAGACTGAAAGCCTGCACACCAGAGTGGAGGGCAATTAGAGATAGAGGGTCGTTGTTACAGAAGGCACAAGGCATAGAGGCGGACTTAGCAGAAACCAAAGGGAGGAAACATCATGCAATCAATGCGATTGTGGGTCCCCAAGAGCAAGGTAGAGGTTCCTCTCGCAAACCCCTTACCTGTTACTACTGTAACAAGATTGGTCACATCAGACGCCACTGCAGGAAAAGAATAAGGGATGAAGGAGATGAAGGTGTTGATTCTCCAGTTAATCAGAGAAGAAACCAGCCCAGGGGCAACAACAATAATGGTGACATAAGGCGACAGGGAGATGATCCACGGGCATGACTCGCCCCGGTTTTAGAAAGATCCAAAACAAAGATGCTTAAGACCACTATAACGGTTGGTAATAAGAAAATTTCTTGTTTAGTTGACACAGGAGCTTCACGCTCGTTACTTTCTGATTCTGAACTACTCCCTGAGCAAGAATCACCTGACACTATATTGATAACTGGATATGATGGCATTTTAGCCGACGCCCCACTGACAAAACCTCTAAAAGTTAAAATAGGGAACCACATGTTCCTTTCACGTTTTCTGGTATCTAGAGGAGCCCCCACTAATTTGCTAGGAGCTGACATTTTGCAGAAAATAGGAGCTAACATTACCTATCACCCAGATGGTACTGTCACCTTAGCTATAGGGGATAATCAAGAACACATGGAGATGTGTAACCTGATACAATACCTGGAGGAGGAATCGGAACTGTCCGGTCCATCTCCTCCAGATTTGGATCAGATCTTGTCATCCCTTCCGGAAGAACTATGAGAGAAACATCCAGCTGATGTTGGACTTTTGCCCATACCTCCGGTTACCCTACAGCTGATTCCAGGAGCAGTGCTTCCCCAACAAAAACAGTATCCACTCAGTGCACCCCAAGAGGCGGCCATAGAAATGCAGGTCCAATCCTTGTTAAAAAGTGGAGCTCTAAAAGAGGTAAAATCACCGGCGAATACTCCTTTGTATCCGGTTAAAAAGAAAACAGTAGCCGGTAGTCCGGTTAAGTACAGAATGGTCCAAGACCTCAGAGCAGTCAACAAAATACTAGCCCCGATGACACCTTTAGTACCCAATCCACATACATTACTGTCACAAATACCATCAACCAGTATGTACTTTACGGTTATAGATTTGGCCAACGCTTTCTTTTCTGTCCCGCTTGCGGAAGAATGCCAACCGTGGTTTGCATTTTCCCTCAAAAATCGACAACTAACCTGGACACGCCTACCTCAGGGTATGGCGCATTCACCTACCTTGTATTCGCAAGCATTGCAAACGGTGTTGGGAGAATGGGTACCACCAGATTCCTGTGTGTTGTTACAATATGTGGATGATTTATTGTTATGCTGCCCTGACAAGGAAACTTGTTTGGCCACCACCCTTAATTTGTTGCGATTTTTGGCAGAAAAAGGTTGCAAGGTTAATAAGAAAAAGTTGCAAGTGTGTCAGGAAAAAGTTATCTTTTTGGGACATTGTATATCACAGGGTACAAGACATCTCACTGAGGAGAGGGTTCAAGTGATAAAGGGAATGTTACCCCCACGGAATTTCAAACAATTGCGTATGTTTTTAGGTATTGTGTCATATTGTAGACAATGGATACCACACGCTAGCGCTTTGATGCAGCCATTATACGATTGTTTGAAAATTGTACCGTATATGCTTACAGAAGTAGCTTATGAGTCGTTTGTCACCTTGAAAAGGTTATTGATTTCTGCCCCGGCTATTGGTATTCCAGATTACACCAAGACATTTCATTTGTATATTGCTGAAATCACTGGACACGCCACAGGTGTTTTGACACAGGCACATGTAAAACAAAGACCAGTCGCTTACTTTTCAGCAGCATTAGATCCAGTGTCCAGAGGTTCACCGTCCTGTGTACGGGCGGTAGCAGCGGTGTCGATAATCCTAGATAAGTCATCAGAGATTGTTCTAGACAATCCAGTTGTAGTGCACACTACACATGACATACATGCAATCTTGTCTCAAGTACAGCCCAAACACATTTCAATGGCTAGGCAATTAAGGTTACAGTGTACTTTACTTTTACCTCCAAATGTCACTTTTCAGCGCTGTACAACCTTAAATTTGGCCACCTTTTTGCCTCTTCAGTCACCAGATTTGGCAAGGGGGAATAATAGCGCTAATAAGGAAGGAGATGAGGAAACTGACACCCTTCTGTTTAAAGAGATAGATGAGCACGATTGTTTTCAGCTCATGGAACAGGAGACAATGGGATTCCCACATGTTACAGATACACCGATTTTAAACGCTGAGCACACTTTGTACATAGATGGCAGCAGGTTTGCTGATGACAAGGGTAAATATCACACAGGGTATGCCGTAGTGACTGATACACAGGTGATTGACGCACAGCCCTTACCAGCTCACATGTCAGCACAAGAAGCAGAATTAAAAGCTTTAGAACAAGCCCTAGAATACTTAAAAGGACGAGAAGGGAATATTTACACTGACTCCGCCTACGCTTATGGTGTAGCACATGATTATGGCCACATATGGAGGGCTAGAGGTTATCTGACAGCAGCAGGTACACCTGCAAAACATGGAGAAGGGATTAAGAGAGTCCTGAACAATCTTCAAAAGGTTAAACGAGTGGCCATTATGAAGATAGCGGCACACACGAGCGCAAAAACAATTGAGGCAAAAGGAAATGCATTTGCAGATTTGACTGCAAAACAGGCAGCTCTAGGGGAAGGAAGCCCTGAGACCTTAGCAGCAGTAGAGGTGAGTATCCCAGAACCAACATGGCAGCAGCTGAGTAAATTACAGGAGCAAGCAGGGGAGAGCGAGAAAGATAAGTGGATCAGGATGGGAGCAGCACCAGACCTTGACAATGTATGGAGGGAAGGAGGCAAAGTATGCCTGCCTGCCTCTCTGTACCCAGCAATGGCAGCGGCAGTTCACCTACCCACACATGTCAGTTCCAATTCCATGTATAGGATTGTGAACCAAGGATGGCTCGCCCCTGGATTCAGTAGCACTGCAAGAAACTACTGTGCAGCCTGCCAAATCTGTCTCCTGAATAACCCAGGACAGAGAGTAAAAACCCCACGGAAACACCAGGTTTGGGCCCAATACCCCTTCC
This sequence comes from Lithobates clamitans, assembly GCA_037952925.1. Classification (NCBI taxonomy): domain Eukaryota; kingdom Metazoa; phylum Chordata; class Amphibia; order Anura; family Ranidae; genus Lithobates; species Lithobates clamitans. The sequence goes on along the minus strand of JBBGZY010001082.1, from coordinate 33,219 downwards.
AGAGACTGCAAATTGACTACATACAAATGCCTAAGAGCGGCCCCTTTGAATTTGTCCTCGTGTGTATCGATTTATTCTCAGGTTGGCCCGAAAGCTATCCAGTAAAATCGGCCACAGCAAAAGCCACAGCCAAGAAACTGATCACTGAGTTAATACCTAGGTTTGGTCTTCCTGAAACTATAGAATCAGATAGGGGGACACACATTACAGGAGAAATCATGCAGAATGTGATGACCATGTTAGGGGTTCAACAAAGTTTCCACACCCCTTACCACCCACAGAGTTCAGGATCAGTGGAAAGAGTAAATGGGACAATAAAGTTGAAAATACAAAAAGCCATGCAAGAATTAAACAAGCCATGGCCAGAATGCCTGCCTCTGGCTTTGTTCTCTATAAGGTACACTCCAACAGGAAAGACAGGATTATCCCCATATGAAATACTTTTTGGGAATGCACTTAGATTAGGTTTATACTTTCCACAGAGTATGCAATTGCAATGTGATAGTTTGACTGCATATGTGATACAATTACAACAACGTCTAACTAAGATCCACAAAAGTGTGTATTCTTCTCTTCCAGACCCTAACTCAATAGCAGGTACACATACGCTGCTACCAGGAGATTATGTATATGTTAAGAAACACACCAGAAAGACATTGGAACCTAGATTTGAAGGTCCTTATCAAGTGCTTTTGACCACAGCCACTTCAGAGAAATTGGAAGGAAAAGCAGCCTGGATCCACGCATCACACTGCAAAAAGAGTCTTGAACCGAGAGAAACAGAATGAAGATCCTTCTAACTATGATAATAATGCTTGAATGTTTTCAAATGTTTGTTTATACATGGACTCCGGGTATCAATGTAACAGTTCATGAAAATAATACTGATCTTATATGGGTAAATCAGGATAAGAGTATAAAACAATATCCTTACTACGAATGGTATACGGTAGGAAATTTCACGGTGTCAGGACAGGAGGGTCCTTTTTATATGATGCAGAATATGGAATCACCAGTAGTGTGGATAAAAGCTAAATCACAAGCACAAGTAAACATAACTTTCCATTGGAGGGACAATTTAACATTGCCCTTTAATAACACACCACATAAATGTCATAAGTTAGGTCCATCTGAAACATGGAGAGAAGTAAAAGACAAATTACTACAGTTACTTAGAACTCCGAATTCAAAAGAATACGAGATAGCACAGAAGGGAAAAGGTCCTAGACCAGCAAGGGGAAGTGGGCAATTCAATCTAATAGGTCCTCTTAGTACCAATCAATCTGCAACTTATATTTGTACAGCATGGTATTTTGTACCAGTAAGGAAATGGGAAAACACAACAGGAGGATATATACAATGGCAACATTATGGTTTCAATATAAAAATAGAAGACGCTCTACCCACCATCTTCGAATCCTCTGTATTAACTCCTATTCCTAGATCTTGCATAAATGTTTCGGTATCACAACAGAAAACAAAAATCAAATTTAATGTAACTTTTCCCCAGCTACCAGAATGTAGGTATCGCCGAGAATGGTATGATACAGTTCTGGGAGCTGCAGGAACTGGAATGGGAATAATGAATGGGATACAGATGGAAATGATACAAAATAAGTGGAACCGTGCAGGAAGTCACATAGCTGATAGTTTAATAATCACAAGCAAATGGTTACCTACAACATTCGAAACACAAATTAGCCAGGTACAATTAACTAAATATCTCAATATTATGGTTAATCACACAGCACTAGCCAGTCTGGAGTTGTGGAAAGAAAATCAGGAGTTTATAAACATTACTCAATGTGCTTTTTCTACACTATCTTATCACATTCAAATTAATAGAGCTCGAGATGAGCTACGATTAGGGAATTATCGCACTTGGATGAACTATTTCAAGGGTTTAAATTTAGAAAGTACATGGTTTGAAGTACCAGGAAAAGAAGTTGAATGTGAGGAAAGATGGTGTGCTGGAAGGTTTGATGTATACAAAGTGGAGGAGGTCCAGGTAATGTGTAAATTAATAGTGATGCCACTCCTGATAGGATAGGATCTACCTGAATTTTGGTATCCTGAGATTTATGGACACTATGTAGATACACAAAACATGACTCATGATCTAAGTTTATGTGCTAAAACTAATAAGGGAATAGTCTGTGGAAGAAGTTCTCCAGTCTATGAACCTTGCTTATTGAAACATCAATCTAACATATGTAAGTTTCAGAGATTACCAATAGGTGTAGGAAACAGATTTATGGAGATAGGACCACAACATATTTGTTTAGTCACAAATGATCAGGAAACTATGGAAAGTTTAAATAAAACGGCCCCTTTTTCAGGATGCGTAAAGAATGTTAAAATGATTAAATGGCAAAATGACACTTTCCTTTTTGAACCAGATGCACATAGAATATTTAATCTAGAATGGACGGTAGATAATCTTACTGATACTACTCCTTTTATAATATCATTAGAGCCCTTACAGCAAATCTTAAATGAGTCCGAAATACTTAGAAAACACATAGAGACACAAGAACATACCCTTCAAAATAATCTAATATCTGCGGTTATAGATAAAGGGAAATTAATACATTTATCCTCACAAATAAGAGATGAAACAACACATCATTGGTATGATGTATTTGCTGGATGGTCACCCACTGCTACGGCAATTTTTAATTGGATGTTCAATCCAATACTTATTCTAATTTTAGCTTTTGTACTGCTTACCGTGATAAACTGTTGCTTATATAGGAAGATTAAGGCACGAACAGATAGAATGGAAAGAGAAAGGTATTAGGAACTCTAATGACAAAAAGGGTAACTTGACATCACCCCTTTTCTATTCTCTTTGCTTATAAGATGCAGGTATGGATTTGAGGGATGAGGGTAAATAAAGAAGACTTATCCTCCTCTGACAACCCGCGGTCAGGGATAGCACTCTTTGAAGTATCGGCTGTTCACTTGTTTGCAAGGACCCAGAATCGTGGAGGGGATGATGTCAAAGGGGGAAATTGATAAGGTTGGAAATAATAGGTTGGAGTTCTACTTAAGTTGTTTTCCATTTTTCTGTATAATGTGTGCGTGTCAGTTGTAAGATGTAGCTTAAGTCTTTCCAGATGTGTCCAGCGTCATGTATGTTGAAATTATACTGCTTGTTACCTTATATGGAAATTTGCTGAAATATGCGATCCTGTAACCAGTCTATAAAAAGCCCCAATAAAGAGCCGACAGGTGCAGTTGACAGTACGGGACCTTTAAGGCTCGGAGTTGATATACAGAAACTTTCTGATTCTGTGTCTTACTTCTTTAATAGAGCTAAATTTGGCAAAGCAATATAAACTAGAAGCAGTTAAGTTGAAAACTGCACTTATCATAGATGCATTTAAAATGTATTTAAACCCTTACAATGAACTCCTCTTGTTTACTCCCTTTGGCTCTGTTAAATCAACCATTGAAAGCAAGTTGTCATATTTTTTTGATAAGCACAAAAAATACCTGTTGATTTTCCAGAAATCTTGTGAGCTGATATTATCCTGTGTGCTCTGCTTGCGCACAAGGAGGAGTTATGGAGATGTGGAGAGAGGGGAGATGAGATGAGGTCTGTGTCCCTCGTAATCCATCAAAAATGAAGAAGGCAGGGCTGACACCATGTGCTTAGAATTTCAGAGCCCAAAAGACATTGGGGGGGGGGGGGGGTTAGGGTTTAGAAGGCATATTGGTGGTGTGGTTGAAGTTGGAAGTCTTGTGCCAAATTTTTTTAAAAACCTAGTAATATTTTCATTATTAGTACTGATGTTTGCAACAATTTTGTTCTTGGATTCTGACACTTTTTTTGTATGGTGCCATGCTTGTGGCAAATTAAAAAAGAAGTACAGTTGTATTGGTAAGAAGTGGAAGTAAAATGAGACAACGCTGCGACAAAATGTGTCTTTAAGTTCCTCTGGAACTGATATTTGACACATTTTCATTACTCACCCAGCTTCTCTAAATAGCTTCTCTACCTGTGAAACTATGCCACTTTGCAGAGATATGACAGATTCATATACACCTTACCAACATATACATGAATCTGTTGCAAGTTCCACTATTTTTCTCTCAACTGCAAGACAGATTGCTAAAGAGTATCGATGACACACCAGGAATTGTGCTGTCATGTCAAAAAGGAAGCACTCATTATTTCTGAAACATCAATAATTGGGGTCCTTTTACATGCTTGGTCAACTTTTCAGGAGGATCTGATTGGAAGCTCAATGTTAGTTTATGGGTAGGTGCATGTAAACAGATGTGCGTCTGTTTACATCCAATTGCTTGAGTCCATCTAGCTCCAACAAAAAAATAAATTTTGGCTCCTTTTCCAATTTTTTTGGACCTACATGTGAAGGATTGGCAGTGAAAGGGTGTAAACAGACAAACATCTGTTTACATCCCAATCCCAAATGGGCTGCCCCCTTCACTGCAGGGGTAAAATGCTTGTTTAAGTCCAGGGGGCCACAAAAAGCAGTTTTGCTTCACTGATCCTCCACTCCTGCAAACTCCTTCTAGACTACAAAACTGTTTTCGCAGCCTGTTCTCCCCTAGGCTCCAGCAGTCACAAGTCCCCTGATGTTATCAAGTCCAATAAAGAGCTTGCAGCCCTAGATTGGACATGAGGGCGCCAAGGCACAGTCCAACCTCAGAGTGTAGGGAAGTAGAGGAAAGCAGTGGGAGTGGGGCTTTGTGGCCTCATAGACCTAAATTAGCATTTAACCCTTTGAAATGCAGAAGTAGCCCCACTGTAAGGAAGAATTTTTCCTTTCCCCAAAGATTAGCTTTAAGGGCCTGGTCACACCACAAAATGCAATCCAGATGCGTTTCTGCATGCTCGTTTTCGTCACATTTTTTATGCATTCCTGGTGCATTTTTGATGTGTTGTGTGTTTCTGGATGTGTTCCTGATGACTTTTTTCTTTTTTTCAGTTTTTTTTTTTTACTGCACTGGGGTCTGGTGCATTTTTGATGCGTTCTGGTGCTTTCCAGTGCATTTTTGAAGCTTTTTATGTATGCGGTGCATACTAGCTCATTATGCCTTTTGCCTTACAGGGGTATAAAAAAAAAAAAAAAAGCGTCAGTGGGTATACAACCGCTTTAAAGTCCCAGAACTCTCCCCTCTCATTTATATTCACTGGAACTAAGGGGCCAAGCCCAACCCCTGAAAATTAACCTCGCACCATAATCCCCCCTCCACCAAATGATTTGGACCAGTGCACAAAGCAAGGTCCATAAACACATGGATGAGAGAGTTTTGGGTAGAGGAGCTTGACTGGCCTGCACAGAGTCCTGATCTCAACCCGATAGAAAACCTTTGGGATGAATTAGAGCAGAGACTGCGAGCCAGGCCTTCTCGTCTACATTAGTCCCTGACCTCACAAATGTGCTTCTGGAAAAATGGTCAAACATTCCCATAGAAACACTCCTAAACCTTGTGGACAGCCTTCACAGAGTAGTTGAAGCTGTTATAACTGCACATGATGGGCCAACTCAATATTCAACCCTACAGACTAATGCCCCGTACACACGGTCGGATTTTCCGACGGAAAATGTGTGATAGGACCTTGTTGTCGGAAATTCCGACCGTGTGTGGGCTCCATCACACATTTTCCATCGGATTTTCCGACACACAAAGTTTGAGAGCAGGATATAAAATTTTCTGACAACAAAATCCGTTGTCGGAAATTCCGATCATGTGTACACAAATCCGACGCACAAAGTGCCACGCATGCTCAGAATAAATAAAGAGATGAAAGCTATTGGCCACTGCCCCGTTTATAGTCCCGACGTACGTGTTTTACGTCACCGCGTTCAGAACGATCGGATTTTCCAACAACGTTGTGTGACCGTGTGTATGCAAGACAAGTTTGAGCCAACATCCGTCGGAAAAAATCCTAGGATTTTGTTGTCGGAATGTCCGAACAAAGTCCAACCGTGTGTACGGGGCATAAGACTGGGATGCCATTAAAGTTCATGTGTGTGTAAAGGCAGGCGTCCCAATACATGTGCTAATATAGTGTATCTTCTGTGAACTACAAAGCAACCTCCTTCTATGGAGACAATGAGCGGGGGCTGTTTGTAGCCAACTTAATAGAGCAGCCAAGGGCGACAATGCTGCTCCTTCATAGATACAGTGCAGTGATTGAGCATTGTCATCCTAGGAAGGAAGTGTTGTACTGGCATAATCACCAGAAAACGAATGCAGTCACCACGTCTAAAAACTGGTAAGCTGCAATATATTAATTTTTTTTGTTTTCAGATCTAGATATACTTTATGCGTGCTATGTATACAGTATGTATTTGCCATTTTCTGGTAGTTTGTAAACTGGCCAGAGGGATTGCTATGACACAGTTGATCAGCTTAAACCTGCAATGTGATCTAGCAATAGAGGGGTTCTAAAGCTGGAACCGTGTTAATCTAAAGGGAAATAGTATATGAGAAATATGCACACACACCAACCTCCTCTGAATTAAACATAAAGCAGAATGGGACCGTCTGCTTTGCTCTGCATGCAGCTGTGCACCATCCTGTCCGCTGAGATGACTTTGCCTGGAAAATAAATTTCTTCTCCGCTGCTATTGGAATTTTTCAGCCTTTTCTGTCCATGATGCCTTTGAAATACGGATTTCTGGTTTTAAAGGAATCAGGTTATTTGTTTTCCCATTACTTGCCCCTCAGGGGACAGGCCATCGACTCAGCCTTGTTAATTAACTTGCTTAGCAGCCATTGAATGTTATCCATCTACTAGAGAGCTTTCATAGGGGTTAAATCAACAAAGCAAATCATCTTTAAAGCTCCTGGATTGTTTCTGCTGGCAGCAGTGGGTTTAAAAATAGTACAAAAATACAATATTTGATTATAATACAGGACAGCGTGACTCCTGTGTGAGCCTGAGATTGTTTGCCTTTTGCTTTTCAGTATGAGAATCAGCTCCCACGTGCTTGACAGCTCCATTTTTCACCGGTAAACATGGAACGCACTGAAAGAATCTTGGCTTGGAAATAACTAAGGGCTTCATTATGGGGACTGTTAGAAGATGAATCTGGTTGTTCATAGCAACCAATAAAATTTCCTTTTTTTTATATTTCTTGTTCAGTGCTGGAGAACAAAAAAGAATATGTGAGTTATTGATGTACAAATACATGGATACAGTTATAACAGTCAGAACCTCTGAATGAGCAATGAAGTTGAAATTTACCAGGGTAGATCAGTAGTCACCTTCGGTTTAACTCACATCTGACTACCATCCCAACTCTACCTTTCCATAGCCCCCAAAAGAAGACACATTACTCTAAAGAGTGTCAATTGATATGTCAATAGCAGACTTTTATTAACCACTTCAATACCAGGCACTTAGACACCTTCCTGCCCAGCCCAATTTTCACTTTTCAGTGCTGTCGCAATTTGAATGACAATTGCGCAGTCTTGCTACACTGTACCCAAACAAATTTTTTATCATTTTGTTCCCACAAATAGAGCTTTCTTTTGGTGGTATTTGATCACCTCTGCGGTTTTTATTTTTTGCGCAACAAATAAAAAAAGACCGAAAATTTTGAAAAAAAACAAGTTTTTCTTTGTTTCTGTTAAAACTTTTTGTAAATAAGTACGTTTTCTTCTTGAATGACGGGCACTGATATGGCTGCACTGACGGGCACTGATGAGGTGGCACTGACGAGCACTGATGATGGGCACTGATAGGCGGCACTGATGGGCACTGATAGGTGGCACTGGTATGAGGCTCACCCCTAGTCTTCTCCAAAAGCCCCTGCCCTGGTTGGGTCTGTCACAGTGGATAAGGTCCAGGCAGTGCAGGACTGGCACCCCTAAAGACTGTTACTGAGCTACGCTCCTTTCTGGAACTGGTGGGCTACTACCAAAGGTTTATCCGAAGTTCACCTAGATAGCCGCCCCACTTAGCCAGCTGCTGAGTGGTCACCTCACCCAGAAGAAAGGCGGCTCTTCACCCTCCATCGAAGTCCAATGGCATCCCCAACAACTGGCCCATGCAGACTACTTAAAATCCTTCCTGGTGTATATGGATGGGAGTTTACAAGGCCTGGGTGCCGTGCTGGCTTAGGTACAAGACAGCTGCGAATGGGTGATCGCCTATGCCAGCCGCAGCCTCCAACCTAACTAAATGAACCCCAAAAACTACAGCTCTTTCAAATTGAAGCTGCTAGATTTAGGGTGGGGCATCACCGAAAGGTTTGCAGAGTACCTCACCAGGGCAGACATAGAGGTTTACAGACAACAACCCTCTCGCCTACCTGGACACGGCTAAGCCAGGGGCGTTGGAGCAAAAGTGGTTCGCCCATCTGGCATAATTCAAGTACAGAATCCACTACAGTCCCAGCAAACTTAATGGGCACGCAGATGCTCTGTCCCACTATCCAGTGGAATGCCCAGGGTAGTAGGTGGACTTCTGCCAAGAAGACTTTGAGGTAGCTCCTGTGCTGCTCACGGCGGTCACCTCATGTTCGCTAAAAGAACAGGGGTGGTTGCCCAGGTGGGATCCACTGTCGAGACGAATGAGCACTGATTCAACAGAAGGATCCAAACCTTATGCGAGTGCAGCGCTTCTTCTCTCGGAAGAGTAAGCTCTCCTCCCGTGAGTGCCAGAGACTGTCTAACACAACTCAAGCAATTCTGAGGCAATGGGATCGACTCAAAATGTGCAACAACATGCAGGACTGATATGCAGCACTGATAGGCGGCACTGATAGGCAGCACTGATGGGCAATGATAGATGGCACTGATGGGCACTAATGGGCAGCCTTTATGGGCACTGATAGGTGGCACTGATGTGCACTGCTTGCGAGACACTTGTGCACTGATAGGCGGCACTGATGGCCACTGATAGACGGCACGGATAGGTGGCATTAAAGAGCTCTTATTGACATCACTAGTGGGCACTAGTGGGCATCACTAGTGGACACTGGTGGGCATGGCTGATGGGGTTGCAATGATAATTACTGCACTGATTAGCAGTGCAGATCCTCCCTGTCAGGAGAGCCGCTTATCAGCTCTCCTCTACTCATGCCTTGTCAGCGTGAATAGAGGAATGCCGATAATTGGCACTTCCTAGTTACGCTATGATCAGCTGTGATTGGACACAGCTAATCACATGGTATGCCTAAGTCATAAACTCTTTACCATGAGCGGAGATGCAGTGTGTCGGAGTGTCACATCACACTACCAATCTCCGGGCTGTGTGCCCCCGGGGGCATGCACAAGCAGCTCATTTGGAAGGACGTCATATAGCAAAATGATGGTGGGGTGGGATGTGATTAAGGAGTAACTCCGCTTTTATCGAGAAAAAAAAGCAATCCAATCTGGGTGATCAGTGTACATTGCATTGTAACAAACTTTGTAGCAGATTCCAATGTTTGTTGCCGTGAAGAAACTTCTGTTTGTTTTACTATGTTCTCTGCAGGCTGACTCTAAATGGGATGGAAAGGTTTATTATAATCACCTGGTGCACTCTCAGTACTCTGAAGAGAAAAACTGAAGGGTCTGCATCCCTTTAGAAGTATTTAACCCTTAGCGAGTATCTCACTAAAACTGAAATTTCTTACGAAAAGGGTGCCTTAAATTTGACTTGTAACAATACTACTTCTATAAATTTCTTTGATCATATGTAGCATTACCCTCGTAAGGGCTGCTGAGTTGGTTATAGCAATCCGCCAATCACCTTGCTGCCATCCCCTCATCCATCACCCAAAAGACAATAAACAGTCAGTTGCTTTGCTTTCTTGCTTTTCTTGCACATGGTGCCGCCCAGGACAGCACCTCCCTTACTCCATGCTGTCTTTCTTCGAACTCCAGAGCTCCCCCCTGGAAGCATGTGACCCCAGCTCATATAGGAGACCCGCCCCCTGCCAATGCAAGTTAATGATTGGTCAGGGCTCCTCACACGAGCTGCCTGCCACACAGGTCTCAAGTCCAGTCTCTCTTCCAGAACAATTCCTCTAGAAGCAGAGGAGGCATCTTTGAGCCAAAGTGTAGGTGGCCACCCCCCCCCTCCACTATACCAACACTCCCATTCCCAGATCAAAACAATCAGGCCCTAATTAAAACACAGGCCCGGCTAAATTTACCTGTATCTGAACTCTACCACTAAAAAAATACTAATCTAGCACCTACCTGAAAGTAGAGGGTGCTACACTTATAATAATGACACTTGGGACTTTATGGAAATAATAAATGTGTATTTATTTTATGGTAAATACTTTTTGACAATACATTAATAAAATGTTCATATATGTCATGTCATTCAAATATTTTTAGGGTCCACCAGCATTCGTTTTATATATAAATGTTTATTGTATGGGTTACCCCGCCTTTGGTGAGTTTGTTGGGAGGTTGTAGGGAGGGAAACCTTTATTCTTTTGTGGAGAGAAAGTGGTTTCTCTTTTTTGTAAACCATGCAAACTTTCCAGGAAAAAAATATTTGAATTAAAAAAAAATTACTTGTATCTTAGTGCAAACTTCTGAGGAAATCAGTGAGCCAATCACACAAGCATGGGAATTACATTTTGGGGGGCCTTCTGTATGCCAGCAGTGTACAGAACACCTCCCGGTTGCCATAAATTGCATTGAGTGTTACAGAAAATGACAGAGCTGCTGAATGAAATAGAAAGTACATTTTTAAAATCACTAAATTACAAAATGGCTTGTGATTTATTTTTTGCTATATTTTTTTCCATGAAAGTGGAGGTACTCTTTAAATGTGAACACAAGGTGTAAAGTAGGCTGAGCTTTCTGCCCAGCTTTCTAGAATAGCTGACCGTCATTTAACTGTCCAACTACAATTCATTTTATGGTGTCAGTTCTTACCTTACAAAATCATATTGCTCAAACACATGGAGAAATGCCCAGTAAAAGTCCCCAAGGTTAAAGAACTCAAGGGGTTTGATTTAGAGCCCTTTCACACTGGGGCGGTTTGCAGGCACTATTGCGCTAATAATAGCGCCTGAAAACCGACCCGAAAGTGCCGCTGCCTTAATTCCAGTGTGAAAGCCCCGAGGGCTTTCACACTGGAGCGATGCGCTGGCAGGACGGTAAAAAAAGTCCTGCTAGCAGCATCTTCGGAGCGGTGAAGAAGCGGAGTGTATACCGCTCCTTTACCGCTCCTGCCCATTGAAATCAATGGGACGGCATGGCTATACCGCCGGCAAAGCGCCTCTGCAGAGGCGCTTTGCGGTGGTTTTTAACCATTTCTCGGCCGCTAGCGGGGGGTAAAACCGCCCCGCTAGTGGCTGCATACCGACGGTAAAGCGCCGCTTACAATGGCGGCGCTTTACCGCCGACGCCCGCCCCCGTGTGAAAGGGCTCTTACTAAAACTGGAAAGTGCAAATCTGGTGCAGCTCTGCATATTCAGCTTCCAGGTTTTATTGTCAAAGCTTAATTGATCATGCTGAAGTTAGAAGCTGATTGGCTACTATGCTCAGCTAAACCAGATTTTGCACTCTCCAGTTTTAGTAAATCAATCCAAGGTGTCACAGATGTGCCAGACCTCCTGCTAAGCATTTCGAGGCAGGTTTACTTAAATTGTACATGTGAAGTCAAAAAAAGAAGTTCTTTGTGCAAGTTGAATGTTCAATTGCAGAACCCCAAAACCTGTAAAGGTAAATTATCCAGGGGATGTTTTCTTAACCTTATATTTCCTGGACTGAGATGATGATGATCTTGGTGCCTGTACAATTGCTGGCATTTTCACAATTGCATAACACAGATCAGCTTCAGCTCAGCTGCAGGCTGCAGATTCTCATTGTGTGACTTGCTGCCAAGTTACAGTGTACTGTTTAAAGTACACACTGAGGGACAGGAGACTGAGGAAATTATTTCTCCTGTCTACAGTAAACTAATGGGGACTTGCACACGGTACTGATCTGTGAACATCAGATATTCCTGGAAGAAAAAATATGAGGAAAGACTTTATAGCGCATATTCACTTTTAGACACGCAGACTAATGACATAATCTCAGCCTAGGCACAGTCAATGCTTCCTCCTACCTACAGCAGACTTATGACATAATCTCAGCCTAGGCACAGTCAATGCTTCCTCCTACCTACAGCAGACTAATGACATAATCTCAGCCTAGGCACAGTCAATGCTTCCTCCTACCTACAGCAGACTAATGACATAATCTCAGCCTAGGCACAGTCAATGCAAACACTGGGTTAATTTGGCGCAATCTGGATAAGGCTGTACAAAATAGAGATAGGAGTGGGGTCAATGAAAAAGGTAATTAATCAAGTCCGTGACAAATTGTGTTTGTCATGTAAAGATATTGAATATGCTTATCTCAAGAAGGCTGCCAGCTTATAGCTAGAAGAGACTCTGGAACAAAAACAAAAGCAGCGCCTTCTAAGTGTAGCAATTCGGACATTCATTAAAGCGGGGGTCCACCTACACCGCCAAAAAAAAAATATTAAAAGCCAGCAGCTACAAATACTGCAGCTGCTGACTTTTAATACATTGCCACTTACCTGTCCCAGTTTCCAGCGATGTCGGCAGGCGACGCCAAGAACCCGCTCGGTTCTCGGCAGCTGCCGCCGCCATCCTAGGTGAGGGAATCAGGAAGTGAAGCGTTGCGGCTTCACTTCCCGGTTCCCTACTGCGCATGCGCGAGTCACGCTGCGCATCGTAACTGGTCCCCACTATCTCCTGGGAGCTGTGTGTTTCCCAGGAGACAGTGCGGAGGGACAGGAAGAAGCATAGACTCCCATGGGAGTCTATGCCGGAAGCGGGTGCAAATACCTGTCTTAGACAGGTATCTGCACCCCCCTGAAAGGTGCCAAATGTGACACCGGAGGGGGGGTTTCGAAAAGCGGAAGTTCCATTTTTGTGTGGAACTCCGCTTTAAATTAAAATAGTGATGGAAACACTCACAAACGAGCAGTATAAACCAGCATAAATAGTAGGGTCATCCGCGCTGTCCCAGAAGCTGCCTGGTGCCTAATGTCGCTGGCTGGAATAGCTGCTGTGGCTGTCGGTTATCCAGTCACACTGGTGGTGCCCAGCACTCCCGGAAGGCTGGGACGGAGATCAGAGATGCACTGTGTACGAAGTACAGGGACAGTGCAAGGTGACATCACTTCCGGGTACAGGGTCAGCGGGGGGTCATCTGACCCTGTACCCGGAAGTGATGTCACCTTGCACTGTCCCTGTACTTCGTACACAGTGCATCTCTGATCTCCGTCCCAGCCTTCCGGGAGTGCTGGGCACCACCAGTGTGACTGGATAACCGACAGCCACAGCAGCTATTCCAGCCAGCGACATTAGGCACCAGACAGCTTCTGGGACAGCGCGGATGACCCTACTATTTATGCTGGTTTATACCGCTCGTTTGTGAGTGTTTTCATTACTATTTTAATTTAATAAATGTCCGAATTGCTACACTTAGAAGGCGCCGCTTTTGTTTTGGTTTTTAGGCACAGTCAATGTTTCCTCCTGCATGCAGCAGACTGATGACATAATCTCAGCCTAGGCACAGTCAATGTTTCCTCCTACATACAGCAGACTAATGACATAATCTCAGCCTAGGCACAGTCAATGTTTCCTTCTACATACAGCAGACTAATGACATAATCTCAGCCTAGGCACAGTCAATGCTTCCTCCTACCTACAGCAGACTAATGACATAATCTCTGCCTAGGCACAGTCAATGCTTCCTCTTACCTACAGCAGACTAATGACATAATCTCTGCCTAGGTACAGTCAATGTTTCTTCCTGCATACAGCAGACTAATGACATAATCTCAGCCTAGGCACAAACAATGATACCTCCTGCATACAGCAGACTAATGACATAATGTCAGCCTAGGCGCAGTCACTGCTTCCTCCTACATGCAGCAGACTGATGACAAAATCTCAGTTTAGGCACAGTCAATGTTTCAATGTTTCCACTTGCCCACAGCAGACTAACGACAGCCTAGGCGCCAGATTTGACTGGAGCTCAAGACCTGTTTTTTTATAGTTTAAAGCGGGGGTCCACATATCTATCGTTTTTTTTTTTTTTGGAGTTCATTCACAAACTTTTCTTCTCATGATTATCTACTCACATGTTCTGTGTAATAAGTCCGCCTGTGTCCGATTTCGTTGTAAAGAATAACTTATAAAATTCACTGAAGGCGGTTTCCATCTTCATTGTGGGCATTTGAAGCCCACAAGCATGTATTTCCTGGATGAGGTGAATGCTGTGCTCCCAGCATTCACCCAGATGTTGTGATGACGCTGTTGCACAATGCATGCTGGGAAGCCTGAGACTAGCTCCCAGGGGACTGTGGGAGGTCTGGGAGAGGCTAGAAACACGCCTACTCCCATGGGAGGAAAACCAGGAAGTGCTAAGAAGATTAGAAAAAAAAAAGGTAATTACGGCGATTTAAATTTTTTTACACAGCATGTCAGCATCTAGGCAAGGAAGAGAATGCATAGAAATAATGTTCAAAATTTGGGTGGAACCCCGCTTTAAGGTCATGTCTATGTAGAAAGAAAAAATGTTGCCCTGTCATTAAGGGTGCTATAAATGCTTATATTAAAATCATACAAAAATAAAATTGAGTGTTATCATGACACCAATAACCAGAAAGTGCATAAATGTGCTTGGAAAATGCATAACAAATTCATAAAAAACAATCAATTACATACAGTATATATACCACAAAAACTCAAATCAAATTAATAAAGAAGGTATAAATAATTAAAAAACAAAAATTCATAACGTTTGTGCTATCATGCAAAAAATATTGTGCAAAAACATAAAATCCCAACTGCAATAATGATGTTGAAATGGTGCTCCACACGTGCGCGTCCTATTTCATTGGTGCTCCAGGTGCTTACCCAATCATGCTCCTCGCCAATATAATAACTTTTCTTTTACCAAACATGAAGACCTTATTACAGGGTCTGACCTCGCTTCTCACTATGGGTATGGAACATAACTCCCCTCAGAAAGGCCCATGTGGTGATTTGTCTCTTAGTCGGGATCTCCATATTCCTTGACAGATGAATTGTCATACCCAACCATACAGAACAAGGCACGTGTAAAGAGGGGGAGAAAAAAACTCATTGACATCTCATAAAAGAGAATACTTTATTAAAAATAGATATATACTCACAAGTCTGATAAAACAAAAAGTAAATAATGTCGTCCTACACCCCGGCGGGCGTACTGACATCACCGCTTCATCCTCTGCCCGACGTAGGATTCATTGTAGGAGACGTTGTCACTGACGCAACGGAGATAGCAGTGCTCACAGATGGCAAAGATATATACAGTGCCTTGCAAAAGTATTCACCCCCTTGGCATTTTTCGGGTTTTGTTGCCTCACAACCTGGAATCAACATGGATTGTTTTAGGATTTGCATTATTTAATTTACAGAACATGTCCACAACTTTGAAGATGTTTTTTTTTTTTTATTGTGACACAAACAACAAATAGGACAAAATAACAGAAAAAGTCAATGTGCATCACTCTAAAGTCAATACTTTGTAGAGCCACCATTTTCGGCTATCACAGCTCCAAGTCACTTTGGATAAGTCTCTATGAGCTTGCCACATCTTACCATTGGGATTTTTGCCCATTCCTCCTTGCCAAACTCCAGCTCCTTCAAGTTGGATGGTTTGCTCTTGTAAACAGCAATCTTTAAGTCTGACCACAGATTTTCTATTGGATTGAGGTCTAGGCCATTCAACCACATTTACATGTTTCCCCTTAAACCACTCAAGTGTTGCTTTAGCAGTGTGTTTGGTGTCATTGTCCTGCTGTAAGGTGAACCTCCGCCCTAGCCTCAAATCACACACAGAGTGGTACAGGTTTTGCTCAAGAATATCCCTGTATTTAGCACCATCCATCTTTCCCTCAACTCTGACCAGTTTCCCAGTCCCGACTGCTGAAAAACATCCCCACAGCATGATGCTGCCACCACCATGTTTCACTGTGGGGATGGTGTTCTTTGGGTGATGTGATGTGTTGGGTTTGCGCCAGACAAAGTGTTTTCTTTGATGGCCAAAAAGTTCAATTTTAGTCTCATCAGACCAGAGCACCTTCCTCCATACATTTTGGGAGTCTCCCACATGCCTTTTCGCAAACTCAAAACGTGCCATTTTGGTTTTTGCTGAAAGTAATGGCTTCCTTCTGGCCACTCTGCCATAAAGCCCAACTCTATGGAGCGTACGGCTTATTGTCGTCCTATGTACAGATACTCCAGTCTCTGCTGTGGAACTCTGAAGCTCCTCCAGGGTTACTTTAGGTCTCTGTGCTGCTTTTCTGATTAATGCCCTCCTTGCCTGGTCTGTGAGTTTTGGTGTACGGCCGTCTCTTGGCAGGTTTGCTGTTGTGTCATGTTCTTTCCATTTGGTTATGATAGATTTGATGGTGCTCCTAGGGATCATCAAAGATTTGGATATTTTTTTATACCCAACCCTGACTTGTACTTCTTAAAAACATTGTCCCTTACTTGTCTGGAGGGTTCCTTGGTCTTCATGGCAGTGTTTGGTTAGTGGTGCCTCTTGTTTAGGTGTTGCAGCCTCTGGGGCCTTTCAAAAAGTTGTGTATATGTAATGACAGATCATGTGACACTTAGATTGCACACAGGTGGACATGATTTCACTAATTATGTGACTTCTGAAGTTAATTGGTTGCACCGGAGCTTTTTATGGGCTTCATAGCAAAGGGGGTGAATATATACGCACATGCCAATATCAGTTTTTTATCTCTGAAAAATAGTTTTACTTTTAAATTTTCCAATTTTACTTCACCAACTTAGACTATTGTGTTCTTATCTAGCACATATAATTCAGATTAAAAAAACATTGAACTAAAGGCTGTAATGTAACAAAATAGATAAGAAGCCAAGGGGGGTGAATACATTTGCAAGGCACTGTAGCTGTAAAGTCAACATGCACTAGAGGTCACTGCCACCGCCCCAGTGATTGGATATCAATAAAAAACAGTCACCATATTACCGGAGTTCTAGAAAGAAACCTCCTGTATATGTATTGGAATACTATCCTTTGCTTACATGCATAAAAGTGGTATTAAGGGTATACACCTAATATCAAAATACCTACAACACCTAATATATTAGAAAATATCTAGTATAAAAAATATATATATATATTTTTATTTAATAAAAAAGTAAGAGAAAATTAGTTGCTCCATTTTATAATATATGCCATACTCTTCCTACACACGGTCGGAAATTTCCGACAACAAATGTTCGATGTTAGCTTGTTGTCAGAAATTCCGACTGTGTGTAGGCTCCGTCGGACATTTGCTGTCGGAATTTCCAACAACAAAAATTTGAGAGCTGGATCTCAAATTTTCCGACAACACAATCCATTGTCGGAAATTCCGATCGTGTGTACACAATTCCAACGCACAAAATTCCACGCATGCTCGGAATCAAGCAGAAGAGCCGCAGTGACTATTGAACTTCATTTTTCTCGGCTCGTCGTACGCGTTGTACGTCACCACGTTCTTGACGTTCGGAATTTCCGACAACATTTGTGTGACCGTGTGTATGCAAGACAAGTTTGAGCCAACATCCGTCGGAAATAAATTCACGGTTTTGTTGTCGAAATGTCCGGCATATGGGAATAGCGAACCCCACAAAATAACCAATGGCCTCATGTCTATGGCCTGCTCTAAACTTCAAAATAAAAGAGCAATAATGTACTGTACATGAGTAGTGCAATGATAGAGCCAAGAGCTATCCGCCACAAAAATGTTTAATATTCTTTAAGGTGAGCCTGTATTCTACCCCTTCAGGTCAAAATACCAAGTTGGCTTGATAACCCACTTCCTCTACCATTGATATGTACTTGTCCCAATCTCCCCTGATATCTTGGTCATCCTCAGGAACTCATCCTTTTTTTTTTTAATGTTTATAAAATTGTTTTTTATTCAACCCCAGTGAACTATTTATTTCTCTTCTCTTAAAACTATTATTTTCCTTCTATTTTTTTCTCTTTTTCTTAGCAACTAAACCCCCTGTTTTGACATACGCTCTTAGACGGGGCTAATTTGTTTTTGTTTTTTGCAGGCTAGCTGGTAAGTGTGCTTTGAAGTATCTGCAATGACCTATCAAGTGAACCAGTTACTTTGCCCTGAATTGGTCAAATACAGGTTCACTTCAAGTTCAGAGCCGATGTGTTTCAATGCAAAAAAACAACTTTCACACATTCTGAAAATTCATAATGATCATATATTGTATATATCTATAAGGCTGAGAGGGTTTGATCTTCATGCTAAGCAACAACACTTCAGTTGCCAAGAAACAATATTTTGATGTGTAGTAGGGTGATGCTGGGCAAGTCCCTAGACCAGCCATTCCTCTCTTGAAGAGCTCTCTATCTTCTATCGGCAACTACTTCTATCAGGGCAGGGTCTGCTTCTAAATGGTTTACCGCCTGGGGCAGAACACACTGCGAAAGTGTAGGCAAAATCCTGCACAAACAACTGCTAAACACAAGGAGAGATCCCTTAGCGCACAGTGGGATGGAGAGAGAAGCTTCATCCTCCTAATTGAAAGCCTCTGTCAGACGGGAAATATGTTAGAGAGAAGAAGAAGAGCGAACGATGGGAAAGATGTATAGTCTCACAGCTGGCAGCAGTCAGCATACACTATGCCTTCCCTTTTTACTGCTCAACATGTCATGGCTACTCTGATATAGAAATACAATGAAGAAAAAGGCTCAGAAACTCCAAAGTCTTAGTTGCTCTTCTGCTTTATGTCCTAACTCTATGGTGTCTATACTGATCAGTCTATATTGTGTATTATTATATTACCTGCTGACATTTATATCTAAGCAGTCTATATATATGGATTTGCTAGCCTAAGGGTTCTGTCAATGGGAAAATATTGTTTGCTTTCAGGTGTATTCTGCTGCAGTTGTCATCAGTTAGAGATGCTTCTGAGATAAATCACAGTTGATTGATCTGTACAATAAACCTGCAGTTGACCCTCTGAGCTGCTTTTGCATTCCCGTTGACATGTAATGTACAGTCAGAGAAGAAGCATGGACACAGGCCCTTAGTGTAGGCAGGTGGTGGACTACAGCATATCTGCTAACCTAAATGTGCCACTGTGCTGTTCCTTCAGGTAGGTTGGCAGAAGACCATAGAGGACTATTCTGTCAACCATTATGAGTTCTACAAGGCTATCTTGGAGAGGCCCGCATCCCTTATTGGGTGCTGAAATCCTGCAAGGTTAAGGTGGCCATCTTGACTCAGAACTGCCTAAATAGCAGGTTCTATACCATTTGGGAAGCCCACAGTGTGAGACCAAGTATGGGACAGAGTATTACTGATTAGGGAGAGAGTAGGAGCAGCATTAGGGGGAGTTGAACAATCAATACATTTTAACAAACAGTGAATAACTATAATATCATAAGAAATCCTTAAAAGTTCATAAGCATGTGAAAAGTCCAAATTCACACATAATCATCCAAGTGCTTTGAAAGTGCTCAGTGCTCAAATGTAAACATACTCATGCTCCAGTGCTCAAGGTGCTGCTTATAAAGGCTAAGCCTTGTACCAGACAGGAATGATCTCAAATATAAGAGATCACAAGGGAATTTTATCCAAAGGAGATCCGATGCTCTCACCATCAGACTTCCAATTGTATTTGTGATCCCACCAGCAGGATGCAGCCATGATGTCCCCACTGCAAGAATATGTGGCTAAACCCTCAAGCCACCAAACTCATGCCAACCCTGGCCTCAATTAAAGGCTAATTTAAAGTTAAAACAATCCAGACTGCATGCCCGCAGGTCCCACCTGCGTGCCCATGCTTGTTGATGTCACAGATCTAGTTCTGTCTGATGCGTTTCCTCCTAATAGATGGCCTCTGGGATAGGAGGCTGATCTGGGACATCACTAGCTCTCTACTTATAGCGGAAGTAACAACGAAAGCTGATGTTAAAAACAATGAAAAAATAAATAGATAAATAATAAATAAGAATTAAAAATGAATAGTAAAATTTACTCCAAATCATTATAAATACAGAAGAAAACCTAACTGTTATTAATAAAGGAATTGACATCCCACACCACATTGAGGCCCCAAGGCTCAAATGTTTTTAAATAAAAAATCCATTGAGTCTCTCAGCGAGAAATATGCCTTTTCAAATTACTGCCTCACCAATGGGGAGTGCATTTCTCAATTCCAATAACTTACAGAGAAGCAGAATCCTTATTGTGGAAATTTTTTTTCAGGCTCCAAAAGTTCTATACAACTCAAGTTAAAGATGCCCTCTAGTTAAGAGCCATTCCGAAATGACAATTTCAGCGTATCCATAGGAATTGTTTCTACAAAGAAGATTTTCTTGTCCAGGCGAATGTCCTGAAGGAAAGATTCCGCCAGAAGGGATATCAACAAGAGATGTTAGAAAAGGATTTACAAAAGGTCTCTGATTTACAAGGTGATTGTTTTTTTGTCCTTAGAGATGGAACAGTAGGGGAATCCAATATACATGAATGGTCTTTTTTGACAACTTTTTCGACACAGCCCCGTTGGGTAAATAAAATATTAAGAAAGCACTGGCAGATTTTGAAGGCAGATACAATTCTGGCACCTGCACTATTATGTGTGGATAAGCCACACATAATTTTCAGAAAAGCCTGTTCCCTTAGGGATATGATTGCCTCTAACATAATGGAACAGCCTCTCAAAATAAGAATGTTTGGGAATTTAAGGGGTTTCTACCCATGTAAAAAATGTAATGCTTTTTCTGTTAAAAAAAAAAAAAAATTTTAATGCTTGCAGGAACCCCCAAACTGTCCACACTACATCCTTTATGTCTAGTGTTACATCTAAGCAGTATACTATACAGGAATGTACAGTATGTGGCAGGATCATTAGCTGTTACTTTAATGAAAGCTGAACATTTAAAAGTATTGAAAATGACAAAACAAGCTTTTAGGAAGTTTTAGTGATTGGGTTTTGGTCTACTAATTCTGTAACACAGTCAATGGTTTATTTCATTTATTATAAATGATCTGCTCATAATATAATAAGACATTAGAAAAATATTACAAGCCAAGAACCTCTACATAAGAATATTTCATTAAACAAGCTAAGAATATTCTCTACTTCTGTATCCTGACCAGAATAAATTTAGTGGTAAAAACACTTTTATTATCATGGACGGAGTGCCATCTAGTGTTCATAATAATAACTTCTATTCCAAGGAAGGTGCAATATTTTACTTGGGGGAACATTTACTAAAATGACAGTTTCTGACAATTGTATCAGTTTAAACTTACACTTAAACTGCAAAGATATTATTATTATTATTTGTACTTAAGTACAGTAACCACGTTTATCATGATGTTTATTCAATGCAATTGTTTAAACACTTCAGCCCCGGAAGATTTGCCCCTTTAATGACCAGGCCATTTTTTGCGATTCGGCACTGCGTCGTTTTAACTGACAATTGCGCAGGCGTGCAACTTTGTACAAAAACAACATTGATGTCCTTTTTTCCTCACAAATAGAGTTTTCTTTTGGTGGTAATTAATCACCTCTGCGATTTTTATTTTTTGCGATATAAACAAAAAAAGAGCAACAATTTTGAAAAAGAAAAAAAAACAATATTTTTTACTTTTTGCTATAATAAATATCCCCCAAAAATTGTAACAAAACAAATTTCTGACTCAGTTTAGGCCAATATGTATACTTCTACATATTTTTGGTAAAAAAAAAAAAGTGCAATAAGGGTATATTGATTGGTTTGAGCAAAGGTTATAGCGTCTACAAAATAGGGGCTATATTTATGGCATTTTTATTATAATTTTTTTTTTTTACTAGTAATGGCAGTGATCTGCGATTTTTTTTCAGGACTGCGACATTGTGGGGGACAAATCGGACACTTTTGACACTTTTTTGGTACCAATGACATTTATACAGCGATCAGTGCTATAAAAATGCACTGATTACTGTATAAATGACACTGGCAGGGAAGGGGTTAACAGTAGGGGGTGATCAAGGGGTTAAGTCTGTCCTAGGATGTGATGCTAACTGTGGGGATATGGGACGTCCTGGGTGAGGAGACTGATCGTTGCTCTTACAGATTAGTCTCCTCTCCCCTGACAGCAAGGAGATCTGCCTGTTTACATTGACAGACCTCTGTCCTGTCTCTGTGTGGAGCGATCGCAGGTGCCCCGGCGATCGGCACGCGCATAGGCTCCAGCGGTGCTCGCATGCCCCCTAGTGGTCTGAAAGCAAGCCGATGTATAGCTACGACGGTTCGCCCAGGGGAGCCAGCCTGTCGCAGTATAACTGCAGCAGCTGGACAGGAAGTGGTTAATATTACTATACAGGATATAATATTACATTATGATTTTACTATATAGAAGTTATATTTGCGCAGGGCTTTACAATTCAATACAATTTCTTACTTGTGAGAGCTTACAATCTAAAAGGGAGGATCAGGTGATACAAAGGTAGTAACTGCTAGGGATGAGTTGATGCAGAAAGCTTTATTAGGTGATGGTGGAGGATAGGCCTTCCTGCAGATATGGGTTTAGGGGATCGCCTAAAGGTGGGCAGAGTAGGAAACAGCTAAACAGATTGGGATAGGGAGTTGGAGAGGATGGGAGAAGCTCTCGAGAAGTATTGGGTGCAAACATGTAAAGAGCTGAAGGGGGAGCTGGAGAGCGAGAGGTCTTCAGAGGAGCAAAAAAACTTAGAATTTCCTATCAAATACTTACCGTATATATACTTTCCTGATGGACGCCATGGCAGAATATGTGTGGGTTAACCCCGCCTCCTCTCCACTCCTATAGGACCCCACTCCCATAGGCCGCCTTCCATAACTAGTCTACTCATGACACTGGGTGGAAACTCCTGCTGCCATGGAGTCCATCAGGATAGAAAAATTACGGTAAGTATATGATAGGAAATTTTCAGTTTTCCTGACAGACACCATGACAGCATTTGTATGGGAACTAAGTAGCCTATGGGCGGGCAATGCTGAACCAAAGGCTTTAATTTGTACCATCAACAGACAGGACCTTTAAGCCAAAATAAACAGAGGATAAAGAAGCAGGCTCTACACAATAATGAGCCATAAATCTATTGAGGACCACAAGGCCGCCTTACAGATTACATTGGGATCCACATGCTGCGAAGCTGCCCAAGATGTAGACACACTCCTGGTCGAGTGAGTGATCACTACCTCCAAAAGAGCCAAGCCCTTTGCTCTGTGAGCCTGTTGGATGGCCTGGACAATCCATGCCATAATCATCCTAGTTGAGGCACATTTCCCTTTATGAACAGGTGTATTAAAAAGTCTGAAGGAAGCTGTAGATTCTAGATATAACTTCACGATATCTGAGAGATTCCCAGAACCAAAGGAAAGGCAATCGTATACACAGTTCATGTGGGAACACTATTGGTGTAAAGCAGCAACCTCATATACTCTTTGACACAGGTGTCTTTTTTTTTTGTATTTTCGAATTTGTTTTACACTTGCTAAGTCACTCATAGTTGTGCAGAAGTCAGATCACAATTTTGTAAAAGAAAAGGCACTGCTAAGAGGCAAACTCAGGATTCCCTGTTTACTAGACAGGCGCTTTAACCAAATAAGCCACAACTTGACTTCTCCCACGTCTAAAGGACACATGTTAGTTCTCTAAAGGTTGGTAAAACAGCTTCTTGGTTCCCATGAAAGACTGATGTGTCCTTGGTATTTGATTCAAGCAAAGGTAATAGCACCACTCGATCTGTGTTAAGAAAGGTTCTCCATGACCAATGCTTCAGTTTCTGAGGCTTTTTATGCCAAAGTGATAGCCACAAGAAAAGCGAACTTGACAGAGGTCTTTAACAGAGACAGCCCTAGAACACTCCGCCCCAGTTCCCAAGAGGGAGTCAAGAACAAGAGGGAAAGACCAATTGGAAGTCTCTTCGTATAGACCGATATCACTGCTGTGTTCAGATGCCAAGATTGTCGCAAGGGTGTTGGCAACCAGACTAAATAAATGTATTGCAAAACTTGTGCATATGGACCAATCGGGGTTCATCCCTGGTCGGTCTACCAGCACTAATATTAGAAGGGCCTACATGAATCTTCAGGTACAAACAGAGAATGCAGGATCTAAAGCCATACTGTCTTTGGACACTGCCAAGGTCTTTGATAGCCTGAAGTGGGAGTATCTCTGGTGGGTGTTAGAGAGGTTTGGATTCGGCCCCGTATTTATCAGCTGGTTAAATACCCTATACAACCACCCAAGGGCAAGGCTCAGGATAAATAACGAATACTCGGAAAGTTTCCCCCTCGAAAGAGGGACAAGACAGGGGTGCCCCTTGTCTCCTCTGCTGTTTGTTTTGGCCATGGAGCCACTGGCGGGAGCAGTGAGATCATCATCCGAACTGCAGGGATTCCGTAGAAAAGGGGTGGAAGAGAGAATAGCGCTTTTCGCGGACGATGTCCTATTTTTCCTGGGGGACACGACCTCCTCATTAAGGAAAGTGATGCAATTAGTTGAGGACTTTGGAAAGTTCCCAGGATTGGCTATCAACTGGGAGAAATCATCGCTCCTGCCGGTTGACCCACTGCCCAACCCTATTTCGATGTGTCTGCCCCAACTGAAAGTCATGGGGAAAATGAAGTATCTCGGTGTTGTCTAAGGACCCTGGAGCATTTATTGAGGACAACTTGGTCCCTCTCTTATTAAAATTTAAGAGAAAAAGTGATATCTGGAGTAGACTCCCCTTATCTGTGGCGGGTCGAGCCAATCTGATTAAAATGGTATGGATGCCTCAGTTGCTATACTTGCTCCACAACTCCCCAGTTTGGATCGGGGAGAAGTGGTTTCAAAAAATCCAATCCCTCTTCAGGGAGTTAATATGGAGAAAAGGGCAGGCCAGGATCGGACTACAAAAACTGCAGTGCCCCGCCACGGAGGGGGGACTGGGGGTTCCCCACCCGTTTATCTACTTCCTGGCAGCCCAGTTACAACAACTAGGGAGATGTGCCACCGAGGGAGGGGGAAGTAAGAGTGTCAAAATTATCTTACAGGGGAACCCACACAGCTCAATAGTGGAAGCACTGGAGGCAGACTCACTGCAAGGAGAGATCCCGACACTTAAAATGATTACTAGGGTCTGGCAGACAACCAAGAGAATAATGGGATACAAAGGAATCTCAGAATATTCGCCAA
Source organism: Lithobates clamitans (assembly GCA_037952925.1). Taxonomy (NCBI): domain Eukaryota; kingdom Metazoa; phylum Chordata; class Amphibia; order Anura; family Ranidae; genus Lithobates; species Lithobates clamitans. The sequence continues at coordinate 8,015 of JBBGZY010001082.1, read as the reverse complement.
TCTGGAACAACAAACACTTGCATGAACTACTATCCGTTGACAGGAATAAGATGTGGGAAAGGTGTGGGATAAGCCGACTGATACAGTTATACGAGGGGGATACCCTGAAATCTTTTGAGGAATTGAGGCACGAGTACGGGTTACCAAATCGAGCATTCTATAGCTAACTACAGATTAGGCATGCCTTGAGCAAGCAGCTTAGTAGACAACCCCCTACATGGTGTAGGATTCCACTATTACAAACAATATTTAAATCAGAGACCACCAAGGGGTTAATCACAGAGATATACACCCAACTAACAAAGAGAATAAACACGCAGGTAGGCCCTCCTGGGGGTAGGGACAGATGGGCGGCTGATGTGGGGGAGATAACTGACGAGCAGTGGAAAAGGATACTGGAATTTGGCTCAGAGGTGTCGGTCTCTCCATCACAAAAAGCCTCCCACCTGATGTTGCTGCATAGAACTTACTACACACCAAAAAAGTTGTTTATGTTTGGTCATAGAACCAATGACGAGTGCCCTAGATGCAGGGGAACAGGCGATTTAATCCATATGGTCTGGAGGTGCCCAAAACTAGTTAGGTACTGGTCTGAGATCTTAAAGAAAATAAACACCACATTTAAAACCAACTTAGAGTTTGATCCCAAGACCTGTGTGCTGGGGTATGTCAATAATGGGGTGAGTGACAGGAGCACAGCTGTAGCGGTAGCAAGATGCTTGTTTCGAGCTAGGAAACTAATTGCACAGTCTTGGCAATCAAGAACACCCCCAACCCCAGAGGTTTGGGCTGGAACTGTCAACTCTACAGTGTGGAGCGAAAGGACATTCTACACTAGGTCAGGCAATTACAATAAGTTTGTGAGACTATGGAATTTGTGGGTTCAAGCAATGCCATGTCCTTTACCAGTGCTACTTTAGCGCTGAGAGCATTCGCCTTCCGACTAAGTAAGAGAGGCTGAGTTAGGTGCAGCTTAGAGCTTAAAAGCCAAGAGAGAACAACGCATAGAACCGCAGCCCGATATTAGGTGTGCCTTGGAATTATGGGGGCCCAACCAGGGAGGGTCACTGGGGGGTGGGGGGGTGGTTTTAATAGAGAGAAAAACAGTAACATACAATCACGCATAATAATAATAAGAGGATATGTGCAAACTGGTCTTGTTGCATAAGTTGTGTGTTGTATGTCTTATATTATGGTATTATTGTAACTATCTAAATATGAAAACACATAGCGAAAAGGGAGAAAAAAAAAAAAGAGAAAGCTTGAATGGCCACAATGATGTGACTGGGTTAGAGACATTTATGAGTATCAATCTGAAAGCTGTCTCTGGATTGAGTTAACTGAAGTGGCAAAAGAAAAAAAAAATTAAAAAAAAAAAAAAAAGAACAATAGGGAGGTTCCATATGGGAAACCTCTGCTTACTCCAAGGTCTGAGACTAGTTGCTTCAAATAGAAATGTGAGGATAACTGGAACTGGAAGAACCGCACAGGTCCCGCTGCATTTCCAATGATCCAGAGGAAAAGCAATGGTCCTCTTGATTATATAATGGAGCCCAAGGTACAAGAGAGACTGAGTAGGCTCCAGGTGTCTCTTTTCTAGATTTGAGGAGCATTGAAAAGACCTGAGCTCTGGGCTCCTGCAGCTGCCCTCTGTCTTGGGGCAGTAGGAGAAGGTCATTCAAGTAACGATGCAGGCTTATGCCCCTTGTTTTGATACAGACTATGACAACCAATAAGACTCTGAAAAACGTGCAGGGCAATGTTGAAAGCCCGAATGGTAGACAAGTGAGCTGGAGAGAGCTAGGTCTTGACCTACGGCGAACCGAAGGAACTTGTGGAAGACTTCTACAATGGGCACATGCAAAAAAGCATCTTTGGGTCTATGAAAGCGAGCCAGTCACCTGGATGGACCCCCTTATGAATCAAGGACAATGTCTCTATCTTGAACTTCTTTTTGATGAAAATTGTTTTAGGTGCTTGAGGTCTATAACCAGCCTCTGCAAGCCGTTCTTCTTCATGACCATAAAGAGGAGCAAGGAAATGCCCTGAAATCTTCCGCATTCTGGGACTGGCACAGCAACACTTTGCAACACCAGACACTTTACGTAATAAAAGAGTATACGCTTCTTTACCTCGAAGTGAGGCAAATCTGTGGAAACGACTCTGAGATGAGGAGGACATCTGAAGGAGCATGGATGTCCTGAAGCGACCACTTTGATGTTCCAATAGTCTGAGGCCCAAAATCAGCTTCTTGGATACCCGAGGTCAAGTTTTTTAGCATATGTTTGAGGGGATATCTGGCCTCTTCACCAGCTCTTCTTAAAATCCTGACTGGGTCTGTAAAAGCATCTGACCCTCGCACTCTCTGAACTTTGTCTTCTAGACTGTGTTGTCTTCCGGCCTTAGCCGGCGTGGGTCCTGAGGCAAAACCCCGACGTGTCAACTGTGGCCAGGGTTATGGTGCTATTCAGCTTATTGCCAAAAGATGGCGCTCCCTCAAGGGGATCTTACACCACGCCTGCTAGAGGCTGGATCAACAAGCCAAAGTCGTAGCCATAGCGCTCACTAAGCCGTAAATAACGAGAGCATAACCACTATTCAGATGATGTCAATTGAAGACTCACCATGGAAACTGCCGCCAGCCCTGGCTCCTGAACCACCGAGTTTCTGGCTGCTTCATCTGAAAACGCTCTTGAAAACTGCATCCACATTCTCCTTCCACATTTCATCTCTTTAAACATGGCCACAAGAGCCCAGGCTGACTTTCAGGCCATTTACTGCATCTTCCAAGGAAGAGCAACATGCTTGCTTGCCTCATTAGGGCCTCAGCAAATAGAGAGGCAACCTTTGCTTCACATCCTTATCTCTGAATGGATAGAGCTTGGCCATCTTGCTCAGAAGGGAGGTATATGTTCCACTCATCCAAAATGATGTCCCTTAGAACGCTCTCTCTAGAGGTGCTTATAGCGGAACTTCAGTAATTTTTTTATTAACTATACATCTATTAAATCTTCTGCCCTTGTTGTTTTACCTTTAGATAGTAAAACATTTTTTTTCTGCCAGTAAATACCTTATACAGCCCACTTCCTGTTTCTTGTCTGGTAAAAAGCCTAGGCTTATGACATCATGCACAGCTCTCTCTCTCACTCTAGAGAGAGTTTGCCAGGAAGGGAGGTGGGTGAGTCATAAGAGGGCCAATGAGAGATGCAGAGCTGGAGGTGTGCCTCTGTGTGCCTGTGTAAATCCAGGAAGTGAACAGGCAGCAGCTTCAGCTGCCCACATTTAAAATAGTTACAAGCAGACTTAGTGGAGGGGGATTTCTGCAGCATATTTGGCAAGTGCAGAATCACAGTATAAATAAAATAATAGTGGTTGGAGGGAAGCTTCAGCATGGCAACAATGTTTTTATTACAAATTATGTGAGCAGACTGCAGTTCCTCTTTAAGGAACTTCATCTTTTTTTGCAGGAGACTCTACAGGTTCTACCCATGTAAATGCCCCCTTCAATGTCTTGACCAAAGGCATCACAAGGGCAAAGTGGCTCTCATCTCCCTCTGCCTCACTGTCTTCATAGATGGATGGCTTGGTTAGGGCGGTTCGATTTCTTCCTGGCTGTTCTAGTGGAAGAACATGCTGTAACACGGCTGTTGGACTTAGCGTGTAGCTTGTACCTCACTCTTTAAGGGACTCTTGTACCACGCGCCTCACCAGAGATTACATTTGCTGGAAATCACCATCCCCTTTTCCAACCGCCTGGGTTTAGCATGGCTCACACCAGGGGTGTCGCTAGGGGGTGGCTTTTGGGGCTATAGCCCCGTATCTTGGGCCAATAGCCCCGAGTCTCTGTAGGGGTCCCCAAGGGGAAAGGAGGCTCTCTGGGGACCCTGATGCAAGGGAGAGGGTCTCTGGTGATCCTAATGTAAGGGGGGCTCTCTGGGAACCCTGATGTAAGTGGGGGCCCTCTGGGTACCCTGATGAAAGGGGGAGGCTCTCTGAGGACTGTGATGTAAGGAGGAAGCTCTCTGAGGACTGTGATGTAAGGAGGAGGCTCTCTGGGGAACCTGATATAAGGGGGGCTCTCTGGGGACCCTGATGTAAGGGGGCTCTCTGGGGACCCTGATGTAAGTGGGGGGCTCTCTGGGGATATATATACACACACACGTATATTACTGTATATATATGTGTATGCTCACCCAAGCGTATGACTTTCTTTACTTTCTTTACTACGCTGCTATGGGCTCTAGCCCCAGATCTTTTGTAGACCTAGCAACGCCCCTGGCTCACACAGAGACTTGCTCTCTGGGACCTGAGTCCCACATCCCCAGCAGGCTCCTTCCTTGACATAACGATGGGTGCAGTACCTAGAGGAGGACTAATGCCGCGTACACACGGTCGGACTTTTCGTCTACAAAAGTCCAACGGACGCTGACGGACTAAAGCTGGCTGGTAATCCGATCGTGTGTGGGCTGCTTCGGACTTTTAACGTACTTTTTTAGCCTCAAATCCGACGTACTTTAGATTTGAAACATGCTTCAAATCTTTACGTCGTAACTACGACGGACCCCGAAGTCCGCTCGTCTGTATGCTAGTCCTACGGACAAAAAAACGACGCATGCTCATAAGCAAAAACTAAACGGAAGCACTCGGTCTAGTAAAACTAGTGTTTGTATTGTAGGTAGCACATTCATCACGCTGCAAAATCTGTGATCGTTGAATGCAGCGCATTTTATTTCTTCTTTACGAATGCTCTAAAGAACGAAGGTGTTTTGCTGTTCATAATCAGAGTTCTCCCAAACTGATTTCTGAATTCTTTTTCTCTTTGATCTCATGAATGATATAGTATGCTTTTTATAAACAATGTTTCCATACTAATAATACTTTTTCCCTTTTTTTTTTTTTTTTTTTTAGGTTTGTAAAGTTACCACAAAGAACCCATTATTCTTTTTTATTTTTTTTCTAGTGATTATTTTTTAATTTTTAGATAAAGTTAACCCAAAGCACCGTTTTTGTTTATGTATATATTTTTTTTTCAAGACTTACCACTTGAACATTCTTAACATTAGTAATGTATTTTTGGTGTGTTTTTTTAAAACTCAATGAGATTGTTGTCCCTTGTTAATTTAACATTGTGTGTAAAATCAATGATTTAAAAGAAAACACATAAAAGTCTTTTGCTAAACTCAAAAAAGATCCATTTATTCATGGTCAAAATAAAATAAAGAGGAAGTCAACGCTGGAAAAAGTCGGTGTACAAGAAAATTGGGATCTTGAGGAGTCCATATAAGAGGGAGCACAATCTGGTCCAAGAATCCCAGAGATCAACAGCACCAGCAGATGATCTAGATGTCCCCAGACTGTGGTCCTACAACAGCCTGCGTCTTCTGTCAGACCAGACTGAACCCAGGTCATCACTTTCTTCTCTTCCCTGCAGCCTTTCCTCCACGCTGCCCTGCAGCCTTCCCTGCAGCCTTCCCTGCAGCCTTCCCTGTAGCCTTCCCTGTAGCCTTCTTTTGAGGCTGTGGCTCTGGTGTTTCAGTTGTGGCAGGAGGAGGAGGAGGAGGAGGAGGAGGAGGAGGGGGGGGGGCTGCCTCATGTAGTTGGGTGTTTTTGGTTAGCGTGCCCTGCAGCCCCTTATGGATTGTTTCCCCAAATAGGCGCTCACAAATGAGGCGCTGCTCCCAATCCATCTGAAGAAGCCTGCTGGCTAAGTAGCAGCCATAGGCTTCTTCCGCTTCGGGGGGGCTTGTTAAAAAACGGGTGGCCTGTTGCATGAGGCGCAGGGACGCGTCCTGTGTGACCATCCCCTTCTTGGCCCTTTTTTTGGGAAGGTGGAGGGGAGGCACTTGGGATTGGGTGAGGCTCCTACTGGGCCCAGCCACCTCACTTGGCCCAGCCACCTCACTTGGCCCAGCCACCTCACTTGGCCCAGCCACCTCACTGGGAGCAGCCACCTCCTGCCTGACACTGGGCCCAGCCTCCTCCAGGATGATGGTGAATCCGGCCTCCTCCAGGCTGTCCATGGGCCCGGTCTCCTCCTGCCTGCCACTTTCCCCACATTCCTCCTGGATGGACTCATCCTGTGTATAAAAAAAGGACAATAGTTTTAGTTTCTTTTTTTGGGTTCATCAATGACACACAGTTTGCTTCTCATGACTAGCAAATTCAATGTGAATACATCTCTTTAATAAAAGAGTCTAATCAGACACCCTAATTATTTCAAGCAGGTGCCAAACATATTTAGTCACTACTATCATTTGATATGTATACACAATTTGGAGTGCTAAATTATTTGAGACAATTATAACATCCAGTTAACATCATTAATATTAGTACAGTAAATATTTGTTAAAATAATTTACCTGACTCCAGATGGTCATATCCGGTTCATCCAGGATGGAAGACCCAGCTTGCTCCTCATCAGCCTCTGCTGGGGTGGAGGGAAGGGTGGAGGGAAGGGTGGAGGGAAGGGTTGAAAGTGATGCCCTGGCTTCATTCTGGTCATCAAGAAAACGGAGTTGATTGTAGTACCACAGCCTGGGTACATAAACATCATCTGCTGATGCTCCTGATCTCCTTGATTCCTGGATCTTCCTATGCTCCCTTTTATACATGTTCCTCAAGACCCCAATTTTCTTGTGCACTGTCTCCATTGTTGCTCCCGGGATGGTCTCCTGGACAAAGGACAGAAGTCTCTCCAGCGTTGACTTCCTCACATGCTTGTTATAATACTGAGGGTGTTTCACCTCCCACAAATTCCTCATCTCTCGATACTTTGAAATAAAAGAAGTAAGGAACTCTGGATCCTTCAATAGGGGATTCATTATATCTGGAAAAGAGAAAGTCACAAGACCAAAAAAACTTATTATATGTTTCTGCTAACCCCTCATCATCTTCTCCCTATGTAGGCCTCATCAATCTATCAAGCCATATAGGCCGCTTGCTACAAAGTCATGACCATAAACCCCCCCCAAAAAAATATATATATCTCAAATTACCTTCGTTTTGGAACGTCCTGGTCCACTATCACCTACGCACAGAACGTACGTACGACACGCGCGAAAGGCCCTCCTTTATACACTACGCATGTGTGAAACTCCGCCTGCGTCGCCCGCCCCTGACGTTCGAAATGAACTCATGTTCTCCGCCCCCTAATTTGACGCACAGAACGTACGTACGACACGCGCGAAAGGCCCTCCTTTATACACTACGCATGTGTGAAACTCCGCCTGCGTCGCCCGCCCCTGACGTTCGAAATGAACTCATGTTCTCCGCCCCCTAATTTGACGCACAGAACGTACGTACGACACGCGCGAAAGGCCCTCCTTTATACACTACGCATGTGTGAAACTCCGCCTGCGTCGCCCGCCCCTGACGTTCGAAATGAACTCATGTTCTCCGCCCCTTTTTTGTTACGGCGCGTAGTGGAGTTAAAGAATGGCGGAGACACCTGAAATGTTGACGACCTCAGGTAGTGGAGACAGCCCGCAGGCTGGAACGTCTGGAACGTCAACCAAATCTGTGAGGCCTAGATTTAAGGCCTCTAATATGAGTTTCAAAGAGATGGTGGAGATGGTGGCCATTCTTCGCAAAGACGACTATGATGGCAATTATGGGCCGTACGCACGGCCAAATTTGCGCAAGGCCAAAATAATGGCGAAGGTCGTGGAGACTTTGCAGGCATCATTTGGGGTCCAGCGCTCCAAAGATCAATTGCGCAAAAGATGGTCTGACCTGAAACTCAGGGAGCCGGATCAATACCGACGTATCCGGAAAGTTCTTAAAAAAAGTAAGTACTTGTCGTGTTTTTCTCTTGTGTTTATTACCTTGTATACTGCTCCATGTGCTTTTCCTTCCTATACGATTTTTGTTCATCGTTTTAAACGATCTTTGAAGAAACCTCGTTACATATCTATATCTATCTATCTATCTATCTATCTATCTATCTATCTATCTATCTATCTATCTATCTATCTATCTATCTAAATATATATATATAAATATAAATATAAATATAT